>CAWUPM010000269.1:0-207643 GCA_963924295.1 Dioctria rufipes
ACCGTAAAAAATATTATTTTGCCAAATTCACTATAGAAAAGGCAATCCTCGGCGTATTTAAAATTTGCGACAGTGAAAAATTATTTTTTGACAAATTCACTATAGAAAAGGCAAATCCTCGGTATATTTAAAATTTGCGACAATAAAAAATTAATTTTTTTGCAAATGCACTATAGCAAAGGCAATACTCGGGGTATTTAAAATTTGCGACAGTAAAAAATTATTTTTTGAAAAATTTACTATAGAAAAGGCAATCCTCGGCGTATTAAAAATTTGCGACCTTAAAAATAATTTTTTGAAAAATTTACTATAGAAAAGGCAATCCTCGGTATATTTAAAATTTGCGACAGTAAAAAATTTATTTTTGGCAAATTCACTGTAGAAAAGGCAATCCTCGGTATATTTAAAATTTGCGACAATAAAAAATTATTTTTTGGCAAATTCACTATAGCAAAGGCAATACTCGGGGTATTTTAAATTTTCGACAGTAAAAAATAATTTTTTGACAAATTCACCATAGAAAAGGTAATCCTCGGGCGTATTTAAAATTTGCGACAGTAAAAAATTATTTTTTGAAAAATTTACTATAGAAAAGGCAATCCTCGGCGTATTTAAAATTTGCGACAGTAAAAAATTTATTTTTTGAAAAATTTACTGTAGAAAACGCAATACTCGGCTTATTTAAACTTTGCGACAGTAAAAAATTATTTTTTGAAAAATTTACTAGAAAAGGCATTCCCTCGGTATATTTAAAATTTGCGACAGTAAAAAATTATTTTCTTGCAAATTCACTATAGAAAAGGCAATCCTCGGGGTATTTAAAAGTTTCGACAGTAAAAAATTATTTTTTGACAAATTCACCATAGAAAAGGTAATCCTCGGCGTATTTAAAATTTGCGACAGTAAAAAATTATTTTTTGAAAAATTTACTATAGAAAAGCCAATCCTCGGCGTATTTAAAATTTGCGACCGTAAAAAATATTATTTTGACAAATTCACTATAGAAAGGCAATCCCCGGCGTATTTAAAATTTGCGACAGTAAAAAATTATTTTTTGAAAAATTTACTATAGAAAATGCAATCCTCGGCGTATTTAAAATTTGCGACAGTAAAAAATTATTTTTTGAAAAATTTACTATAGAAAAAGCAATCCTCGGCGTATTTAAAATTTGAGACAGTAAAAAATTATTTTTTGAAAAATTTATTATAGAAAAGGCAATCCCCGGCATATTTAAAATTTGCGACAGTAAAAAATAATTTTTTGAAAAAATTTACTATAGAAAAGGCACTCGTCGGCGTATTTAAAATTTGCGACAGTAAAAAATTATTTTTTTGAAAAATTTACTATAGAAAAGGCAATCGTCGGCGTATTTAAAATTTGCGACAGTAAAAAATTATTTTTTTGAAAAATTTACTATAGAAAAGGCAATCCTCGGCGCATTTAAAATTTGCGACAGTAAAAAATTATGTTTTGAAAATTTACTATAGAAAAGGCAATCCTCGGCGTATTTAAAATTTGCCACTGTAAAAAATTATTTTTTGACAAATTCACCATAGAAAAGGTAATCCTCGGCGTATTTAAAATTTGCGACAGTAAAAAATTATTTTTTGAAAAATTTACTATAGAAAAGGCAATCCTCGGCGTATTTAAAATTTGCGACCGTAAAAAATATTATTTTGACAAATTCACTATAGAAAAGGCAATCCCCGGCGTATTTAAAATTTGCGACAGTAAAAAATTATTTTTTGAAAAATTTACTATAGAAAATGCAATCCTCGGCGTATTTAAAATTTGCGACAGTAAAAAATTATTTTTTGAATAATTTTCTATAGAAAAAGCAATCCTCGGCGTATTTAAAATTTGCGACAGCAAAAAATAATTTTTTGAATAATTCACTATAGAAAAGGCAATCCTCGGTATATTTAAGATTTGCTACAGTAAAAAATTATTTTTTGACAAATTCACTATAGAAAAGGCAATCCTCGACGTATTTAAAATTTGCGACAGTAAAAAATATTATTTTGACAAATTCACTATACAAAAGGCAATCCTCGGCGCATTTAAAATTTGCGACAGTAAAAAATTATGTTTTGAAAAATTTACTATAGAAAAGGCAATCCTCGGCGTATTTAAAATTTGCGACAGCAAAAAATAATTTTTTGAAAAATTCACTATAGAAAAGGCAATCATCGGTATATTTAAAATTTGCCACTGTAAAAAATTATTTTTTGACAAATTCACCATAGAAAAGGTAATCCTCGGCGTATTTAAAATTTGCGACAGTAAAAAATTATTTTTTGAAAAATTTACTATAGAAAAGGCAATCCTCGGCGTATTTAAAATTTGCGACCGTAAAAAATATTATTTTGACAAATTCACTATAGAAAAGGCAATCCCCGGCGTATTTAAAATTTGCGACAGTAAAAAATTATTTTTTGAAAAATTTACTATAGAAAATGCAATCCTCGGCGTATTTAAAATTTGCGACAGTAAAAAATTATTTTTTGAAAAATTTTCTATAGAAAAAGCAATCCTCGGCGTATTTAAAATTTGCGACAGCAAAAAATAATTTTTTGAATAATTCACTATAGAAAAAGCAATCCTCGGTATATTTAAGATTTGCTACAGTAAAAAATTATTTTTTGACAAATTCACTATAGAAAAGGCAATCCTCGACGTATTTAAAATTTGCGACAGTAAAAAATATTATTTTGACAAATTCACTATACAAAAGGCAATCCTCGGCGCATTTAAAATTTGCGACAGTAAAAAATTATGTTTTGAAAAATTTACTATAGAAAAGGCAATCCTCGGCGTATTTAAAATTTGCGACAGCAAAAAATAGTTTTTTGAAAAAATTCACTATAGAAAAGGCAATCATCGGTATATTTAAAATTTGCCACTGTAAAAAATTATTTTTTGACAAATTCACCATAGAAAAGGTAATCCTCGGCGTATTTAAAATTTGCGACAGTAAAAAATTATTTTTTGAAAAATTTACTATAGAAAAGGCAATCCTCGGCGTATTTAAAATTTGCGACCGTAAAAAATATTATTTTGACAAATTCACTATAGAAAAGGCAATCCCCGGCGTATTTAAAATTTGCGACAATAAAAAATTATTTTTTGAAAAATTTACTATAGAAAATGCAATCCTCGGCGTATTTAAAATTTGCGACAGTAAAAAATTATTTTTTGAAAAATTTTCTATAGAAAAGGCAATCCTCGGCGTATTTAAAATTTGCGACAGCAAAAAATAATTTTTTGAATAATTCACTATAGAAAAGGCAATCCTCGGTATATTTAAGATTTGCTACAGTAAAAAATTATTTTTTGACAAATTCACTATAGAAAAGGCAATCCTCGACGTATTTAAAATTTGCGACAGTAAAAAATATTATTTTGACAAATTCACTATACAAAAGGCAATCCTCGGCGTATTTAAAATTTGCGACAGTAAAAAATTATTTTTTGAAAAATTTACTATAGAAAAGGCAATCCTCGGCGTATTTAAAATTTGCGACATTAAAAAATTATTTTTTGAAAAATTTATTATAGAAAAGGCAATCCTCGGCGTATTTAAAATTTGCGACCGTAAAAAATATTATTTTGACAAATTCACTATAGAAAAGGCAATCCTCGGCGTATTTAAAATTTGCGACAGTGAAAAATTATTTTTTGACAAATTCACTATAGAAAAGGCAATCCTCGGTATATTTAAAATTTGCGACAATAAAAAATTATTTTTTGACAAATTCACCATAGAAAAGGTAATCCTCGGCGTATTTAAAATTTGCGACAGTAAAAAATTATTTTTTGAAAAATTTACTATAGAAAAGGCAATCCTCGGCGTATTTAAAATTTGCGACAGTAAAAAATTATTTTTTGAAAAATTTACTATAGAAAAGGCAATCCTCGGCTTATTTAAAATTTGCGACAGTAAAAAATTATTTTTTGAAAAATTTACTAGAAAAGGCAATCCTCGGTATATTTAAAATTTGCGACAGTAAAAAATTATTTTCTTGCAAATTCACTATAGAAAAGGCAATCCTCGGGGTATTTAAAAGTTTCGACAGTAAAAAATTATTTTTTGACAAATTCACCATAGAAAAGGTAATCCTCGGCGTATTTAAAATTTGCGACAGTAAAAAATTATTTTTTGAAAAATTTACTATAGAAAAGGCAATCCTCGGCGTATTTAAAATTTGCGACCGTAAAAAATATTATTTTGACAAATTCACTATAGAAAAGGCAATCCCCGGCGTATTTAAAATTTGCGACAGTAAAAAATTATTTTTTGAAAAATTTACTATAGAAAATGCAATCCTCGGCGTATTTAAAATTTGCGACAGTAAAAAATTATTTTTTGAAAAATTTACTATAGAAAAGGCAATCCTCGGCGTATTTAAAATTTGAGACAGTAAAAAATTATTTTTTGAAAAATTTATTATAGAAAAGGCAATCCCCGGCGTATTTAAAATTTGCGACAGTAAAAAATTATTTTTTGAAAAATTTACTATAGAAAAGGCAATCGTCGGCGTATTTAAAATTTGCGACAGTAAAAAATTATTTTTTTGAAAAATTTACTATAGAAAAGGCAATCCTCGGCGCATTTAAAATTTGCGACAGTAAAAAATTATGTTTTGAAAAATTTACTATAGAAAAGGCAATCCTCGGCGTATTTAAAATTTGCGACAGCAAAAAATAATTTTTTGAAAAATTCACTATAGAAAAGACAATCATCGGTATATTTAAAATTTGCCACTGTAAAAATTTATTTTTTGACAAATTCACTATAGAAAAGGCAATCCTCGGTATATTTAAAATTTGCCACAGTAAAAATTTATTTTTTGACAAATTCACTATAGAAAAGGCCATCCTCGGCGTATTTAAAATTTGCGACCGTAAAAAATATTATTTTGACAAATTCACTAAAGAAAAGGCAATCCCCGGCGTATTTAAAATTTGCGAGAGTAAAAAATTATTTTTTGAAAAATTTACTATAGAAAAGGCAATCCTCGGCGTATTTAAAATTTGCGACAGTAAAATATTATTTTTTGAAAAATTTACTATAGAAAAGGCAATCCTCGGCGTATTTAAAATTTGCGACAGTAAAAAATTATTTTTTGAAAAATTTACTATAGAAAAGGCAATCCTCGGCGTATTTAAAATTTGCGACAGTAAAAAATTATTTTTTGAAAAATTTACTATAGAAAAGGCAATCCTCGGCGTATTTAAAATTTGCGACAGTAAAATATTATTTTTTGAAAAATTTACTATAGAAAAGGCAATCCTCGGCGTATTTAAAATTTGCGACAGTAAAAAATTATTTTTTGAAAAATTTACTATAGAAAAGGCAATCCTCGGCGTATTAAAAAGTTGCGACCTTAAAAAATAATTTTTTGAGAAATTTACTATAGAAAAGGCAATCCTCGGTATATTTAAAATGTGCGACAGTAAAAAATTATTTTTTGGCAAATTGACTATAGAAAAGGCAATCCTCGGTATATTTAAAATTTGCGACAATAAAAAATTATTTTTTGGCAAATTCACTATAGAAAAGGCAATACTCGGTGTATTTTAAATTTTCGACAGTAAAAAATTATTTTTTGACAAATTCACCATAGAAAAGGTAATCCTCGGCGTATTTAAAATTTGCGACAGTAAAAAATTATTTTTTGAAAAATTTACTATAGAAAAGGCAATCCTCGGAGTATTTAAAATTTGCGACAGTAAAAATTATTTTTTGAAAAATTTACTATAGAAAAGGCAATCCTCGGCGTATTTAAAATTTGCGACAGTAAAAAATTATCTTTTGAAAAATTTACTATATAAAAGGCAATCCTCGGCGTATTAAAAATTTGCGACCGTAAAAAATAATTTTTTGAGAAATGACAGCAAAAAATAATTTTTTGAAAAATTCACTATAGAAAAGGCAATCATAGGTATATTTAAAATTTGCCACTGTAAAAATTTATATTTTGACAAATTCACTATAGAAAAGGCAATCCTCGGTATATTTAAAATTTGCCACAGTAAAAATTTATTTTTTGACAAATTCACTATAGAAAAGGCCATCCTCGGCGTATTTAAAATTTGCGACCGTAAAAAATATTATTTTGACAAATTCACTATAGAAAAGGCAATCCTCGACGTATTTAAAATTTGCGACAGTAAAAAATTATTTTTTGAAAAATTTACTATAGAAAAGGCAATCCTCGGCGTATTTAAAATTTGCGACAGTAAAAAATTATTTTTTGAAAAATTTATTATAGAAAAGGCAATCCTCGGCGTATTTAAAATTTGCGACCGTAAAAAATATTATTTTGACAAATTCACTATAGAAAAGGCAATCCTCGGCGTATTTAAAATTTGCGACAGTGAAAAATTATTTTTTGACAAATTCACTATAGAAAAGGCAATCCTCGGTATATTTAAAATTTGCGACAATAAAAAATTATTTTTTGGCAAATGCACTATAGCAAAGGCAATACTCGGGGTATTTAAAATTTGCGACAGTAAAAAATTATTTTTTGAAAAATTTACTATAGAAAAGGCAATCCTCGGCGTATTTAAAATTTGCGACAGCAAAAAATAATTTTTTGAATAATTCACTATAGAAAAGGCAATCCTCGGTATATTTAAGATTTGCTACAGTAAAAAATTATTTTTTGACAAATTCACTATAGAAAAGGCAATCCTCGACGTATTTAAAATTTGCGACAGTAAAAAATATTATTTTGACAAATTCACTATACAAAAGGCAATCCTCGGCGTATTTAAAATTTGCGACAGTAAAAAATTATTTTTTGAAAAATTTACTATAGAAAAAGCAATCCTCGGCGTATTTAAAATTTGCGATAGTAAAAAATTATTTTTTGACAAATTCACTATACAAAAGGCAATCCTAGGCGCATTTAAAATTTGCGACAGTAAAAAATTATGTTTTGAAAAATTTACTATAGAAAAGGCAATCCTCGGCGTATTTAAAATTTGCGACAGCAAAAAATAATTTTTTGAAAAATTCACTATAGAAAAGGCAATCATCGGTATATTTAAAATTTGCCACTGTAAAAAATTATTTTTTGACAAATTCACCATAGAAAAGGTAATCCTCGGCGTATTTAAAATTTGCGACAGTAAAAAATTATTTTTTGAAAAATTTACTATAGAAAAGGCAATCCTCGGCGTATTTAAAATTTGCGACCGTAAAAAATATTATTTTGACAAATTCACTATAGAAAAGGCAATCCCCGGCGTATTTAAAATTTGCGACAGTAAAAAATTATTTTTTGAAAAATTTACTATAGAAAATGCAATCCTCGGCGTATTTAAAATTTGCGACAGTAAAAAATTATTTTTTGAAAAATTTTCTATAGAAAAGGCAATCCTCGGCGTATTTAAAATTTGCGACAGCAAAAAATAATTTTTTGAATAATTCACTATAGAAAAGGCAATCCTCGGTATATTTAAGATTTGCTACAGTAAAAAATTATTTTTTGACAAATTCACTATAGAAAAGGCAATCCTCGACGTATTTAAAATTTGCGACAGTAAAAAATTATTTTTTGACAAATTCACTATACAAAAGGCAATCCTCGGCGCATTTAAAATTTGCGACAGTAAAAAATTATGTTTTGAAAAATTTACTATAGAAAAGGCAATCCTCGGCGTATTTAAAATTTGCGACAGCAAAAAATAATTTTTTGAAAAATTCACTATAGAAAAGGCAATCATCGGTATATTTAAAATTTGCCACTGTAAAAAATTATTTTTTGACAAATTCACCATAGAAAAGGTAATCCTCGGCGTATTTAAAATTTGCTACAGTAAAAAATTATTTTTTGAAAAATTTACTATAGAAAAGGCAATCCTCGGCGTATTTAAAATTTGCGACCGTAAAAAATATTATTTTGACAAATTCACTATAGAAAAGGCAATCCCCGGCGTATTTAAAATTTGCGACAGTAAAAAATTATTTTTTGAAAAATTTACTATAGAAAATGCAATCCTCGGCGTATTTAAAATTTGCGACAGTAAAAAATTATTTTTTGAAAAATTTTCTATAGAAAAGGCAATCCTCGGCGTATTTAAAATTTGCGACAGCAAAAAATAATTTTTTGAATAATTCACTATAGAAAAGGCAATCCTCGGTATATTTAAGATTTGCTACAGTAAAAAATTATTTTTTGACAAATTCACTATAGAAAAGGCAATCCTCGACGTATTTAAAATTTGCGACAGTAAAAAATATTATTTTGACAAATTCACTATACAAAAGGCAATCCTCGGCGCATTTAAAATTTGCGACAGTAAAAAATTATGTTTTGAAAAATTTACTATAGAAAAGGCGATCCTCGGCGTATTTAAAATTTGCGACAGCAAAAAATAATTTTTTGAAAAATTCACTATAGAAAAGGCAATCATCGGTATATTTAAAATTTGCCACTGTAAAAAATTATTTTTTGACAAATTCACCATAGAAAAGGTAATCCTCGGCGTATTTAAAATTTGCGACAGTAAAAAATTATTTTTTGAAAAATTTACTATAGACAAGGCAATCCTCGGCGTATTTAAAATTTGCGACCGTAAAAAATATTATTTTGACAAATTCACTATAGAAAAGGCAATCCCCGGCGTATTTAAAATTTGCGACAGTAAAAAATTATTTTTTGAAAAATTTACTATAGAAAATGCAATCCTCGGCGTATTTAAAATTTGCGACAGTAAAAAATAATTTTTTGAAAAATTTTCTATAGAAAAGGCAATCCTCGGCGTATTTAAAATTTGCGACAGCAAAAAATAATTTTTTGAATAATTCACTATAGAAAAGGCAATCCTCGGTATATTTAAGATTTGCTACAGTAAAAAATTATTTTTTGACAAATTCACTATAGAAAAGGAAATCCTCGACGTATTTAAAATTTGCGACAGTAAAAAATATTATTTTGACAAATTCACTATACAAAAGGCAATCCTCGGCGTATTTAAAATTTGCGACAGTAAAAAATTATTTTTTGAAAAATTTACTATAGAAAAGGCAATCCTCGGCGTATCAAAAATTTGTGACCTTAAAAAATAATTTTTTGAAAAATTTACTATAGAAAAGGCAATCCTCGGTATATTTAAAATTTGCGACAGTAAAAAATTATTTTTTGGCAAATTCACTGTAGAAAAGGCAATCCTCGGTATATTTAAAATTTGCGACAATAAAAAATTATTTTTTGGCAAATTCACTATAGCAAAGGCAATACTCGGGGTATTTTAAATTTTCGACAGTAAAAAATTATTTTTTGACAAATTCACCATAGAAAAGGTAATCCTCGGCGTATTTAAAATTTGCGACAGTAAAAAATTATTTTTTGAAAAATTTACTATAGAAAAGGCAATCCTCGGCGTATTTAAAATTTGCGACAGTAAAAAATTATTTTTTGAAAAATTTACTATAGAAAACGCAATACTCGGCTTATTTAAAATTTGAGACAGTAAAAAATTATTTTTTGAAAAATTTATTATAGAAAAGGCAATCCCCGGCGTATTTAAAATTTGCGACAGTAAAAAATTATTTTTTGAAAAATTTACTATAGAAAAGGCAATCGTCGGCGTATTTAAAATTTGCGACAGTAAAAAATTATTTTTTGAAAAATTTACTATAGAAAATGCAATCCTCGGCGTATTTAAAATTTGCGACAGTAAAAAATTATTTTTTGAAAAATTTACTATAGAAAAGGCAATCCTCGGCGTATTTAAAATTTGCGACCGTAAAAAATATTATTTTGACAAATTCACTATAGAAAAGGCAATCCCCGGCGTATTTAAAATTTGCGACAGTAAAAAATTATTTTTTGAAAAATTTACTATAGAAAATGCAATCCTCGGCGTATTTAAAATTTGCGACAGTAAAAAATTATTTTTTGAAAAATTTTCTATAGAAAAGGCAATCCTCGGCGTATTTAAAATTTGCGACAGCAAAAAATAATTTTTTGAATAATTCACTATAGAAAAGGCAATCCTCGGTATATTTAAGATTTGCTACAGCAAAAATTATGTTTTGAAAAATTTACTATAGAAAAGGCGATCCTCGGCGTATTTAAAATTTGCGACAGCAAAAAATAATTTTTTGAAAAATTCACTATAGAAAAGGCAATCATCGGTATATTTAAAATTTGCCACTGTAAAAAACTATTTTTTGACAAATTCACCATAGAAAAGGTAATCCTGGGCGTATTTAAAATTTGCGACAGTAAAAAATTATTTTTTGAAAAATTTACTATAGACAAGGCAATCCTCGGCGTATTTAAAATTTGCGACCGTAAAAAATATTATTTTGACAAATTCACTATAGAAAAGGCAATCCCCGGCGTATTTAAAATTTGCGACAGTAAAAAATTATTTTTTGAAAAATTTACTATAGAAAATGCAATCCTCGGCGTATTTAAAATTTGCGACAGTAAAAAATAATTTTTTGAAAAATTTTCTATAGAAAAGGCAATCCTCGGCGTATTTAAAATTTGCGACAGCAAAAAATAATTTTTTGAATAATTCACTATAGAAAAGGCAATCCTCGGTATATTTAAGATTTGCTACAGTAAAAAATTATTTTTTGACAAATTCACTATAGAAAAGGAAATCCTCGACGTATTTAAAATTTGCGACAGTAAAAAATATTATTTTGACAAATTCACTATACAAAAGGCAATCCTCGGCGTATTTAAAATTTGCGACAGTAAAAAATTATTTTTTGAAAAATTTACTATAGAAAAGGCAATCCTCGGCGTATCAAAAATTTGTGACCTTAAAAAATAATTTTTTGAAAAATTTACTATAGAAAAGGCAATCCTCGGTATATTTAAAATTTGCGAAAGTAAAAAATTATTTTTTGGCAAATTCACTGTAGAAAAGGCAATCCTCGGTATATTTAAAATTTGCGACAATAAAAAATTATTTTTTGGCAAATTCACTATAGCAAAGGCAATACTCGGGGTATTTTAAATTTTCGACAGTAAAAAATTATTTTTTGACAAATTCACCATAGAAAAGGTAATCCTCGGCGTATTTAAAATTTGCGACAGTAAAAAATTATTTTTTGAAAAATTTACTATAGAAAAGGCAATCCTCGGCGTATTTAAAATTTGCGACAGTAAAAAATTATTTTTTGAAAAATTTACTATAGAAAACGCAATACTCGGCTTATTTAAAATTTGCGACAGTAAAAAATTATTTTTTGAAAAATTTACTAGAAAAGGCAATCCTCGGTATATTTAAAATTTGCGACAGTAAAAAATTATTTTCTTGCAAATTCACTATAGAAAAGGCAATCCTCGGGGTATTTAAAAGTTTCGACAGTAAAAAATTATTTTTTGACAAATTCACCATAGAAAAGGTAATCCTCGGCGTATTTAAAATTTGCGACAGTAAAAAATTATTTTTTAAAAATTTACTATAGAAAAGGCAATCCTCGGCGTATTTAAAATTTGCGACCGTAAAAAATATTGTTTTGACAAATTCACTATAGAAAAGGCAATCCCCGGCGTATTTAAAATTTGCGACAGTAAAAAATAATTTTTTGAAAAATTTACTATAGAAAATGCAATCCTCGGCGTATTTAAAATTTGCGACAGTAAAAAATTATTTTTTGAAAAATTTACTATAGAAAAGGCAATCCTCGGCGTATTTAAAATTTGAGACAGTAAAAAATTATTTTTTGAAAAATTTATTATAGAAAAGGCAATCCCCGGCGTATTTAAAATTTGCGACAGTAAAAAATTATTTTTTGAAAAATTTACTATAGAAAAGGCAATCGTCGGCGTATTTAAAATTTGCGACAGTAAAAAATTATTTTTTGAAAAATTTACTATAGAAAATGCAATCCTCGGCGTATTTAAAATTTGCGACAGTAAAAAATTATTTTTTGAAAAATTTACTATAGAAAAGGCAATCCTCGGCGTATTTAAAATTTGAGACAGTAAAAAATTATTTTTTGAAAAATTTACTATAGAAAAGGCAATCCTCGGCGTATTTAAAATTTGAGACAGTAAAAAATTATTTTTTGAAAAATTTATTATAGAAAAGGCAATCCCCGGCGTATTTAAAATTTGCGACAGTAAAAAATTATTTTTTGAAAAATTTACTATAGAAAAGGCAATCGTCGGCGTATTTAAAATTTGCGACAGTAAAAAATTATTTTTTTGAAAAATTTACTATAGAAAAGGCAATCCTCGGCGCATTTAAAATTTGCGACAGTAAAAAATTATGTTTTGAAAAATTTACTATAGAAAAGGCAATCCTCGGCGTATTTAAAATTTGCGACAGCAAAAAATAATTTTTTGAAAAATTCACTATAGAAAAGGCAATCATCGGTATATTTAAAATTTGCCACTGTAAAAATTTATTTTTTGACAAATTCACTATAGAAAAGGCAATCCTCGGGGTATTTAAAAGTTTCGACAGTAAAAAATTATTTTTTGACAAATTCACCATAGAAAAGGTAATCCTCGGCGTATTTAAAATTTGCGACAGTAAAAAATTATTTTTTGAAAAATTTACTATAGAAAAGGCAATCCTCGGCGTATTTAAAATTTGCGACCGTAAAAAATATTATTTTGACAAATTCACTATAGAAAAGGCAATCCCCGGCGTATTTAAAATTTGCGACAGTAAAAAATTATTTTTTGAAAAATTTACTATAGAAAATGCAATCCTCGGCGTATTTAAAATTTGCGACAGTAAAAAATTATTTTTTGAAAAATTTACTATAGAAAAGGCAATCCTCGGCGTATTTAAAATTTGCGACAGTAAAAAATTATTTTTTGAAAAATTTACTAGAAAAGGCAATCCTCGGTATATTTAAAATTTGCGACAGTAAAAAATTATTTTCTTGCAAATTCACTATAGAAAAGGCAATCCTCGGGGTATTTAAAAGTTTCGACAGTAAAAAATTATTTTTTGACAAATTCACCATAGAAAAGGTAATCCTCGGCGTATTTAAAATTTGCGACAGTAAAAAATAATTTTTTGAAAAATTTACTATAGAAAAGGCAATCCTCGGCGTATTTAAAATTTGCGACCGTAAAAAATATTATTTTGACAAATTCACTATAGAAAAGGCAATCCCCGGCGTATTTAAAATTTGCGACAATAAAAAATTATTTTTTGAAAAATTTACTATAGAAAATGCAATCCTCGGCGTATTTAAAATTTGCGACAGTAAAAAATTATTTTTTGAAAAATTTACTATAGAAAAGGCAATCCTCGGCGTATTTAAAATTTGAGACAGTAAAAAATTATTTTTTGAAAAATTTATTATAGAAAAGGCAATCCCCGGCGTATTTAAAATTTGCGACAGTAAAAAATTATTTTTTGAAAAATTTACTATAGAAAAGGCAATCCTCGGCGTATTTAAAATTTGCGACAGTAAAAAATTATTTTTTGAAAAATTTACTATAGAAAAGGCAATCCTCGGCGTATTTAAAATTTGCGACAGTAAAATATTATTTTTTGAAAAATTTACTATAGAAAAGGCAATCCTCGGCGTATTTAAAATTTGCGACAGTAAAAAATTATTTTTTGAAAAATTTACTATAGAAAAGGCAATCCTCGGCGTATTAAAAATTTGCGACCTTAAAAAATAATTTTTTGAGAAATTTACTATAGAAAAGGCAATCCTCGGTATATTTAAAATGTGCGACAGTAAAAAATTATTTTTTGGCAAATTGACTATAGAAAAGGCAATCCTCGGTATATTTAAAATTTGCGACAATAAAAAATTATTTTTTGGCAAATTCACTATAGAAAAGGCAATACTCGGTGTATTTTAAATTTTCGACAGTAAAAAATTATTTTTTGACAAATTCACCATAGAAAAGGTAATCCTCGGCGTATTTAAAATTTGCGACAGTAAAAAATTATTTTTTGAAAAATTTACTATAGAAAAGGCAATCCTCGGAATATTTAAAATTTGCGACAGTAAAAATTATTTTTTGAAAAATTTACTATAGAAAAGGCAATCGTCGGCGTATTTAAAATTTGCGACAGTAAAAAATTATTTTTTGAAAAATTTACTATAGAAAATGCAATCCTCGGCGTATTTAAAATTTGCGACAGTAAAAAATTATTTTTTGAAAAATTTACTATAGAAAAGGCAATCCTCGGCGTATTTAAAATTTGAGACAGTAAAAAATTATTTTTTGAAAAATTTACTATAGAAAAGGCAATCCTCGGCGTATTTAAAATTTGAGACAGTAAAAAATTATTTTTTGAAAAATTTATTATAGAAAAGGCAATCCCCGGCGTATTTAAAATTTGCGACAGTAAAAAATTATTTTTTGAAAAATTTACTATAGAAAAGGCAATCGTCGGCGTATTTAAAATTTGCGACAGTAAAAAATTATTTTTTTGAAAAATTTACTATAGAAAAGGCAATCCTCGGCGCATTTAAAATTTGCGACAGTAAAAAATTATGTTTTGAAAAATTTACTATAGAAAAGGCAATCCTCGGCGTATTTAAAATTTGCGACAGCAAAAAATAATTTTTTGAAAAATTCACTATAGAAAAGGCAATCATCGGTATATTTAAAATTTGCCACTGTAAAAATTTATTTTTTGACAAATTCACTATAGAAAAGGCAATCCTCGGGGTATTTAAAAGTTTCGACAGTAAAAAATTATTTTTTGACAAATTCACCATAGAAAAGGTAATCCTCGGCGTATTTAAAATTTGCGACAGTAAAAAATTATTTTTTGAAAAATTTACTATAGAAAAGGCAATCCTCGGCGTATTTAAAATTTGCGACCGTAAAAAATATTATTTTGACAAATTCACTATAGAAAAGGCAATCCCCGGCGTATTTAAAATTTGCGACAGTAAAAAATTATTTTTTGAAAAATTTACTATAGAAAATGCAATCCTCGGCGTATTTAAAATTTGCGACAGTAAAAAATTATTTTTTGAAAAATTTACTATAGAAAAGGCAATCCTCGGCGTATTTAAAATTTGCGACAGTAAAAAATTATTTTTTGAAAAATTTACTAGAAAAGGCAATCCTCGGTATATTTAAAATTTGCGACAGTAAAAAATTATTTTCTTGCAAATTCACTATAGAAAAGGCAATCCTCGGGGTATTTAAAAGTTTCGACAGTAAAAAATTATTTTTTGACAAATTCACCATAGAAAAGGTAATCCTCGGCGTATTTAAAATTTGCGACAGTAAAAAATAATTTTTTGAAAAATTTACTATAGAAAAGGCAATCCTCGGCGTATTTAAAATTTGCGACCGTAAAAAATATTATTTTGACAAATTCACTATAGAAAAGGCAATCCCCGGCGTATTTAAAATTTGCGACAATAAAAAATTATTTTTTGAAAAATTTACTATAGAAAATGCAATCCTCGGCGTATTTAAAATTTGCGACAGTAAAAAATTATTTTTTGAAAAATTTACTATAGAAAAGGCAATCCTCGGCGTATTTAAAATTTGAGACAGTAAAAAATTATTTTTTGAAAAATTTATTATAGAAAAGGCAATCCCCGGCGTATTTAAAATTTGCGACAGTAAAAAATTATTTTTTGAAAAATTTACTATAGAAAAGGCAATCCTCGGCGTATTTAAAATTTGCGACAGTAAAAAATTATTTTTTGAAAAATTTACTATAGAAAAGGCAATCCTCGGCGTATTTAAAATTTGCGACAGTAAAATATTATTTTTTGAAAAATTTACTATAGAAAAGGCAATCCTCGGCGTATTTAAAATTTGCGACAGTAAAAAATTATTTTTTGAAAAATTTACTATAGAAAAGGCAATCCTCGGCGTATTAAAAATTTGCGACCTTAAAAAATAATTTTTTGAGAAATTTACTATAGAAAAGGCAATCCTCGGTATATTTAAAATGTGCGACAGTAAAAAATTATTTTTTGGCAAATTGACTATAGAAAAGGCAATCCTCGGTATATTTAAAATTTGCGACAATAAAAAATTATTTTTTGGCAAATTCACTATAGAAAAGGCAATACTCGGTGTATTTTAAATTTTCGACAGTAAAAAATTATTTTTTGACAAATTCACCATAGAAAAGGTAATCCTCGGCGTATTTAAAATTTGCGACAGTAAAAAATTATTTTTTGAAAAATTTACTATAGAAAAGGCAATCCTCGGAATATTTAAAATTTGCGACAGTAAAAATTATTTTTTGAAAAATTTACTATAGAAAAGGCAATCCTCGGCGTATTTAAAATTTGCGACAGTAAAAAATTATCTTTTGAAAAATTTACTATATAAAAGGCAATCCTCGGCGTATTAAAAATTTGCGACCGTAAAAAATAATTTTTTGAGAAATGACAGCAAAAAATAATTTTTTGAAAAATTCACTATAGAAAAGGCAATCATCGGTATATTTAAAATTTGCCACTGTAAAAATTTATATTTTGACAAATTCACTATAGAAAAGGCAATCCTCGGTATATTTAAAATTTGCCACAGTAAAAATTTATTTTTTGACAAATTCACTATAGAAAAGGCCATCCTCGGCGTATTTAAAATTTGCGACCGTAAAAAATATTATTTTGACAAATTCACTATAGAAAAGGCAATCCTCGACGTATTTAAAATTTGCGACAGTAAAAAATTATTTTTTGAAAAATTTACTATAGAAAAGGCAATCCTCGGCGTATTTAAAATTTGCGACAGTAAAAAATTATTTTTTGAAAAATTTATTATAGAAAAGGCAATCCTCGGCGTATTTAAAATTTGCGACCGTAAAAAATATTATTTTGACAAATTCACTATAGAAAAGGCAATCCTCGGCGTATTTAAAATTTGCGACAGTGAAAAATTATTTTTTGACAAATTCACTATAGAAAAGGCAATCCTCGGTATATTTAAAATTTGCGACAATAAAAAATTATTTTTTGGCAAATGCACTATAGCAAAGGCAATACTCGGGGTATTTAAAATTTGCGACAGTAAAAAATTATTTTTTGAAAAATTTACTATAGAAAAGGCAATCCTCGGCGTATTTAAAATTTCCGACAGCAAAAAATAATTTTTTGAATAATTCACTATAGAAAAGGCAATCCTCGATATATTTAAGATTTGCTACAGTAAAAAATTATTTTTTGACAAATTCACTATAGAAAAGGCAATCCTCGACGTATTTAAAATTTGCGACAGTAAAAAATATTATTTTGATAAATTCACTATACAAAAGGCAATCCTCGGCGTATTTAAAATTTGCGACAGTAAAAAATTATTTTTTGAAAAATTTACTATAGAAAAGGCAATCCTCGGCGTATTTAAAATTTGCGACAGTAAAAAATTATTTTTTGACAAATTCACTATACAAAAGGCAATCCTCGGCGCATTTAAAATTTGCGACAGTAAAAAATTATGTTTTGAAAAATTTACTATAGAAAAGGCAATCCTCGGCGTATTTAAAATTTGCGACAGCAAAAAATAATTTTTTGAAAAATTCACTATAGAAAAGGCAATCATCGGTATATTTAAAATTTGCCACTGTAAAAAATTATTTTTTGACAAATTCACCATAGAAAAGGTAATCCTCGGCGTATTTAAAATTTGCGACAGTAAAAAATTATTTTTTGAAAAATTTACTATAGAAAAGGCAATCCTCGGCGTATTTAAAATTTGCGACCGTAAAAAATATTATTTTGACAAATTCACTATAGAAAAGGCAATCCCCGGCGTATTTAAAATTTGCGACAGTAAAAAATTATTTTTTGAAAAATTTACTATAGAAAATGCAATCCTCGGCGTATTTAAAATTTGCGACAGTAAAAAATTATTTTTTGAAAAATTTTCTATAGAAAAGGCAATCCTCGGCGTATTTAAAATTTGCGACAGCAAAAAATAATTTTTTGAATAATTCACTATAGAAAAGGCAATCCTCGGTATATTTAAGATTTGCTACAGTAAAAAATTATTTTTTGACAAATTCACTATAGAAAAGGCAATCCTCGACGTATTTAAAATTTGCGACAGTAAAAAATATTATTTTGACAAATTCACTATACAAAAGGCAATCCTCGGCGTATTTAAAATTTGCGACAGTAAAAAATTATTTTTTGAAAAATTTGCTATAGAAAAGGCAATCCTCGCCGTATTTAAAATTTGCGACAGTAAAAAATTATTTTTTGAAAAATTTATTATAGAAAAGGCAATCCTCGGCGTATTTAAAATTTGCGACCGTAAAAAATATTATTTTGACAAATTCACTATAGAAAAGGCAATCCTCGGCGTATTTAAAATTTGCGACAGTGAAAAATTATTTTTTGACAAATTCACTATAGAAAAGGCAATCCTCGGTATATTTAAAATTTGCGACAATAAAAAATTATTTTTTG
The DNA here is from genome assembly GCA_963924295.1 of Dioctria rufipes. Classification (NCBI taxonomy): domain Eukaryota; kingdom Metazoa; phylum Arthropoda; class Insecta; order Diptera; family Asilidae; genus Dioctria; species Dioctria rufipes. The sequence continues at coordinate 18,357 of CAWUPM010000269.1, forward strand.
GCAAATGCACTATAGCAAAGGCAATACTCGGGGTATTTAAAATTTGCGACAGTAAAAAATTATTTTTTGAAAAATTTACTATAGAAAAGGCAATCCTCGGCGTATCAAAAATTTGTGACCTTAAAAAATAATTTTTTGAAAAATTTACTATAGAAAAGGCAATCCTCGGTATATTTAAAATTTGCGACAGTAAAAAATTATTTTTTGGCAAATTCACTGTAGAAAAGGCAATCCTCGGTATATTTAAAATTTGCGACAATAAAAAATTATTTTTTGGCAAATTCACTATAGCAAAGGCAATACTCGGGGTATTTTAAATTTTCGACAGTAAAAAATTATTTTTTGACAAATTCACCATAGAAAAGGTAATCCTCGGCGTATTTAAAATTTGCGACAGTAAAAAATTATTTTTTGAAAAATTTACTATAGAAAAGGCAATCCTCGGCGTATTTAAAATTTGCGACAGTAAAAAATTATTTTTTGAAAAATTTACTATAGAAAACGCAATACTCGGCTTATTTAAAATTTGCGACAGTAAAAAATTATTTTTTGAAAAATTTACTAGAAAAGGCAATCCTCGGTATATTTAAAATTTGCGACAGTAAAAAATTATATTCTTGCAAATTCACTATAGAAAAGGCAATCCTCGGGGTATTTAAAAGTTTCGACAGTAAAAAATTATTTTTTGACAAATTCACCATAGAAAAGGTAATCCTCGGCGTATTTAAAATTTGCGACAGTAAAAAATTATTTTTTAAAAATTTACTATAGAAAAGGCAATCCTCGGCGTATTTAAAATTTGCGACCGTAAAAAATATTGTTTTGACAAATTCACTATAGAAAAGGCAATCCCCGGCGTATTTAAAATTTGCGACAGTAAAAAATTATTTTTTTAAAAATTTACTATAGAAAATGCAATCCTCGGCGTATTTAAAATTTGCGACAGTAAAAAATTATTTTTTGAAAAATTTACTATAGAAAAGGCAATCCTCGGCGTATTTAAAATTTGAGACAGTAAAAAATTATTTTTTGAAAAATTTATTATAGAAAAGGCAATCCCCGGCGTATTTAAAATTTGCGACAGTAAAAAATTATTTTTTGAAAAATTTACTATAGAAAAGGCAATCGTCGGCGTATTTAAAATTTGCGACAGTAAAAAATTATTTTTTGAAAAATTTACTATAGAAAATGCAATCCTCGGCGTATTTAAAATTTGCGACAGTAAAAAATTATTTTTTGACAAATTCACTATAGAAAAGGCAATCCCCGGCGTATTTAAAATTTGCGACAGTAAAAAATTATTTTTTGAAAAATTTACTATAGAAAATGCAATCCTCGGCGTATTTAAAATTTGCGACAGTAAAAAATTATTTTTTGAAAAATTTTCTATAGAAAAGGGCAATCCTCGGCGTATTTAAAATTTGCGACAGCAAAAAATAATTTTTTGAATAATTCACTATAGAAAAGGCAATCCTCGGTATATTTAAGATTTGCTACAGTAAAAAATTATTTTTTGACAAATTCACTATAGAAAAGGCAATCCTCGACGTATTTAAAATTTGCGACAGTAAAAAATATTATTTTGACAAATTCACTATACAAAAGGCAATCCTCGGCGTATTTAAAATTTGCGACAGTAAAAAATTATTTTTTGAAAAATTTGCTATAGAAAAGGCAATCCTCGGCGTATTTAAAATTTGCGACAGTAAAAAATTATTTTTTGAAAAATTTATTATAGAAAAGGCAATCCTCGGCGTATTTAAAATTTGCGACCGTAAAAAATATTATTTTGACAAATTCACTATAGAAAAGGCAATCCTCGGCGTATTTAAAATTTGCGACAGTGAAAAATTATTTTTTGACAAATTCACTATAGAAAAGGCAATCCTCGGTATATTTAAAATTTGCGACAATAAAAAAATATTTTTTGGCAAATGCACTATAGCAAAGGCAATACTCGGGGTATTTAAAATTTGCGACAGTAAAAAAATTATTTTTTGAAAAATTTACTATAGAAAAGGCAATCCTCGGCGTATCAAAAATTTGTGACCTTAAAAAATAATTTTTTGAAAAATTTACTATAGAAAAGGCAATCCTCGGTATATTTAAAATTTGCGACAGTAAAAAATTATTTTTTGGCAAATTCACTGTAGAAAAGGCAATCCTCGGTATATTTAAAATTTGCGACAATAAAAAATTAATTTTTGGCAAATTCACTATAGCAAAGGCAATACTCGGGGTATTTTAAATTTTCGACAGTAAAAAATTATTTTTTGACAAATTCACCATAGAAAAGGTAATCCTCGGCGTATTTAAAATTTGCGACAGTAAAAAATTATTTTTTGAAAAATTTACTATAGAAAAGGCTATCCTCGGCGTATTTAAAATTTGCGACAGTAAAAAATTATTTTTGAAAAATTTACTATAGAAAACGCAATACTCGGCTTATTTAAAATTTGCGACAGTAAAAATTATTTTTTGAAAAATTTACTAGAAAAGGCAATCCTCGGTATATTTAAAATTTGCGACAGTAAAAAATTATATTCTTGCAAATTCACTATAGAAAAGGCAATCCTCGGGGTATTTAAAAGTTTCGACAGTAAAAAATTATTTTTGACAAATTCACCATAGAAAAGGTAATCCTCGGCGTATTTAAAATTTGCGACAGTAAAAAATTATTTTTTAAAAATTTACTATAGAAAAAGGCAATCCTCGGTCGTATTTAAAATTTTGCGACCGTAAAAAATATTGTTTTGACAAATTCACTATAGAAAAGGCAATCCCCGGCGTATTTAAAATTTGCGACAGTAAAAAATTATTTTTTTTAAAAATTTACTATAGAAAATGCAATCCTCGGCGTATTTAAAATTTGCGACAGTAAAAAATTATTTTTTGAAAAATTTACTATAGAAAAGGCAATCCTCGGCGTATTTAAAATTTGAGACAGTAAAAAATTATTTTTTGAAAAATTTATTATAGAAAAGGCAATCCCCGGCGTATTTAAAATTTGCGACAGTAAAAAATTATTTTTTGAAAAATTTACTATAGAAAAGGCAATCGTCGGCGTATTTAAAATTTGCGACAGTAAAAAATTATTTTTTGAAAAATTTACTATAGAAAATGCAATCCTCGGCGTATTTAAAATTTGCGACAGTAAAAAATTATTTTTTGAAAAATTTACTATAGAAAAGGCAATCCTCGGCGTATTTAAAATTTGAGACAGTAAAAAATTATTTTTTGAAAAATTTACTATAGAAAAGGCAATCCTCGGCGTATTTAAAATTTGAGACAGTAAAAAATTATTTTTGAAAAATTTATTATAGAAAAGGCAATCCCCGGCGTATTTAAAATTTGCGACAGTAAAAAATTATTTTTTGAAAAATTTACTATAGAAAAGGCAATCGTCGGCGTATTTAAAATTTGCGACAGTAAAAAATTATTTTTTTGAAAAATTTACTATAGAAAAGGCAATCCTCGGCGCATTTAAAATTTGCGACAGGAAAAAAATTATGTTTTGAAAAATTTACTATAGAAAAGGCAATCCTCGGCGTATTTAAAATTTGCGACAGCAAAAAATAATTTTTTGAAAAATTCACTATAGAAAAGGCAATCATCGGTATATTTAAAATTTGCCACTGTAAAAATTTTATTTTTTGACAAATTCACTATAGAAAAGGCAATCCTCGGTATATTTAAAATTTGCCACAGTAAAAATTATTTTTGACAAATTCACTATAGAAAAGGCCATCCTCGGCGTATTTAAAATTTGCGACCGTAAAAAATATTATTTTGACAAATTCACTATAGAAAAGGCAATCCCCGGCGTATTTAAAATTTGCGAGAGTAAAAAATTATTTTTTGAAAAATTTACTATAGAAAAGGCAATCCTCGGCGTATTTAAAATTTGCGACAGTAAAATATTATTTTTTGAAAAATTTACTATAGAAAAGGCAATCCTCGGCGTATTTAAAATTTGCGACAGTAAAAAATTATTTTTTGAAAAATTTACTATAGAAAAGGCAATCCTCGGCGTATTAAAAATTTGCGACCTTAAAAAATAATTTTTTGAGAAATTTACTATAGAAAAGGCAATCCTCGGTATATTTAAAATGTGCGACAGTAAAAAATTATTTTTTGGCAAATTGACTATAGAAAAGGCAATCCTCGGTATATTTAAAATTTGCGACAATAAAAAATTATTTTTTTGGCAAATTCACTATAGAAAAGGCAATACTCGGTGTATTTTAAATTTTCGACAGTAAAAAATTATTTTTTGACAAATTCACCATAGAAAAGGTAATCCTCGGCGTATTTAAAATTTGCGACAGTAAAAAATTATTTTTTGAAAAATTTACTATAGAAAAGGCAATCCTCGGAGTATTTAAAATTTGCGACAGTAAAAATTATTTTTGAAAAATTTACTATAGAAAAGGCAATCCTCGGCGTATTTAAAATTTGCGACAGTAAAAAATTATCTTTGAAAAATTTACTATATAAAAGGCAATCCTCGGCGTATTAAAAATTTGCGACCGTAAAAAATAATTTTTTGAGAAATGACAGCAAAAAATAATTTTTTGAAAAATTCACTATAGAAAAGGCAATCATCGGTATATTTAAAATTTGCCACTGTAAAAATTTATATTTTGACAAATTCACTATAGAAAAGGCAATCCTCGGTATATTTAAAATTTGCCACAGTAAAAATTTATTTTTTGACAAATTCACTATATAAAAGGCCATCCTCGGCGTATTTAAAATTTGCGACCGTAAAAAATATTATTTTGACAAATTCACTATAGAAAAGGCAATCCTCGACGTATTTAAAATTTGCGACAGTAAAAAAGTATTTTTTGAAAAATTTACTATAGAAAAGGCAATCCTCGGCGTATTTAAAATTTGCGACAGCAAAAAATAATTTTTTGAATAATTCACTATAGAAAAGGCAATCCTCGGTATATTTAAGATTTGCTACAGTAAAAAATTATTTTTTGACAAATTCACTATAGAAAAGGCAATCCTCGACGTATTTAAAATTTGCGACAGTAAAAAATATTATTTTGACAAATTCACTATACAAAAGGCAATCCTTGGCGTATTTAAAAATTTGCGACAGTAAAAAATTATTTTTTGAAAAATTTACTATAGAAAAGGCAATCCTCGGCGTATTTAAAATTTGCGACAGTAAAAAATTATTTTTTGACAAATTCACTATACAAAAGGCAATCCTCGGCGCATTTAAAATTTGCGACAGTAAAAAATTATGTTTGAAAAATTTACTATAGAAAAGGCAATCCTCGGCGTATTTAAAATTTGCGACAGCAAAAAATAATTTTTTGAAAAATTCACTATAGAAAAGGCAATCATCGGTATATTTAAAATTTGCCACTGTAAAAAATTATTTTTTGACAAATTCACCATAGAAAAGGTAATCCTCGGCGTATTAAAATTTGCGACAGTAAAAAAATTATTTTTTGAAAAATTTACTATAGAAAAGGCAATCCTCGGCGTATTTAAAATTTGCGACCGTAAAAAATATTATTTTGACAAATTCACTATAGAAAAGGCAATCCCCGGCGTATTTAAAATTTGCGACAGTAAAAAATTATTTTTTGAAAAATTTACTATAGAAAATGCAATCCTCGGCGTATTTAAAATTTGCGACAGTAAAAAATTATTTTTTGAAAATTTTCTATAGAAAAGGCAATCCTCGGCGTATTTAAAATTTGCGACAGCAAAAAATAATTTTTTGAATAATTCACTATAGAAAAGGCAATCCTCGGTATATTTAAGATTTGCTACAGTTAAAAAATTATTTTTTGACAAATTCACTATAGAAAAGGCAATCCTCGACGTATTTAAAATTTGCGACAGTAAAAAATATTATTTTGACAAATTCACTATAGAAAAGGCAATCCTCGACGTATTTAAAATTTGCGACAGTAAAAAATATTATTTTGACAAATTCACTATACAAAAGGCAATCCTTGGCGTATTTAAAATTTGCGACAGTAAAAAATTATTTATTGAAAAATTTACTATAGAAAAAGGCAATCCTCGGCGTATTTAAAATTTGCGACAGTAAAAAATTATTTTTTGACAAATTCACTATACAAAAGGCAATCCTCGGCGCATTAAAATTTGCGACAGTAAAAAATTATGTTTTGAAAAATTTACTATAGAAAAGGCAATCCTCGGCGTATTTAAAATTTGCGACAGCAAAAAAATAATTTTTTGAAAAATTCACTATAGAAAAGGCAATCATCGGTATATTTTAAAATTTGCCACTGTAAAAAATTATTTTTTGACAAATTCACCATAGAAAAGGTAATCCTCGGCGTATTTAAAATTTGCGACAGTAAAAAATTATTTTTGAAAAATTTACTATAGAAAAGGCAATCCTCGGCGTATTTAAAATTTGCGACCGTAAAAAATATTATTTTGACAAATTCACTATAGAAAAGGCAATCCCCGGCGTATTTAAAATTTGCGACAGTAAAAAATTATTTTTTGAAAAATTTACTATAGAAAATGCAATCCTCGGCGTATTTAAAATTTGCGACAGTAAAAAAATTATTTTTTGAAAAATTTTTCTATAGAAAAGGCAATCCTCGGCGTATTTAAAATTTGCGACAGCAAAAAAATAATTTTTTGAATAATTCACTATAGAAAAGGCAATCCTCGGTATATTTAAGATTTGCTACAGTAAAAAATTATTTTTTGACAATTCACTATAGAAAAGGCAATCCTCGACGTATTTAAAATTTGCGACAGTAAAAAATATTATTTTGACAAATTCACTATACAAAAGGCAATCCTCGGCGCATTTAAAATTTGCGACAGTAAAAAATTATGTTTTGAAAAATTTACTATAGAAAAGGCGATCCTCGGCGTATTTAAAATTTGCGACAGCAAAAAAATAATTTTTTGAAAAATTCACTATAGAAAAGGCAATCATCGGTATATTTAAAATTTGCCACTGTAAAAAATTATTTTTTGACAAATTCACCATAGAAAAGGTAATCCTCGGCGTATTTAAAATTTGCGACAGTAAAAAATTATTTTTTGAAAAGTTTACTATAGAAAAGGCAATCCTCGGCGTATTTAAAATTTGCGACCGTAAAAAATATTATTTTGACAAATTCACTATAGAAAAGGCAATCCCCGGCGTATTTAAAATTTGCGACAGTAAAAAATTATTTTTGAAAAATTTACTATAGAAAATGCAATCCTCGGCGTATTTAAAATTTGCGACAGTAAAAAATTATTTTTTGAAAAATTTTCTATAGAAAAGGCAATCCGCGGCGTATTTAAAATTTGCGACAGCAAAAAATAATTTTTTGAATAATTCACTATAGAAAAGGCAATCCTCGGTATATTTAAGATTTGCTACAGTAAAAAATTATTTTTTGACAAATTCACTATAGAAAAGGCAATCCTCGACGTATTTAAAATTTGCGACAGTAAAAAATATTATTTTGACAAAATTCACTATACAAAAGGCAATCCTCGGCGTATTTAAAATTTGCGACAGTAAAAAAATTATTTTTTGAAAAATTTACTATAGAAAAGGCAATCCTCGGCGTATTTAAAATTTGCGACAGTAAAAAATTATTTTTTGAAAAATTTATTATAGAAAAGGCAATCCTCGGCGTATTTAACATTTGCGACCGTAAAAAATATTATTTTGACAAATTCACTATAGAAAAGGCAATCCTCGGCGTATTTAAAATTTGCGACAGTGAAAAATTATTTTTTGACAAATTCACTATAGAAAAGGCAATCCTCGGTATATTTAAAATTTGCGACAATAAAAAATTATTTTTTGGCAAATGCACTATAGCAAAGGCAATACTCGGGGTATTTAAAATTTGCGACAGTAAAAAATTATTTTTTGAAAAATTTACTATAGAAAAGGCAATCCTCGGCGTATCAAAAATTTGTGACCTTAAAAAATAATTTTTTGAAAAATTTACTATAGAAAAGGCAATCCTCGGTATATTATAAAATTTGCGACAGTAAAAATTATTTTTTGGCAAATTCACTGTAGAAAAGGCAATCCTCGGTATATTTAAAATTTGCGACAATAAAAAATTATTTTTTGGCAAATTCACTATAGCAAAGGCAATACTCGGGGTATTTTAAATTTTCGACAGTAAAAAATTATTTTTTGACAAATTCACCATAGAAAAGGTAATCCTCGGCGTATTTAAAATTTGCGACAGTAAAAAATTATTTTTTGAAAAATTTACTATAGAAAAGGCAATCCTCGGCGTATTTAAAATTTGCGACAGTAAAAAATTATTTTTTGAAAAATTTACTATAGAAAACGCAATACTCGGCTTATTTAAAATTTGCGACAGTAAAAAATTATTTTTTGAAAAATTTACTAGAAAAGGCAATCCTCGGTATATTTAAAATTTGCGACAGTAAAAAATTATTTTCTTGCAAATTCACTAGAGAAAAGGCAATCCTCGGGGTATTTAAAAGTCTCGACAGTAAAAAATTATTTTTTGACAAATTCACCATAGAAAAGGTAATCCTCGGCGTATTTAAAATTTGCGACAGTAAAAAATTATTTTTTAAAAATTTACTATAGAAAAGGCAATCCTCGGCGTATTTAAAATTTGCGACCGTAAAAAATATTGTTTTGACAAATTCACTATAGAAAAGGCAATCTCCGGCGTATTTAAAATTTGCGACAGTAAAAAAATTATTTTTTGAAAAATTTACTATAGAAAATGCAATCCTCGGCGTATTTAAAATTTGCGACAGTAAAAAATTATTTTTTGAAAATTTACTATAGAAAAGGCAATCCTCGCGTATTTAAAATTTGAGACAGTAAAAAATTATTTTTTGAAAAATTTATTATAGAAAAGGCAATCCCCGGCGTATTTAAAATTTGCGACAGTAAAAAATTATTTTTTGAAAAATTTACTATAGAAAAGGCAATCGTCGGCGTATTTAAAATTTGCGACAGTAAAAAATTATTTTTTTGAAAAATTTACTATAGAAAAGGCAATCCTCGGCGCATTTAAAATTTGCGACAGTAAAAAATTATGTTTTGAAAAATTTACTATAGAAAAGGCAATCCTCGGCGTATTTAAAATTTGCGACAGCAAAAAATAATTTTTTGAAAAATTCACTATAGAAAAGGCAATCATCGGTATATTTAAAATTTGCCACTGTAAAAATTTATTTTTTGACAAATTCACTATAGAAAAGGCAATCCTCGGTATATTTAAAATTTGCCACAGTAAAAATTTATTTTTTGACAAATTCACTATAGAAAAGGCCATCCTCGGCGTATTTAAAATTTGCGACCGTAAAAAATATTATTTTGACAAATTCACTATAGAAAAGGCAATCCCCGGCGTATTTAAAATTTGCGAGATTAAAAAATTATTTTTTGAAAAATTTACTATAGAAAAGGCAATCCTCGGCGTATTTAAAATTTGCGACAGTAAAATATTATTTTTTGAAAAATTTACTATAGAAAAGGCAATCCTCGGCGTATTTAAAATTTGCGACAGTAAAAAATTATTTTTTGAATAATTTACTATAGAAAAGGCAATCCTCGGCGTATTTAAAATTTGCGACAGTAAAAAATTATTTTTTGAAAAATTTACTATAGAAAATGCAATCCTCGGCGTATTTAAAATTTGCGACAGTAAAATGTAATTTTTTGAAAAATTTACTATAGAAAAGGCAATCCTCGGCGTATTAAAAATTTGCGACCTTAAAAAATAATTTTTTGAGAAATTTACTATAGAAAAGGCAATCCTCGGTATATTTAAAATGTGCGACAGTAAAAAATTATTTTTTGGCAAATTGACTATAGAAAAGGCAATCCTCGGTATATTTAAAATTTGCGACAATAACAAATTATTTTTTGAAAAATTTACTATAGAAAAGGCAATCCTCGGCGTATTTAAAATTTTCGACAGTAAAAAATTATTTTTTGAAAAAGTTACTATATAAAAGGCAATCCTCGGCGTATTAAAAATTTGCGACCGTAAAAAATAATTTTTTGAGAAATGACAGCAAAAAATAATTTTTTGAAAAATTCACTATAGAAAAGGCAATCATCGGTATATTTAAAATTTGCCACTGTAAAAATTTATTTTTTGACAAATTCACTATAGAAAAGGCAATCCTCGGTATATTTAAAATTTGCCACAGTAAAAATTTATTTTTTGACAAATTCACTATAGAAAAGGCCATTCTCGGCGTATTTAAAATTTGCGACCGTAAAAAATATTATTTTGACAAATTCACTATAGAAAAGGCAATCCTCGACGTATTTAAAATTTGCGAGAGTAAAAAATTATTTTTTGAAAAATTTACTATAGAAAAGGCAATCCTCGGCGTATTTAAAATTTGCGACAGTAAAATATTATTTTTTGAAAAATTTACTATAGAAAAGGCAATCCTCGGCGTATTTAAAATTTGCGACAGTAAAAAATTATTTTTTGAAAAATTTACTATAGAAAAGGCAATCCTCGGCGTATTTAAAATTTGCAACAGTAAAAAATTATTTTTTGAAAAATTTACTATAGAAAAGGCAATCCTCGGCGTATTAAAAATTTGCGACCTTAAAAAATAATTTTTTGAGAAATTTACTATAGAAAAGGCAATCCTCGGTATATTTAAAATGTGCGACAGTAAAAAATTATTTTTTGGCAAATTGACTATAGAAAAGGCAATCCTCGGTATATTTAAAATTTGCGACAATAAAAAATTATTTTTTGGCAAATTCACTATAGAAAAGGCAATACTCGGTGTATTTTAAATTTTCGACAGTAAAAAATTATTTTTTGACAAATTCACCATAGAAAAGGTAATCCTCGGCGTATTTAAAATTTGCGACAGTAAAAAATTATTTTTTGAAAAATTTACTATAGAAAAGGCAATCCTCGGTATATTTAAAATTTGCGACAGTAAAAAATTATTTTTTTGCAAATTCACTATAGAAAAGGCAATCCTCGGGGTATTTAAAACTTTCGACAGTAAAAAATTATTTTTTGACAAATTCCCCATAGAAAAGGTAATCCTCGGCGTATTTAAAATTTGCGACAGTAAAAAATTATTTTTTGAAAAATTTACTATAGAAAAGGCAATCCTCTGCGTATTTAAAATTTGCGACAGTAAAAAATTATTTTTTGAAAAATTTACTATAGAAAAGGCAATCCTCGGCGTATTTAAAATTTGCGACAGTAAATAATTATGTTTTGAAAAATTTACTATAGAAAAGGCAATCCTCGGCGTATTTAGAATTTGCGCAGCAAAAAATAATTTTTTGAAAAATTCACTATAGAAAAGGCAATCATCGGTATATTTAAAATTTGCCACTGTAAAAATTTATTTTTTGACAAATTAACTATAGAAAAGGCAATCCTCGGTATATTTAAAATTTGCCACAGTAAAAATTTATTTTTTGGAAAATTCACTATAGAAAAGGCAATCCTCGGCGTATTTAAAATTTGCGACAGTAAAAAATTATTTTTTGAAAAATTTTCTATAGAAAAGGCAATCCTCGGCGTATTTAAAATTTGCGACAGCAAAAAATAATTTTTTGAAAAATTCACTATAGAAAAGGCAATCCTCGGTATATTTAAGATTTGCTACAGTAAAAAATTATTTTTTGACAAATTCACTATAGAAAAGGCAATCCTCGGCGTATTTAAAATTTGCGACAGTAAAAAATATTATTTTGACAAATTCACTATAGAAAAGGCAATCCTCGGCGTATTTAAAATTTGCGACAGTAAAAAATAATTTTTTGAAAAATTTACTATAGAAAAGGCAATCCTCGGCGTATTTAAAATTCGCGACAGTAAAAAATTATTTTTTGAAAAATTTACTATAGAAAAGGTAATCCTCGGCGTATTTAAAATTTGCGACCGTAAAAAATATTATTTTGACAATTCACTATAGAAAAGGCAATCCTCAGCGTATTTAAAATTTGCGACAGTAAAAAATATTATTTTGACAAATTCACTATAGAAAAGGCAATCCTCGGCGTATTTAAAATTTGCGACAGTAAAAAATTATTTTTTGAAAAATTTACTATAGAAAAGGCAATCCTCGGCGTATTTAAAATTTGCGACAGTAAAATATTATTTTTTGAAAAATTTACTATAGAAAAGGCAATCCTCGGCGTATTTAAAACTTGCGACCGTAAAAAATATTATTTTGACAAATTCACTATAGAAAAGGCAATCCTCGGCGTATTTAAAATTTGCGACAGTAAAAAATTATTTTTTGGCAAATTGACTATAGAAAAGGCAATCCTCGGTATATTTAAAATTTGCGACAATAAAAAATTATTTTTTGGCAAATTCACTATAGAAAAGGCAATACTCGGAGTATTTTAAATTTTCGAAAGTAAAAAATTATTTTTTGACAAATTCACCATAGAAAAGGTAATCCTCGGCGTATTAAAAATTTGCGACCGTAAAAAATTATTTTTTGAAAAATTTACTATAGAAAAGGCAATCCTCTGCGTATTTAAAATTTGCGACAGTAAAAAATTATTTTTTGGCAAATTGACTATAGAAAAGGCAATCCTCGGTATATTGAAAATTTGCGACAATAAAAAATTATTTTTTGGCAAATTCACTATAGAAAAGGCAATACTCGGCGTATTTTAAATTTTCGACAGTAAAAAATTATTTTTTGACAAATTCACCATAGAAAAGGTAATCCTCGGCGTATTTAAAATTTGCGACAGTAAAAAATTATTTTTTGAAAAATTTACTATAGAAAAGGCAATCCTAGGCGTATTTAAAATTTGCGATAATAAAAAATTATTTTTTGAAAAATTTACTATATAAAAGGCAATCCTCGGCGTATTAAAAATTTGCGACCGTAAAAAATAATTTTTTGAGAAATTTACTATAGAAAAGGCAATCCTCGGTATATTTAAAATTTGCGACAGTAAAAAATTATTTTTTTGCAAATTCACTATAGAAAAGGCAATCCTCGGGGTATTTAAAAATTTCGACAGTAAAAAATTATTTTTTGACAAATTCCCCATAGAAAAGGTAATCCTCGGCGTATTTAAAATTTGCGACAGTAAAAAATTATTTTTTGAAAAATTTACTATAGAAAAGGCAATCCTCTGCGTATTTAAAATTTGCGACAGTAAAAAATTATTTTTTGAAAAATTTACTATAGAAAAGGCAATCCTCGGCGTATTTAAAATTTGCGACAGTAAATAATTATGTTTTGAAAAATTTACTATAGAAAAGGCAATCCTCGGCGTATTTAAAATTTGCGCAGCAAAAAATAATTTTTTGAAAAATTCACTATAGAAAAGGCAATCATCGGTATTTTTAAAATTTGCCACTGTAAAAATTTATTTTTTGGTACAAATTAACTATAGAAAAGGCAATCCTCGGTATATTTAAAATTTGCCACAGTAAAAATTTATTTTTTGACAAATTCACTATAGAAAAGGCAATCCTCGGCGTATTTAAAATTTGCGACAGTAAAAAATTGTTTTTTGAAAAATTTTCTATAGAAAAGGCAATCCTCGGCGTATTTAAAATTTGCGATAGCAAAAAATAATTTTTTGAAAAATTCACTATACAAAAGGCAATCCTCGGTATATTTAAGATTTGCTACAGTAAAAAATTATTTTTTGACAAATTCACTATAGAAAAGGCAATCCTCGGCGTATTTAAAATTTGCGACAGTATAAAATATTATTTTGACAAATTCACTATAGAAAAGGCAATCCTCGGCGTATTTAAAATTTGCGACAGTAAAAAATTATTTTTTGAAAAATTTACTATAGAAAAGGCAATCCTCGGCGTATTTAAAATTCGCGACAGTAAAAAATTATTTTTTGAAAAATTTACTATAGAAAAGGTAATCCTCGGCGTATTTAAAATTTGCGACCGTAAAAAATATTATTTTGACAAATTCACTATAGAAAAGGCAATCCTCGGCGTATTTAAAATTTGCGACAGTAAAAAAATATTATCTTGACAAATTCACTATAGAAAAGGCAATCCTCGGCGTATTTAAAATTTGCGACAGTAAAAAATTATTTTTTGAAAAATTTACTATAGAAAAGGCAATCCTCGGCGTATTTAAAATTTGCGACAGTAAAAAATATTATTTTGACAAATTCACTATAGAAAAGGCAATCCTCGGCGTATTTAAAATTTGCGACAGTAAAAAATTATTTTTTGGCAAATTGACTATAGAAAATGCAATCCTCGGTATATTTAAAATTTGCGACAATAAAAAATTATTTTTTGGCAAATTCACTATAGAAAAGGCAATACTCGGTGTATTTTAAATTTTCGACAGTAAAAAATTATTTTTTGACAAATTCACCATAGAAAAGGTAATCCACGGCGTATTAAAAATTTGCGACCGTAAAAAATTATTTTTTGAGAAATTTACTATAGAAAAGGCAATCCTCGGTATATTTAAAATTTGCGACAGTAAAAAATTATTTTTTTGCAAATTCACTATAGAAAAGGCAATCCTCGGGGTATTTAAAACTTTCGACAGTAAAAAATTATTTTTTGACAAATTCACCATAGAAAAGGTAATCCTCGGCGTATTTAAAATTTGCGACAGTAAAAAATTATTTTTTGAAAAATTTACTATAGAAAAGGCAATCCTCTGCGTATTTAAAATTTGCGACAGTAAAAAATTATTTTTTGAAAAATTTACTATAGAAAAGGCAATCCTCGGCGTATTTAAAATTTGCGACAGTAAATAATTATGTTTTGAAAAATTTACTATAGAAAAGGCAATCCTCGGCGTATTTAAAATTTGCGACAGCAAAAAATAATTTTTTGAAAAATTTACTATAGAAAAGGCAATCATCGGTATATTTAAAATTTGCCACTGTAAAAATTTATTTTTTGACAAATTAACTATAGAAAAGGCAAACCTCGGTATATTTAAAATTTGTCACAGTAAAAATTTATTTTTTGACAAATTCACTATAGAAAAGGCAATCCTGGGCGTATTTAAAATTTGCGACAGTAAAAAATTATTTTTTGAAAAATTTTCAATAGAAAAGGCAATCCTCGGCGTATTTAAAATTTGCGACAGCAAAAAATAATTTTTTGAATAATTCACTATAGAAAAGGCAATCCTCGGTATATTTAAGATTTGCTACAGTAAAAAATTATTTTTTGACAAATTCACTATAGAAAAGGCAATCCTCGACGTATTTAAAATTTGCGACAGTAAAAAATATTATTTTGACAAATTCACTATAAAAAGGCAATCCTCGGCGTATTTAAAATTTGCGACAGTAAAAAATTATTTTTTGAAGAATTTACTATAGAAAAGGCAATCCTCGGCGTATTTAAAATTTGCGACAGCAAAAAATAATTTTTTGAAAAATTCACTATAGAAAAGGCAATCCTCGGTATATTTAAGATTTGCTACAGTAAAAAATTATTTTTTGACAAATTCACTATAGAAAAGGTAATCCTCGGCGTATTTAAAATTTGCGACAGCAAAAATATTATTTTGACAAATTCACTATAGAAAAGGCAATCCTCGGCGTATTTAAAATTTGCGACCGTAAAAAATTATTTTTTGAAAAATTTACTATAGAAAAGGCAATCCTCGGCGTATTTAAAATTTGCGACCGTAAAAAATATTATTTTGACAAATTCACTATAGAAAAGGCAATCCTCGGCGTATTTAAAATTTGCGACAGTAAAAAATTATTTTTTGAAAATTTACTATAGAAAAGGCAATCCTCGGCGTATTTAAAATTTGCGACAGCAAAAAATAATTTTTTGAAAAATTCACTATAGAAAAGGCAATCATCGGTATATTTAAAATTTGCCACTGTAAAAATTTATTTTTTGACAAATTAACTATAGAAAAGGCATTCCTCGGTATATTTAAAATTTGCCACAGTAAAAATTTATTTTTTGACAAATTCACTATAGAAAAGGCAATCCTCGGCGTATTTAAAATTTGCGACAGTAAAAAATTATTTTTTGAAAAATTTTCTATAGAAAAGGCAACCCTCGGCGTATTTAAAATTTGCGACAGCAAAAATAATTTTTTGAAAAATTCACTATAGAAAAGGCAATCCTCGGTATATTTAAGATTTGCTACAGTAAAAAATTATTTTTTGACAAATTCACTATAGAAAAGGCAATCCTCGGCGTATTTAAAATTCGCGACAGTAAAAAATTATTTTTTGAAAATTTACTATAGAAAAGGCAATCCTCGGCGTATTTAAAATTTGCGACAGTAAAAAATATTATTTTGACAAATTCACTATAGAAAAGGCAATCCTCGGCGTATTTAAAATTTGCGACAGTAAAAAATTATTTTTTGGCAAATTGACTATAGAAAATGCAATCCTCGGTATATTTAAAATTTGCGACAATAAAAAATTATTTTTTGGCAAATTCACTATAGAAAAGGCAATACTCGGTGTATTTTAAATTTTCGACAGTAAAAAATTATTTTTTGACAAATTCACCATAGAAAAGGTAATCCACGGCGTATTAAAAATTTGCGACCGTAAAAAATTATTTTTTGAGAAATTTACTATAGAAAAGGCAATCCTCGGTATATTTAAAATTTGCGACAGTAAAAAATAATTTTTTTGCAAATTCACTATAGAAAAGGCAATCCTCGGGGTATTTAAAACTTTCGACAGTAAAAAATTATTTTTTGACAAATTCACCATAGGAAAGGTAATCCTCGGCGTATTTAAAATTTGCGACAGTAAAAAATTATTTTTTGAAAAATTTACTATAGAAAAGGCAATCCTCTGCGTATTTAAAATTTGCGACAGTAAAAAATTATTTTTTGAAAAATTTACTATAGAAAAGGCAATACTCGGCGTATTTAAAATTTGCGACAGTAAATAATTATGTTTTGAAAAATTTACTATAGAAAAGGCAATCCTCGGCGTATTTAAAATTTGCGACAGCAAAAAATAATTTTTTGAAAAATTTACTATAGAAAAGGCAATCATCGGTATATTTAAAATTTGCCACTGTAAAAATTTATTTTTTGACAAATTCACTATAGAAAAGGCAATCCTCGGTATATTTAAAATTTGTCAAAGTAAAAATTTATTTTTTGACAAATTCACTATAGAAAAGGCAATCCTGGGCGTATTTAAAATTTGCGACAGTAAAAAATTATTTTTTGAAAAATTTTCTATAGAAAAGGCAATCCTCGGCGTATTTAAAATTTGCGACAGCAAAAAATAATTTTTTGAATAATTCACTATAGAAAAGGCAATCCTCGGTATATTTAAGATTTGCTACAGTAAAAAATTATTTTTTGACAAATTCACTATAGAAAAGGCAATCCTCGACGTATTTAAAATTTGCGACAGTAAAAAATATTATTTTGACAAATTCACTATACAAAAGGCAATCCTCGGCGTATTTAAAATTTGCGACAGTAAAAAATTATTTTTTGAAGAATTTACTATAGAAAAGGCAATCCTCGGCGTATTTAAAATTTGCGACAGCAAAAAATAATTTTTTGAAAAATTCACTATAGAAAAGGCAATCCTCGGTATATTTAAGATTTGCTACAGTAAAAAATTATTTTTTGACAAATTCACTATAGAAAAGGTAATCCTCGGCGTATTTAAAATTTGCGACAGCAAAAATATTATTTTGACAAATTCACTATAGAAAAGGCAATCCTCGGCGTATTTAAAATTTGCGACAGTAAAAAATTATTTTTTGAAAAATTTACTATAGAAAAGGCAATCCTCGGCGTATTTAAAATTTGCGACCGTAAAAAATATTATTTTGACAAATTCACTATAGAAAAGGCAATCCTCGGCGTATTTAAAATTTGCGACAGTAAAAAATTATTTTTTGAAAATTTACTATAGAAAAGGCAATCCTCGGCGTATTTAAAATTTGCGACAGCAAAAAATAATTTTTTGAAAAATTCACTATAGAAAAGGCAATCATCGGTATATTTAAAATTTGCCACTGTAAAAATTTATTGTTTGACAAATTAACTATAGGAAAGGCAATCCTCGGTATATTTAAAATTTGCCACAGTAAAAATTTATTTTTTGACAAATTCACTATAGAAAAGGCAATCCTCGGCGTATTTAAAATTTGCGACAGTAAAAAATTATTTTTTGAAAAATTTTCTATAGAAAAGGCAACCCTCGGCGTATTTAAAATTTGCGACAGCAAAAATAATTTTTTGAAAAATTCACTATAGAAAAGGCAATCCTCGGTATATTTAAGATTTGCTACAGTAAAAAATTATTTTTTGACAAATTCACTATAGAAAAGGCAATCCTCGGCGTATTTAAAATTTGCGACAGTAAAAAATATTATTTTGACAAATTCACTATAGAAAAGGCAATCCTCGGCGTATTTAAAATTTGCGACAGTAAAAAATTATTTTTTGAAAAATTTACTATAGAAAAGGCAATCCTCGGCGTATTTAAAATTTGCTACAGTAAAAAATTATTTTTTGAAAAATTTACTATAGAAAAGGCAATCCTCGGCGTATTTAAAATTTGCGACCGTAAAAAATATTATTTTGACAAATTCACTATAGAAAAGGCAATCCTCGGCGTATTTAAAATTTTCGACAGTAAAAAATTATTTTTTGACAAATTCACTATAGAAAAGGCAATCCTCGGCGTATTTAAAATTTGCGACAGTAAAAAATATTATTTTGACAAATTCACTATAGAAAAGGCAATCCTCGGCGTATTTAAAATTTGCCACTGTAAAAATTTATTTTTTGACAAATTAACTATAGAAAAGGCAATCCTCGGTATATTTAAAATTTGCCACAGTAAAAATATTTTTTTTGACAAATTCACTATAGAAAAGGCAATCCTCGGCGTATTTAAAATTTGCGACCGTAAAAAATATTATTTTGACAAATTCACTATAGAAAAGGCAATCCTCGGCGTATTTAAAATTTGCGACAGTAAAAAATTATTTTTTGAAAAATTACTACAGAAAAGG
Source organism: Dioctria rufipes (assembly GCA_963924295.1). Lineage (NCBI taxonomy): Eukaryota > Metazoa > Arthropoda > Insecta > Diptera > Asilidae > Dioctria > Dioctria rufipes. Next base: position 37,328 of record CAWUPM010000269.1, read on the forward strand.
CAATCCTCGGCGTATTTAAAATTTGCGACAGTAAAAAATTATGTTTTGAAAAATTTACTATATAAAAGGCAATCTCGGCGTATTTAAAATTTGCGACAGTAAAAAATTATTTTTTGAAAAATTTACTATAGAAAAGGCAATCGTCGGCGTATTTAAAATTTGCGACAGTAAAAAATTATTTTTTGAAAATTTACTATAGAAAAGGCCATCCTCGGTATATTTAAAATTTGCCACAGTAAAAATATATTTTTTGACAAATTCACTATAGAAAAGGCAATCCTCGGCGTATTTAAAATTTGCGACCGTAAGAAATATTATTTTGACAAATTCACTATAGAAAAGGCAATCCTCGGCGTATTTAAAATTTGCGACAGTAAAAAATTATTTTTTGAAAAATTACTACAGAAAAGGCAATCCTCGGCGTATTTAAAATTTGCGACAGTAAAGAATATTATTTTGACAAATTCACTATAGAAAAGGCAATCCTCGGCGTATTTAAAATTTGCGACAGTAAAAAATTATGTTTTGAAAAATTTACTATAGAAAAGGCAATCCTCGGCGTATTTAAAATTTGCGACAGCAAAATATAATTTTTTGAAAAATTCACTATAGAAAAGGCAATCATCGGTATATTTAAAATTTGCCACTGTAAAAATTTATTTTTTGACAAATTAACTATAGAAAAGGCAATCCTCGGTATATTTAAAATTTGCCACAGTAAAAATTTATTTTTTGACAAATTCACTATAGAAAAGGCAATCCTCGGCGTATTTAAAATTTGCGACAGTAAAAAATTATTTTTTGAAAAATTACTACAGAAAAGGCAATCCTCGGCGTATTTAAAATTTGAGACAGTAAAAAATTATTTTTTGACAAATTCACTATAGAAAAGGCAATCCTCGGCGTATTTAAAATTTGCGACCGTAAGAAATATTATTTTGACAAATTCACTATAGAAAAGGCAATCCTCGGCGTATTTAAAATTTGCGACAGTAAAAAATTATTTTTTGAAAAATTACTACAGAAAAGGCAATCCTCGGCGTATTTAAAATTTGAGACAGTAAAAAATTATTTTTGGAAAAATTTACTATAGAAAAGGCAATCGTCGGCGTATTTAAAATTTGCGACAGTAAAAAATTATTTTTTTGAAAAATTTACTATAGAAAAGGCAATCCTCGGCGTATTAAAAATTTGCGACCTTAAAAAATAATTTTTTGAAAAATTTTCTATAGAAAAGGCAATCCTCGGTATATTTAAAATTTGCGACAGTAAAAAATTATTTTTTGGCAAATTGACAATAGAAAAGGCAATCCTCGGTATATTTAAAATTTGCGACAATAAAAAATTATTTTTTGGCAAATTCACTATAGAAAAGGTAATACTCGGTGTATTTAAAATTTGCGACAGTAAAAAATTATTTTTTGAAAAATTTACTATAGAAAAGGCAATCCTCTGCGTATTTAAAATTTGCGACAGTAAAAAATTATTTGAAATATTTACTATAGAAAAGGCAATCCTCGGCGTATTTAAAATTTGCGACAGTAAATAATTATGTTTTGAAAAATTTACAATAGAAAAGGCAATCCTCGGCGTATTTAAAATTTGCGACAGCAAAAACTAATTTTTTGAAAAATTCACTATAGAAAAGGCAATCATCGGTATATTTAAAATTTGCCACTGTAAAAATTTATTTTTTGACAAATTAACTATAGAAAAGGCAATCCTCGGTATATTTAAAATTTGCCACAGTAAAAATTTATTTTTTGACAAATTCACTATAGAAAAGGCAATCCTCGGCGTATTTAAAATTTGCGACAGTAAAAAATTATTTTTTGAAAAATATACTATAGAAAAGGCAATCCTCGGCGTATTGAAAATTTGCGATAGTAAAAAATTATTTTTTGAAAAATTTATTATAGAAAAGGCAATCCTCGGCGTATTTAAAATTTGCGACAGTAAAAAATTATTTTTTGAAAAATTTATTATAGAAAAGGCAATCCTCGGCGTATTTAAAATTTGCGACAGTAAAAAATTATTTTTTGAAAAATTTACTATAGAAGAGGCAATCGTCGGCGTATTTAAAATTTGCGACAGTAAAAAATTATTTTTTGAAAAATTTACTATAGAAAAGGCAATCCTCGGCGTATTTAAAATTTGCGACAGTAAAAAATTATGTTTTGAAAAATTTACTATAGAAAAGGCAATCCTCGGCGTATTTAAAATTTGCGACAGTAAAAAATTATTTTTTGAAAAATTTATTATAGAAAAGGCAATCCTCGGCGTATTTAAAATTTGCGACAGTAAAAAATTATTTTTTGAAAAATTTACTATAGAAAAGGCAATCGTCGGCGTATTTAAAATTTGCGACAGTAAAAAATTATTTTTTTGAAAAATTTACTATAGAAAAGGCAATCCTCGGCGTATTTAAAATTTGCGACAGTAAAAAATTATGTTTTGAAAAATTTACTATAGAAAAGGCAATCCTCGGCGTATTTAAAATTTGCGACAGCAAAAAATAATTTTTTGAAAAATTCACTATAGACAAGGCAATCATCGGTATATTTAAAATTTGCCACTGTAAAAATTTATTTTTTGAAAAGTTTACTACAGAAAAGGCAATTCTCGGCGTATTTAAAATTTGCAACAGTAAAAAATTATTTTTTGAAAAATTTACTATAGAAAAGGCAATCCTCGGCGTATTTAAAATTTGCGACCGTAAAAAATTATTTTTTGAAAAATTTACTATAGAAAAGGCAATCCTCGGCGTAATTAAAATTTGCGACAGTAAAAATTTATTTTTTTGACAAATTCACTATAGAAAAGGCAATCCTCGGCGTATTTAAAATTTGCGACAGTAAACAATTATTTTTGAAAAATTTACTATAGAAAAGGCAATCCTCGGCGTATTTAAAATTTGCGACCGTAAAAAATATTACTTTGACAAATTCACTATAAAAAAGGCAATACTCGGCGTATTTAAAATTTGCGACAGTAACAAATTATTTTTTGAAAAATTTACTATAGAAATGGCAATCCTCGGCGTATTTAAAATTTGCGACAGTAAAAAATATTATTTTGACAAATTCACTATAGAAAAGGCAATCCTCGGCGTATTTAAAATTTGCGACAGTAAAAAATTATGTTTTGAAAAATTTACTATAAAAAAGGCAATCCTCGGCGTATTTAAAACTTGCGACAGCAAAAAATAATTTTTTGAAAAATTCACTATGGAAAAGGCAATCATCGGTATATTGAAAATTTGCCACTGTAAAAATTTATTTTTTGACAAATTCACTATAGAAAAGGCAATCCTCGGTATATTTAAAATTTGCCACAGTAAAAATATATTTTTTGACAAATTCACTATAGAAAAGGCAATCCTCGGCGTATTTAAAATTTGCGACCGTAAAAAATATTATTTTGACAAATTCACTATAGAAAAGGCAATCCTCGGCGTATTTAAAATTTGCGACAGTAAAAAATTATTTTTTGAAAAATTTACTATAGAAAAGGCAATCCTCGGCGTATTTAAAATTTGCGACAGTAAAAAATTATGTTTTGAAAATTTTACTATAGAAAAGGCAATCCTCGGCGTATTTAAAATTTGCGACAGCAAAAAATAATTTTTTGAAAAATTCACTATAGAAAAGGCAATCATCGGTATATTTAAAATTTGCCACTGTAAAAATTTATTTTTTGACAAATTTACTATCGAAAAGGTAATCCTCGGTATATTTAAAATTTGCCACAGTAAAAATTTATTTTTTGACAAATTCACTATAGAAAAGGCAATCCTCGGCGTATTTAAAATTTGCGACCGTAAAAAATATTATTTTGACAAATTCACTATAGAAAAGGCAATCCTCGACGTATTTAAAATTTGCGAGAGTAAAAAATTATTTTTTGAAAGATTTACTATAGAAAGGGCAATCCTCGGCGTATTTAAAATTTGCGACAGTAAAAAATTATTTTTTGAAAAATTTACTATAGAAAAGGCAATCCTCGGCGTATTAAAAATTTGCGACCTTAAAAAATTATTTTTTGAAAAATTTTCTATAGAAAAGGCAATCCTCGGTATATTTAAAATTTGCGACAGTAAAAAATTATTTTTTGGCAAATTGACTATAGAAAAGGCAATCCTCGGTATATTTAAAATTTGCGACAATAAAAAATTATTTTTTGGCAAATTCACTATAGAAAAGGCAATAATCGGTGTATTTTAAATTTTCGACAGTAAAAAATTATTTTTTGACAAATTCACCATAGAAAAGGTAATCCTCGGCGTATTTAAAATTTGCGACAGTAAAAAATTATTTTTTGAAAAATTTACTATAGAAAAGGCAATCCTCGGAGTATTTAAAATTTGCGACAGTAAAAAATTATTTTTTGAAAAATTTACTATAGAAAAGGCAATCCTCGGCGTATTTAAAATTTGCGACAGTAAAAAATTATTTTTTGAAAAATTTACTATAGAAAAGGCAATCGTCGGCGTATTTAAAATTTGCGACAGTAAAAAATTATTTTTTTGAAAAATTTACTATAGAAAAGGCAATCCTCGGCGTATTTAAAATTTGCGACAGTAAAAAATTATGTTTTGAAAAATTTACTATAGAAAAGGCAATCCTCGGCGTATTTAAAATTTGCGACAGTAAAAAATTATTTTTTGAAAAATTTATTATAGAAAAGGCAATCCTCGGCGTATTTAAAATTTGCGACAGTAAAAAATTATTTTTTGAAAAATTTACTATAGACAAGGCAATCGTCGGCGTATTTAAAATTTGCGACAGTAAAAAATTATTTTTTTGAAAAATTTACTATAGAAAAGGCAATCCTCGGCGTATTTAAAATTTGCTACAGTAAAAAATTATGTTTTGAAAAATTTACTATAGAAAAGGCAATCCTCGGCGTATTTAATAATTTTTTGAAAAATTCACTATAGACAAGGCAATCATCGGTATATTTAAAATTTGCCACTGTAAAAATTTATTTTTTGAAAAGTTTACTACAGAAAAGGCAATTCTCGGCGTATTTAAAATTTGCGACAGTAAAAAATTATTTTTTGAAAAATTTACTATAGAAAAGGCAATCCTCGGCGTATTTAAAATTTGCGACCGTAAAAAATTATTTTTTGAAAAATTTACTATAGAAAAGGCAATCCTCGGCGTAATTAAAATTTGCGACAGTAAAAATTTATTTTTTTGACAAATTCACTATAGAAAAGGCAATCCTCGGCGTATTTAAAATTTTCGACAGTAAACAATTATTTTTGAAAAATTTACTATAGAAAAGGCAATCCTCGGCGTATTTAAAATTTGCGACCGTAAAAAATATTACTTTGACAAATTCACTATAAAAAAGGCAATACTCGGCGTATTTAAAATTTGCGACAGTAACAAATTATTTTTTGAAAAATTTACTATAGAAATGGCAATCCTCGGCGAATTTAAATTTGCGACAGTAAAAAATATTATTTTGACAAATTCACTATAGAAAAGGCAATCCTCGGCGTATTTAAAATTTGCGACAGTAAAAAATTATGTTTTGAAAAATTTACTATAGAAAAGGCAATCCTCGGCGTATTTAAAACTTGCGACAGCAAAAAATAATTTTTTGAAAAATTCACTATGGAAAAGGCAATCATCGGTATATTTAAAATTTGCCACTGTAAAAATTTATTTTTTGACAAATTCACTATAGAAAAGGCAATCCTCGGTATATTTAAAATTTGCCACAGTAAAAATATATTTTTTGACAAATTCACTATAGAAAAGGCAATCCTCGGCGTATTTAAAATTGCGACCGTAAAAAATATTATTTTGACAAATTCACTATAGAAAAGGCAATCCTCGGCGTATTTAAAATTTGCGAAAGTAAAAAATTATTTTTTGAAAAATTTACTATAGAAAAGGCAATCCTCGGGCGTATTAAAAATTTGCGACAGTAAAAAATTATTTTTTGAAAAATTCACCATAGAAAAGGTAATCCTCGGCGTATTTAATATTTGCGACAGTAAAAAACTATTTTTTGAAAAATTTACTATAGAAAAGGCAATCCTCGGCCTATTTAAAAGTTGCGACAGTAAAAAATTATTTTTTGAAAAATTTACTATAGACAAGACAATCCTCGGCGTATTTAAAATTGGCGACAGTAAAAATTTATTTTTTGACAAATTCACTATAGAAAAAGCAATCCTCGGCGTATTTAAAATTTGCGACAGTATAAAATACTATTTTGACAAATTCACTATAGAAAAGGCAATCCTCGGCGTATTTAAAATTTGCGACAGTAAAAAATTATGTTTTGAAAATTTTACTATAGAAAAGGCAATCCTCGGCGTATTATAAAATTTGCGACAGCAAAAAATAATTTTTTGAAAAATTCACTATAGAAAAGGCAATCATCGGTATATTTAAAATTTGCCACTGTAAAAATTTATTTTTTGACAAATTTACTATAGAAAAGTCAATCCTCGGTATATTTAAAATTTGCCACAGTAAAAATTTATTTTTTGACAAATTCACTATAGAAAAGGCATTCCTCGGCGTATTTAAGATTTGCGACCGTAAAAAATATTATTTTGACAAATTCACTATAGAAAAGGCAATCCTCGACGTATTTAAAATTTGCGAGAGTAAAAAATTATTTTTTGAAAGATTTTACTATAGAAAAGGCAATCCTCGGCGTATTTAAAATTTGCGACAGTAAAATATTATTTTTTTGAAAAATTTACTATAGAAAAGGCAATCCTCGGCGTATTTAAAATTTGCGACAGTAAAAAATTATTTTTTGAAAAATTTACTATAGAAAAGGCAATCCTCGGCGTATTTAAAATTTGCGACAGTAAAAAAATTATTTTTTGAAAAATTTACTATAGAAAAGGCAATCCTCGGCGTATTAAAAATTTGCGACCTTAAAAATTATTTTTTGAAAAATTTTCTATAGAAAAGGCAATCCTCGGTATATTTAAAATTTGCGACAGTAAAAAATTATTTTTTGGCAAATTGGACTATAGAAAAGGCAATCCTCGGTATATTTAAAATTTGCGACAATAAAAAATTATTTTTTTGGCAAATTCACTATAGAAAAGGCAATAATCGGTGTATTTTAAATTTTCGACAGTAAAAAATTATTTTTTTGACAAATTCACCATAGAAAAGGTAATCCTCGGCGTATTTAAAATTTGCGACAGTAAAAAATAATTTTTTGAAAAATTTACTATAGAAAAGGCAATCCTCGGTAGTATTTAAAATTTGCGACAGTAAAAAATTATTTTTTGAAAAATTTACTATAGAAAAGGCAATCCTCGGCGTATTAAAATTTGCGACAGTAAAAAATTATTTTTTGAAAAATTTACTATATAAAAGGCAATCCTCGGCGTATTAAAAATTTGCGACCGTAAAAAATAATTTTTTGAGAAATTTACTATAGAAAAGGCAATCCTCTGCGTATTTAAAATTTGCGACAGTAAAAAATTATTTTTTGAAAAATTTACTATAGAAAAGGCAATCCTCAGCGTATTTAAAATTTGCGACAGTAAATAATTATGTTTTGAAAAATTTACTATAGAAAAGGCAATCCTCGGCGTATTTAAAATTTGCGACAGCAAAAAATAATTTTTTGAAAAATTCACTATAGAAAAGGCAATCATCGGTATATTTAAAATTTGCCACTGTAAAAATTTATTTTTTGACAAATTAACTATAGAAAAGGCAATCCTCGGTATATTTAAAATTTGCCACAGTAAAAATTTATTTTTTGACAAATTCACTATAGAAAAGGCAATCCTCGGCGTATTTAAAATTTGCGACAGTAAAAAATTATTTTTTTGAAAAATTTTCTATAGAAAAGGCAATCCTCGGCGTATTTAAATTTTGCGACAGCATAAAATAATTTTTTTGAAAAATTCACTATAGAAAAGGCAGTCCTCGGTATATTTAAGATTTGCTACAGTAAAAAATTATTTTTTGAAAAATTTACTATAGAAAAGGCAATCCTCGGCGTATTTAAAATTTGCGACAGCAAAAAATAATTTTGTGACAAATTCACTATAGAAAAGGCAATCCTCGGCGTATTTAAAATTTGCGACAGTAAAAAATATTATTTTGACAAATTCACTATAGAAAAGGCAATACTCGGCGTATTTAAAATTTGCGACAGTAAAAAATTATTTTTTGAAAAATTTACTATAGAAAAGGCAATCCTCGGCGTATTTGAAATTTGCGACAGTAAAAAATTATGTTTTGAAAAATTTACTATAGAAAAGGCAACGTATTTAAAATTTGCGACAGTAAAGAATATTATTTTGACAAATTCACTATAGAAAAGGCAATCCTCGGCGTATTTAAAATTTGCGACAGTAAAAAATTATGTTTTGAAAAATTTACTATAGAAAAGGCAATCCTCGGCGTATTTAAAATTTGCGACAGCAAAAAATAATTTTTTGAAAAATTCACTATAGAAAAGGCAATCATCGGTATATTTAAAATTTGCCACTGTAAAAATTTATTTTTTGACAAATTAACTATAGAAAAGGCAATCCTCGGTATATTTAAAATTTGCCACTGTAAAAATTTATTTTTTGACAAACTAACTAACAAAAGGCAATCATCGGTATATTTAAAATTTGCCACTGTAAAAATTTATTTTTTGACAAACTAACTAACAAAAGGCAAGCCTGGGTATATTTAAAATTTGCGACAGTAAAAAATTATTTTTTGAAAAATTTACTATAGAAAAGGCAATCCTCGGCGTATTTAAAATTTGCGACAGTAAAAAATTATTTTTTGAAAAATTTACTATAGAAAAGGCAATCCTCGGCGTATTTAAAATTTGCGACAGTAAAAAATTATTTTTTGAAAATTTACTATAGAAAAGGCAACCCTCGGCGTATTTAAAATTTGCGACAGTAAAGAATATTATTTTGACAAATTCACTATAGAAAAGGCAATCCTCGGCGTATTTAAAATTTGCGACAGTAAAAAATTATGTTTTGAAAAATTTACTATAGAAAAGGCAATCCTCGGCGTATTTAAAATTTGCGACAGCAAAAAATAATTTTTTGAAAAATTCACTATAGAAAAGGCAATCATCGGTATATTTAAAATTTGCCACTGTAAAAATTTATTTTTTGACAAATTAACTATAGAAAAGGCAATCCTCGGTATATTTAAAATTTGCCACAGTAAAAATTTATTTTTTGACAAATTCACTATAGAAAAGGCAATCCTCGGCGTATTTAAAATTTGCGACAGTAAAAAATTATTTTTTGAAAAATTTACTATAGAAAAGGCAATCCTCGGCGTATTTAAAATTGCGACAGTAAAAAATTATTTTTTGAAAAATTTATTATAGAAAAGGCAATCCTCGGCGTATTTAAAATTTGCGACAGTAAAAAATTATTTTTTGAAAAATTTACTATAGAAAAGGCAATCGTCGGCGTATTTAAAATTTGCGACAGTAAAAAATTATTTTTTTGAAAAATGTACTATAGAAAAGGCAATCCTCGGCGAATTTAAAATTTGCGATAGTAAAAAATTATGTTTTGAAAAATTTACTATAGAAAAGGCAATCCTCGGCGTATTTAAAATTTGCGACAGCAAAAAATAATTTTTGAAAAATTCACTATAGACAAGGCAATCATCGGTATATTTAAAATTCGCCACTGTAAAAATTTATTTTTTGAAAAATTTACTACAGAAAAGGCAATTCTCGGCGTATTTAAAATTTGCGACAGTAAAAAATTATTTTTTGAAAAATTTACTATAGAAAAGGCAATCCTCGGCGTATTTAAAATTTGCGACCGTAAAAAATTATTTTTTGAAAAATTTACTATAGAAAAGGCAATCCTCGGCGTAATTAAAATTTGCGACCGTAAAAATTTATTTTTTTGACAAATTCACTATAGAAAAGGCAATCCTCGGCGTATTTAAAATTTGCGACAGTAAAAATTTATTTTTTGAAAAATTTACTACAGGAAAGGCAATTCTCGGCGTATTTAAAATTTGCGACAGTAAAAAATTATTTTTTGAAAAATATACTATAGAAAAGGCAATCCTCGGCGTATTTAAAATTTGCGACCGTAAAAAATTATTTTTTGAAAAATTTACTATAGAAAAGGCAATCCTCGGCGTATTTAAAACTTGCGACAGCAAAAAATAATTTTTTGAAAAATTCACTATAGAAAAGCAATCATCGGTATATTTAAAATTTTCCACTGTAAAAATTTATTTTTTGACAAATTCACTATAGAAAAGGCAATCCTCGGTATATTTAAAAATTTGCCACAGTAAAAATATATTTTTTGACAAATTCACTATAGAAAAGGCAATCCTCGGCGTATTTAAAATTTGCGACCGTAAAAAATATTATTTTGACAAATTCACTATAGAAAAGGCAATCCTCGGTGTATTTAAAATTTGCGACAGTAAAAAATAATTTTTTGAAAAATTTACTATAGAAAAAGCAATCCTCGGCGTATTAAAAATTTGCGACAGTAAAAAATTATTTTTTGAAAAATTCACCATAGAAAAGGTAATCATCGGCGTATTTAAAATTTGCTACAGTAAAAAATTATTTTTTGAAAAATTTACTATAGAAAAGGCAATCCTTGGCCTATTTAAAATTTGCGACAGTAAAAAATTATTTTTTGAAAAATTTACTATAGAAAAGGCAATCCTCGGCGTATTTAAAATTTGCGACAGTAAAAATTTATTTTTTGACAAATTCACTATAGAAAAGGCAATCCTCGGCGTATTTAAAATTTGCGACAGTAAAAAATATTATTTTGACAAATTCACTATAGAAAAGGCAATCCTCGGCGTATTTAAAATTTGCGACAGTAAAAAATTATGTTTTGAAAAATTTACTATAGAAAACGCAATCCTCGGCGTATTTAAAATTTGCGACAGCAAAAAATAATTTTTTGAAAAATTCACTATAGAAAAGGCAATCATCGGTATATTTAAAAGTTGCCATTTTAAAAATTTATTTTTTGACAAATTCACTATAGAAAAGACAATCCTCGGCGTATTTAAAATTTGCGACCGTACAAAATATTATTTTGACAAATTCACTATAAAAAAAGGCAATCCTCGGCGTATTTAAAATTTGCGACAGTAACAAATTATTTTTTGAAAAATTTACTATAGAAAAGGCAATCCTCGGCGTATTTAAAATTTGTGACAGTAAAAAATTATTTTTTGAAAAATTTACTATAGAAAAATCAATCCTCGGCGTATTTAAAATTTGCGACCGTAAAAAATTATTTTTTGAAAAATTTACTATAGAAAAGGCAATCCTCGGCGTATTTAAAATTTGCGACAGTAAAAAATTATTTTTGAAAAATTTACTATAGAAAAGGCAATCCTCGGCCTATTTAAAATTTGCGACCAAAAAATATTATTTTGACAAATTCACTATAAAAAAGGCAATCCTCGGCGTATTTAAAATTTGCGACAGTAACAAATTATTTTTTGAAAAATTTACTATAGAAAAGGCAATCCTCGGCGTATTTAAAATTTGCGACAGTAAAAAATTATTTTTTGAAAAATTTACTATAGAAATGGCAATCCTTGGCGTATTTAAAATTTGCGACAGTAAAAAATATTATTTTAACAAATTTACTATAGAAAAGGCAATCCTCGGCGTATTTAAAATTTGCGACAGCAAAAAATTATTTTATGAAAAATTTACTGTAGAAAAGGCAATCCTCGGCGTATTTAAAATTTGCGACAGTAGAAAATTATTTTTTGAAAAATTCACTATAGAAAAGGCAATCCTCGGCGTATTTAAAATTTGCGACCGTAAAAAATATTATTTTGACAAAGTCACTATAAAAAAGGCAATCCTCGGCGTATTTAAAATTTGCGACCGTAAAAAATATTACTTTGACAAATTCACTATAAAAAAGGCAATCCTCGGCGTATTTAAAATTTGCGACAGTAACAAATTATTTTTTGAAAAATTTACTATAGAAATGGCAATCCTTGGCGTATTTAAAATTTGCGACAGTAAAAAATATTATTTTAACAAATTTACTATAGAAAAGGCAATCCTCGGCGTATTTAAAATTTGCGACAGCAAAAAATTATTTTTTGAAACATTTACTGTAGAAAAGGCAATCCTCGGCGTATTTAAAATTTGCGACAGTAGAAAATTATTTTTGAAAAATTCACTATAGAAAAGGCAATCCTCGGCGTATTTAAAATTTGCGACCGTAAAAAATATTATTTTGACAAATTCACTATAAAAAAGGCAATCCTCGGCGTATTTAAAATTTGCGACAGTAACAAATTATTTTTTGAAAAATTTACTATAGAAAAGGCAATCCTCGGCGTATTTAAAATTTGCGCCAGTAAAAAATTATTTTTTGAAAAATTTACTGTAGAAAAGGCAATCCTCGGCGTATTTAAAATTTGCGACAGTAACAAATTATTTTTTGAAAAATTTACTATAGAAAAGGCAATCCTCGGCGTATTTAAAATTTGCGACAGTAAAAAATTATTTTTTGAAAAATTTACTGTAGAAAAAGCAATCCTCGGCGTATTTAAAATTTGCGACAGTAAAAAATTATTTTTTGAAAAATTTACTATAGAAAAGGCAATCCTCGGCGTATTTAAAATTTGCGACCGTAAAAAATATTATTTTGACAAATTCACTATAAAAAAGGCAATCCTCGGCGTATTTAAAATTTGCGACAGTGACAAATTATTTTTTGAAAAATTTACTGTAGAAAAGGCAATTCTCGGCGTATTTAAAATTTGCGACCGTAAAAAATATTATTTTGACAAATTCACTATAGAAAAGGCAATCCTCGGCGTATTTAAAATTTGCGACAGTAAAAAATTATTTTTTGAAAAATTTACTGTAGAAAAGGCAATCCTCGGCGTATTTAAAATTTGCGACAGTAAAAAATTATTTTTTGAAAAATTTACTATAGAAAAGGCAATCCTCGGCGTATTTAAAATTTGCGACCGTAAAAAATATTATTTTGACAAATTCACTATAAAAAAGGCAATCCTCGGCGTATTTAAAATTTGCGACAATGACAAATTATTTTTTGAAAAATTTACTATAGAAAAGGCAATCCTCGGCGTATTTAAAATTTGCGACAGTAAAAAATTATTTTTTGAAAAATTTACTGTATAAAAGGCAATCCTCGGCGTATTTAAAATTTGCGACAGTAACAAATTATTTTTTGAAAAATTTACTATAGAAAAGGCAATCCTCGGCGTATTTAAAATTTGCGACAGTAAAAAATTATTTTTTGAAAAATTTACTATAGAAAAGGCAATCCTCAGCGTATTTAAAATTTGCGACCGTAAAAAATATTATTTTGACAAATTCACCATAAAAAAGGCAATCCTCGGCGTATTTAAAATTTGCGACAGTAACAAATTATTTTTTGAAAAATTTACTATAGAAAAGGCAATCCTCGGCGTATTTAAAATTTGCAACAGTAAAAAATTATTTTTTGAAAAATTTACTGTAGAAAAGGCAATCCTCGGCGTATTTAAAATTTGCGACAGTAACAAATTATTTTTTGAAAAATTTACTATAGAAAAGGCAATCCTCGGCGTATTTAAAATTTGCGACAGTAAAAAATTATTTTTTGAAAAATTTACTATAGAAAAGGCAATCCTCGGCGCATTTAAAATTTGCGACCGTAAAAAATATTATTTTGACAAATTCAATATAAAAAAGGCAATCCTCGGCGTATTTAAAATTTGCGACCGTAAAAAATATTATTTTGACAAATTCACTATAAAAAAGGCAATCCTCGGCGTATTTAAAATTTGCGACAGTAACAAATTATTTTTTGAAAAATTTACTATAGAAAAGGCAATCCTCGGCGTATTTAAAATTTGCGACAGTGAAAAATTATTTTTTGAAAAATTTACTGTAGAAAAGGCAATCCTCGGCGTATTTAAAATTTGCGACAGTAAAAAATTGTTTTTTGAAAAATTTACTATAGAAAAGCCAAACCTCGGCGTATTTAAAATTTGCGACAGTAGAAAATTATTTTTGAACAATTCACTATAGAAAAGGCAATCATTGGTATATTTAAAATTTGCCACTGTAAAAATTTATTTTTGACAAATTCACTACAGAAAAGGCAATCCTCGGTATATTTAAAATTTGCCACAGTAAAAATATATTTTTTGACAAATTCACTAGAGAAAACACTATAGAAAAGGCAATCCTCGGCGTATTTAAAATTTGCGACAGTAACAAATTATTTTTTGAAAAATTTACTATAGAAATGGCAATCCTCGGCGTATTTAAAATTTGCGACAGTAAAAAATATTATTTTAACAAATTCACTATAGAAAAGGCAATCCTCGGCGTATTTAAAATTTGCGACAGTGAAAAATTATGTTTTGAAAAATTTACTATAGAAAAGGCAATCCTCGGCGTATTTAAAATTTGCGACAGCAAAAAATAATTTTTTGAAAAATTCACTATAGAAAAGGCAATCATCGGTATATTTAAAATTTGCCACTGTAAAAATTTATTTTTTGACAAATTCACTACAGAAAAGGCAATCCTCGGTATATTTAAAATTTGCCACAGTAAAAATATATTTTTTGACAAATTCACTATAGAAAACACTATAGAAAAGGCATTCCTCGGCGTATTTAAAATTTGCGACCGTAAAAAATATTATTTTGACAAATTCACTATAGAAAAGGCAATCCTCGGCGTATTTAAAATTTGCGACAGTAACAAATTATTTTTTGAAAAATTTACTATAGAAAAGGCAATCCTCGGCGTATTTAAAATTTGCGACAGTAAAAAATATTATTTTAACAAATTCACTATAGAAAAGGCAATCCTCGGCGTATTTAAAATTTGCGACAGTGAAAAATTATGTTTTGAAAAATTTACTATAGAAAAGGCAATCCTCGGCGTATTTAAAATTTGCGACAGCAAAAAATAATTTTTTGAAAAATTCACTATAGAAAAGGCAATCATCGGTATATTTAAAATTTGCCACTGTAAAAATTTATTTTTTGACAAATTCACTACAGAAAAGGCAATCCTCGGTATATTTAAAATTTTCCACAGTAAAAATATATTTTTGACAAATTCACTATAGAAAACACTATAGAAAAGGCAATCCTCGGCGTATTTAAAATTTGCGACCGTAAAAAATATTATTTTGACAAATTCACTATAGAAAAGGCAATCCTCGGCGTATTTAAAATTTGCGACAGTAACAAATTATTTTTTGAAAAATTTACTATAGAAAAGGCAATCCTAGGCGTACTTAAAATTTGCGACAGTAAAAAATTATTTTTTGAAAAATTTACTGTAGAAAAGGCAATCCTCGGCGTATTTAAAATTTGCGACAGTAAAAAATTATTTTTGAAAAATTTACTATAGAAAAGCCAAACCTCGGCGTATTTAAAATTTGCGACAGTAGAAAATTATTTTTTGAAAAATTCACTATAGAAAAGGCAATCCTCGGCGTATTTAAAATTTGCGACCGTAAAAAATATTACTTTGACAAATTCACTATAAAAAAGGCAGTCCTCGGCGTATTTAAAATTTGCGACAGTAACAAATTATTTTTTGAAAAATTTACTATAGAAATGGC
This sequence comes from Dioctria rufipes, assembly GCA_963924295.1. NCBI lineage: Eukaryota > Metazoa > Arthropoda > Insecta > Diptera > Asilidae > Dioctria > Dioctria rufipes. The sequence continues at coordinate 52,926 of CAWUPM010000269.1, forward strand.
AATCCTCGGCGTATTTAAAATTTGCGACAGTAAAAAATTATTTTTTGAAAAATTTACTATAGAAAAGGCAATCCTCAGCGTATTTAAAATTTGCGACCGTAAAAAATATTATTTTGACAAATTCACCATAAAAAAGGCAATCCTCGGCGTATTTAAAATTTGCGACAGTAACAAATTATTTTTTGAAAAATTTACTATAGAAAAGGCAATCCTCGGCGTATTTAAAATTTGCAACAGTAAAAAATTATTTTTTGAAAAATTTACTGTAGAAAAGGCAATCCTCGGCGTATTTAAAATTTGCGACAGTAACAAATTATTTTTTGAAAAATTTACTATAGAAAAGGCAATCCTCGGCGTATTTAAAATTTGCGACAGTAAAAAATTATTTTTTGAAAAATTTACTATAGAAAAGGCAATCCTCGGCGCATTTAAAATTTGCGACCGTAAAAAATATTATTTTGACAAATTCAATATAAAAAAGGCAATCCTCGGCGTATTTAAAATTTGCGACCGTAAAAAATATTATTTTGACAAATTCACTATAAAAAAGGCAATCCTCGGCGTATTTAAAATTTGCGACAGTAACAAATTATTTTTTGAAAAATTTACTATAGAAAAGGCAATCCTCGGCGTATTTAAAATTTGCGACAGTGAAAAATTATTTTTTGAGAAATTTACTGTAGAAAAGGCAATCCTCGGCGTATTTAAAATTTGCGACAGTAAAAAATTGTTTTTTGAAAAATTTACTATAGAAAAGCCAAACCTCGGCGTATTTAAAATTTGCGACAGTAGAAAATTATTTTTTGAACAATTCACTATAGAAAAGGCAATCATTGGTATATTTAAAATTTGCCACTGTAAAAATTTATTTTTGACAAATTCACTACAGAAAAGGCAATCCTCGGTATATTTAAAATTTGCCACAGTAAAAATATATTTTTTGACAAATTCACTAGAGAAAACACTATAGAAAAGGCAATCCTCGGCGTATTTAAAATTTGCGACAGTAACAAATTATTTTTTGAAAAATTTACTATAGAAATGGCAATCCTCGGCGTATTTAAAATTTGCGACAGTAAAAAATATTATTTTAACAAATTCACTATAGAAAAGGCAATCCTCGGCGTATTTAAAATTTGCGACAGTGAAAAATTATGTTTTGAAAAATTTACTATAGAAAAGGCAATCCTCGGCGTATTTAAAATTTGCGACAGCAAAAAATAATTTTTTGAAAAATTCACTATAGAAAAGGCAATCATCGGTATATTTAAAATTTGCCACTGTAAAAATTTATTTTTTGACAAATTCACTACAGAAAAGGCAATCCTCGGTATATTTAAAAATTTGCCACAGTAAAAATATATTTTTTGACAAATTCACTATAGAAAACACTATAGAAAAGGCATTCCTCGGCGTATTTAAAATTTGCGACCGTAAAAAATATTATTTTGACAAATTCACTATAGAAAAGGCAATCCTCGGCGTATTTAAAATTTGCGACAGTAACAAATTATTTTTTGAAAAATTTACTATAGAAAAGGCAATCCTCGGCGTATTTAAAATTTGCGACAGTAAAAAATATTATTTTAACAAATTCACTATAGAAAAGGCAATCCTCGGCGTATTTAAAATTTGCGACAGTGAAAAATTATGTTTTGAAAAATTTACTATAGAAAAGGCAATCCTCGGCGTATTTAAAATTTGCGACAGCAAAAAATAATTTTTTGAAAAATTCACTATAGAAAAGGCAATCATCGGTATATTTAAAATTTGCCACTGTAAAAATTTATTTTTTGACAAATTCACTACAGAAAAGGCAATCCTCGGTATATTTAAAATTTTCCACAGTAAAAATATATTTTTTGACAAATTCACTATAGAAAACACTATAGAAAAGGCAATCCTCGGCGTATTTAAAATTTGCGACCGTAAAAAATATTATTTTGACAAATTCACTATAGAAAAGGCAATCCTCGGCGTATTTAAAATTTGCGACAGTAACAAATTATTTTTTGAAAAATTTACTATAGAAAAGGCAATCCTAGGCGTACTTAAAATTTGCGACAGTAAAAAATTATTTTTTGAAAAATTTACTGTAGAAAAGGCAATCCTCGGCGTATTTAAAATTTGCGACAGTAAAAAATTATTTTTTGAAAAATTTACTATAGAAAAGCCAAACCTCGGCGTATTTAAAATTTGCGACAGTAGAAAATTATTTTTTGAAAAATTCACTATAGAAAAGGCAATCCTCGGCGTATTTAAAATTTGCGACCGTAAAAAATATTACTTTGACAAATTCACTATAAAAAAGGCAATCCTCGGCGTATTTAAAATTTGCGACAGTAACAAATTATTTTTTGAAAAATTTACTATAGAAATGGCAATCCTCGGCGTATTTAAAATTTGCGACAGTAAAAAATATTATTTTAACAAATTCACTATAGAAAAGGCAATCCTCGGCGTATTTAAAATTTGCTACAGTGAAAAATTATGTTTTGAAAAATTTACTATAGAAAAGGCAATCCTCGGCGTATTTAAAATTTGCGACAGCAAAAAATAATTTTTTGAAAAATTCACTATAGAAAAGGCAATCATCGGTATATTTAAAATTTGCCACTGTAAAAATTTATTTTTTGACAAATTCACTACAGAAAAGGCAATCCTCGGTATATTTAAAATTTGCCACAGTAAAAATATATTTTTTGACAAATTCACTATAGAAAAGGCAATCCTCGGCGTATTTAAAATTTGCGACCGTAAAAAATATTATTTTGACAAATTCACTATAGAAAAGGCAATCCTCGGCGTATTTAAAATTTGCGACAGTAAAAAATTATTTTTTGAATAATTTACTATAGAAATGGCAATTCACGGCGTATTTAAAATTTGCGACAGTAAAAAATTATTTTTTGAAAAATTTACTATAGAAAAGGCAATCCTCGGCGTATTTAAAATTTGCGACAGTAAAAAATTATTTTTTGAAAAATTTACTATAGAAAAGGCAATCCTCGGCGTATTTAAAATTTGCGACAGCAAAAAATAATTTTTTGAAAAATTCACTATAGAAAAGGCAATCATCGGTATATTTAAAATTTGCCACTGTAAAAATTTATTTTTTGACAAATTCACTATAGAAAAGGCAATCCTCGGCGTATTTAAAATTTGCGACAGTAAAAAATATTATTTTGACAAATTCACTATAGAAAAGGCAATCCTCGGCGTATTTAAAATTTGCGACAGTAGAAAATTATGTTTTGAAAAATTTACTATAGAAAACGCAATCCTCGGCGTATTTAAAATTTGCGACAGCAAAAAATAATTTTTTGAAAAATTCACTATAGAAAAGGCAATCATCGGTATATTTAAAATTTGCCACTGTAAAAATTTATTTTTTGACAAATTCACTATAGAAAAGGAAATCCTCGGTACATTTAAAATTTGCCACAGTAAAAATTTATTTTTTGACAAATTCACTATAGAAAAGGCAATCCTCGGCGTATTTAAAATTTGCGACCGTAAAAAATACTATTTTGACAAATTCACTATATAAAAGGCAATCCTCGACGTATTTAAAATTTGCGAGAGTAAAAAATTATTTTTTGAAAAATTTACTGTAGAAAAGGCAATCCTCGGCGTATTTAAAATTTGCGATAGCAAAAAATTATTTTTTGAAAAATTTACTATAGAAAAGGCAATCCTCGGCGTATTTCAAATTTGCGACAGTAAAAAATTATTTTTTGAAAAATTTACTATAGAAAAGGCAATCCTCGGCGTATTTAAAATTTGCGACATTAAAAAATTATTTTTTGAAAAATTTACTGTAGAAAAAGCAATCCTCGGCGTATTTAAAATTTGCGACAGTAAAAAAATTATTTTTTGAAAAATTTACTATAGAAAAGGCAATCCTCGGCGTATTTAAAATTTGCGACAGTAAAAAATTATTCGTTGAAAAATTTACTATAGAAAAGGCAATCCTCGGCGTATTTAAAATTTGCGACAGTAAAAAATTATTTTTTGAAAAATTTACTATAGAAAAGGCAATCCTCGGCGTATTTAAAATTTGCGACAGTAAAAAATTATTTTTTGAAAAATTTACTACAGAAAAGGCAATTCGCGGCGTATTTAAAATTTGCGACAGTAAAAAATTATTTTTTGAAAAATTTACTATAGAAAAGGCAATCCTCGGCGTATTTAAAATTTGCAACAGTAAAAAATTATTTTTTGAAAAATTTACTACAGAAAAGGCAATTCTCGGCGTATTTAAAATTTGCGACAGTAAAAAATTATTTTTTGCAAAATTTACTATAGAAAAGGCAATCCTCGGCGTATTTAAAATTTGCGACAGTAAAAAATTATTTTTTGAAAAATTTACTATAGAAAAGGCAATCCTCGGCGTAATTAAAATTTGCGACAGTAAAAATTTATTTTTTTGACAAATTCACTATAGAAAAGGCAATCCTCGGCGTATTTAAAATTTGCGACAGTAAACAATTATTTTTGAAAAATTTACTATAGGAAAGGCAATCCTCGGCGTATTTAAAATTTGCGACAGTAAAAAATTATTTTTTGAAAAATTTACTATAGAAAAGTCAATCCTCGGCGTATTTAAAACTTGCGACAGTAAAAAATAATTTTTTGAAAAATTTACTGTAGAAAAGGCAATCCTCGGCGTATTTAAAATTTGCGACAGTAAAAAATTATTTTTTGAAAAATTTACTACAGAAAAGGCAATTCTCGGCGTATTTAAAATTTGCGACAGTAAAAAATAATTTTTTGAAAAATTTACTATAGAAAAGGTAATCCTCGGCGTATTTAAAATTTGCGACAGTAAAAAATTATTTTTTGAAAAATTTACTATAGAAAAGGCAATCCTCGGCGTATTAAAAATTTGCGACAGTAAAAAATAATTTTTTGAGTAATTTACTATAGAAAAGGCAATCCTCGGCGTATTTAAAATTTGCGACAGTAAAAAATTATTTGTTGAAAAATTTACTATAGAAAAGGCAATCCTCGGCGTATTTAAAATTTGCGACAGTAAAAAATTATTTTTTGAAAAATTTACTATAGAAAAGGTAATCCTCGGCGTATTTAAAATTTGCGACAGTAAAAAATTATTTTTTGAAAAATTTACTATAGAAAAGGCAATCCTCGGCGTATTTAAAATTTGCGACAGTAAAAAATTATTTTTTGAATAATTTACTATAGAAAAGGCAATCCTCGGCGTATTTAAAATTTGCGACAGTAAAAAATCATTTGTTGAAAAATTTACTATAGAAAAGGCAATCCTCGGCGTATTTAAAATTTGCGACAGTAAAAAATTATTTTTTGAAAAATTTACTATAGAAAAGGTAATCCTCGGCGTACTTAAAATTTGGGACAGTAAAAAATTATTTTTTGAAAAATTTACTATAGAAAAGGCAATCCTCGGCGTATTTAAAATTTGCGACAGTAAAAAATTATTTGTTGAAAAATTTACTATAGAAAAGGCAATCCTCGGCGTATTTAAAATTTGCGACAGTAAAAAATTATTTTTTGAAAAATTTACTATAGAAAAGGTAATCCTCGGCGTATTTAAAATTTGCGACAGTAAAAAATTATTTTTTAAAAAATTTACTATAGAAAAGGCAATCCTCGGCGTATTTAAAATTTGCGACAGTAAAAAATTATTTTTTGAAAAATTTACTATAGAAAAGGCAATCCTCGGCGTATTTAAAATTTGCGACAGTAAAAAATTATTTTTTGAAAAATTTACTACAGAAAAGGCAATTCGCGGCGTATTTAAAATTTGCGACAGTAAAAAATTATTTTTTGAAAAATTTACTATAGAAAAGGCAATCCTCGGCGTATTTAAAATTTGCGACAGTAAAAAATTATTTTTTGAAAAATTTACTACAGAAAAGGCAATTCTCGGCGTATTTAAAATTTGCGACAGTAAAAAATAATTTTTTGAAAAATTTACTATAGAAAAGGTAATCCTCGGCGTATTTAAAATTTGCGACAGTAAAAAATTATTTTTTGAAAAATTTACTATAGAAAAGGCAATCCTCGGCGTATTAAAAATTTGCGACAGTAAAAAATAATTTTTTGAGTAATTTACTATAGAAAAGGCAATCCTCGGCGTATTTAAAATTTGCGCCAGTAAAAAATTATTTGTTGAAAAATTTACTATAGAAAAGGCAATCCTCGGCGTATTTAAAATTTGCGACAGTAAAAAATTATTTTTTGAAAAATTTACTATAGAAAAGGTAATCCTCGGCGTATTTAAAATTTGCGACAGTAAAAAATTATTTTTTGAAAAATTTACTATAGAAAAGGCAATCCTCGGCGTATTTAAAATTTGCGACAGTAAAAAATTATTTTTTGAATAATTTACTATAGAAAAGGCAATCCTCGGCGTATTTAAAATTTGCGACAGTAAAAAATCATTTGTTGAAAAATTTACTATAGAAAAGGCAATCCTCGGCGTATTTAAAATTTGCGACAGTAAAAAATTATTTTTTGAAAAATTTACTATAGAAAAGGTAATCCTCGGCGTACTTAAAATTTGCGACAGTAAAAAATTATTTTTTGAAAAATTTACTATAGAAAAGGCAATCCTCGGCGTATTTAAAATTTGCGACAGTAAAAAATTATTTGTTGAAAAATTTACTATAGAAAAGGCAATCCTCGGGCGTATTTAAAATTTGCGACAGTAAAAAATTATTTTTTGAAAAATTTACTATAGAAAAGGTAATCCTCGGCGTATTTAAAATTTGCGACAGTAAAAAATTATTTTTTAAAAAATTTACTATAGAAAAGGCAATCCTCGGCGTATTTAAAATTTGCGACAGTAAAAAATTATTTTTTGAATAATTTACTATAGAAAAGGCCATCCTCGGCGTATTTAAAATTTGCGACAGTAAAGACTTATTTTTTGAAAAATTTACTATAGAAAAGGCAATCCTCGGTGTATTTAAAATTTGCGACAGTAAAAAATTATTTTTTGAAAAATTTACTATAGAAAAGTCAATCCTCGGCGTATTTAAAACTTGCGACAGTAAAAAATTATTTTTTGAAAAATTTACTGTAGAAAAGGCAATCCTCGGCGTATTTAAAATTTGCGACAGTAAATATTTATTTTTTGACAAATTCACTATTAGAAAAAGGCAATCCTCGGCGTATTTAAAATTTGCGACAGTAAAAAATTATTTTTTGAAAAATTTACTACAGAAAAGGCAATTCTCGGCGTATTTAAAATTTGCGACAGTAAAAAATTATTTTTTGAAAAATTTACTATAGAAAAGGCAATCCTCGGCGTATTTAAAATTTGCAACAGTAAAAAATTATTTTTTGAAAAATTTACTATAGAAAAGGCAATCCTCGGCGTATTTAAAATTTGCAACAGTAAAAAATTATTTTTTGAAAAATTTACTATAGAAAACGCAATCCTCGGCGTATTTAAAATTTGCGACAGCAAAAAATAATTTTTTGAAAAATTCACTATAGAAAAGGAAATCATCGGTATATTTAAAATTTGCCACTGTAAAAATTTATTTTTTGACAAATTCACTATAGAAAAGGAAATCCTCGGTACATTTAAAATTTGCCACAGTAAAAATTTATTTTTTGACAAATTCACTATAGAAAAGGCAATCCTCGGCGTATTTAAAATTTGCGACCGTAAAAAATACTATTTTGACAAATTCACTATATAAAAGGCAATCCTCGACGTATTTAAAATTTGCGAGAGTAAAAAATTATTTTTTGAAAAATTTACTGTAGAAAAGGCAATCCTCGGCGTATTTAAAATTTGCGATAGCAAAAAATTATTTTTTGAAAAATTTACTATAGAAAAGGCAATCCTCGGCGTATTTCAAATTTGCGACAGTAAAAAATTATTTTTTGAAAAATTTACTATAGAAAAGGCAATCCTCGGCGTATTTAAAATTTGCGACATTAAAAAATTATTTTTTGAAAAATTTACTGTAGAAAAAGCAATCCTCGGCGTATTTAAAATTTGCGACAGTAAAAAAATTATTTTTTGAAAAATTTACTATAGAAAAGGCAATCCTCGGCGTATTTAAAATTTGCGACAGTAAAAAATTATTCGTTGAAAAATTTACTATAGAAAAGGCAATCCTCGGCGTAATTTAAAATTTGCGACAGTAAAAAATTATTTTTTGAAAAATTTACTATAGAAAAGGCAATCCTCGGCGTATTTAAAATTTGCGACAGTAAAAAATTATTTTTTGAAAAATTTACTACAGAAAAGGCAATTCGCGGCGTATTTAAAATTTGCGACAGTAAAAAATTATTTTTTGAAAAATTTACTATAGAAAAGTCAATCCTCGGCGTATTTAAAATTTGCAACAGTAAAAAATTATTTTTTGAAAAATTTACTACAGAAAAGGCAATTCTCGGCGTATTTAAAATTTGCGACAGTAAAAAATTATTTTTGCAAAATTTACTATAGAAAAGGCAATCCTCGGCGTATTTAAAATTTGCGACAGTAAAAAAATTATTTTTGAAAAATTTACTATAGAAAAGGCAAACCTCGGCGTAATTAAAATTTGCGACAGTAAAAATTTATTTTTTTGACAAATTCACTATAGAAAAGGCAATCCTCGGCGTATTTAAAATTTGCGACAGTAAACAATTATTTTTGAAAAATTTACTATAGGAAAGGCAATCCTCGGCGTATTTAAAATTTGCGACAGTAAAAAATTATTTTTTGAAAAATTTACTATAGAAAAGTCAATCCTCGGCGTATTTAAAACTTGCGACAGTAAAAAATAATTTTTTGAAAAATTTACTGTAGAAAAGGCAATCCTCGGCGTATTTAAAATTTGCGACAGTAAAAAATTATTTTTTGAAAAATTTACTACAGAAAAGGCAATTCTCGGCGTATTTAAAATTTGCGACAGTAAAAAATAATTTTTTGAAAAATTTACTATAGAAAAGGTAATCCTCGGCGTATTTAAAATTTGCGACAGTAAAAAATTATTTTTTGAAAAATTTACTATAGAAAAGGCAATCCTCGGCGTATTAAAAATTTGCGACAGTAAAAAATAATTTTTTGAGTAATTTACTATAGAAAAGGCAATCCTCGGCGTATTTAAAATTTGCGACAGTAAAAAATTATTTGTTGAAAAATTGACTATAGAAAAGGCAATCCTCGGCGTATTTAAAATTTGCGACAGTAAAAAATTATATTTTGAAAAATTTACTATAGAAAAGGTAATCCTCGGCGTATTTAAAATTTGCGACAGTAAAAAATTATTTTTTGCAAAATTTACTATAGAAAAGGCAATCCTCGGCGTATTTAAAATTTGCGACAGTAAAAAATTATTTTTTTGAATAATTTACTATAGAAAAGGCAATCCTCGGCGTATTTAAAATTTGCGACAGTAAAAAATCATTTGTTGAAAAATTTACTATAGAAAAGGCAATCCTCGGCGTATTTAAAATTTGCGACAGTAAAAAATTATTTTTTGAAAAATTTACTATAGAAAAGGTAATCCTCGGCGTACTTAAAATTTGCGACAGTAAAAAATTATTTTTTGAAAAATTTACTATAGAAAAGGCAATCCTCGGCGTATTTAAAATTTGCGACAGTAAAAAATTATTTGTTGAAAAATTTACTATAGAAAAGGCAATCCTCGGCGTATTTAAAATTTGCGACAGTAAAAAATTATTTTTTGAAAAATTTACTATAGAAAAGGTAATCCTCGGCGTATTTAAAATTTGCGACAGTAAAAAATTATTTTTAAAAAATTTACTATAGAAAAGGCAATCCTCGGCGTATTTAAAATTTGCGACAGTAAAAAATTATTTTTTGAAAAATTTACTATAGAAAAGGCAATCCTCGGCGTATTTAAAATTTGCGACAGTAAAAAGTTATTTTTTGAAAAATTTACTACAGAAAAGGCAATTCGCGGCGTATTTAACATTTGCGACAGTAAAAAATTATTTTTTGAAAAATTTACTATAGAAAAGGCAATCCTCGGCGTATTTAAAATTTGCGACAGTAAAAAATTATTTTTTGAAAAATTTACTACAGAAAAGGCAATTCTCGGCGTATTTAAAATTTGCGACAGTAAAAAATAATTTTTTGAAAAATTTACTATAGAAAAGGTAATCCTCGGCGTATTTAAAATTTGCGACAGTAAAAAATTATTTTTTGAAAAATTTACTATAGAAAAGGCAATCCTCGGCGTATTAAAAATTTGCGACAGTAAAAAATAATTTTTTGAGTAATTTACTATAGAAAAGGCAATCCTCGGCGTATTTAAAATTTGCGACAGTAAAAAATTAATTGTTGAAAAATTTACTATAGAAAAGGCAATCCTCGGCGTATTTAAAATTTGCGACAGTAAAAAATTATTTTTTGAAAAATTTACTATAGAAAAGGTAATCCTCGGCGTATTTAAAATTTGCGACAGTAAAAAATTATTTTTTGAAAAATTTACTATAGAAAAGGCAATCCTCGGCGTATTTAAAATTTGCGACAGTAAAAAAATTATTTTTTGAATAATTTACTATAGAAAAGGCAATCCTCGGCGTATTTAAAATTTGCGACAGTAAAAAATCATTTGTTGAAAAATTTACTATAGAAAAGGCAATCCTCGGCGTATTTAAAATTTGCGACAGTAAAAAATTATTTTTTGAAAAATTTACTATAGAAAAGGTAATCCTCGGCGTACTTAAAATTTGCGACAGTAAAAAATTATTTTTTGAAAAATTTACTATAGAAAAGGCAATCCTCGGCGTATTTAAAATTTGCGACAGTAAAAAATTATTTGTTGAAAAATTTACTATAGAAAAGGCAATCCTCGGCGTATTTAAAATTTGCGACAGTAAAAAATTATTTTTTGAAAAATTTACTATAGAAAAGGTAATCCTCGGCGTATTTAAAATTTGCGACAGTAAAAAATTATTTTTTAAAAAATTTACTATAGAAAAGGCAATCCTCGGCGTATTTAAAATTTGCGACAGTAAAAAATTATTTTTTGAATAATTTACTATAGAAAAGGCCATCCTCGGCGTATTTAAAATTTGCGACAGTAAAGACTTATTTTTTTGAAAAATTTACTATAGAAAAGGCAATCCTCGGTGTATTTAAAATTTGCGACAGTAAAAAATTATTTTTTGAAAAATTTACTATAGAAAAGTCAATCCTCGGCGTATTTAAAACTTGCGACAGTAAAAAATTATTTTTTGAAAAATTTACTGTAGAAAAGGCAATCCTCGGCGTATTTAAAATTTGCGACAGTAAAAATTTATTTTTTGACAAATTCACTATAGAAAAGGCAATCCTCGGCGTATTTAAAATTTGCGACAGTAAAAAATTATTTTTTGAAAAATTTACTACAGAAAAGGCAATTCTCGGCGTATTTAAAATTTGCGACAGTAAAAAAATTATTTTTTGAAAAATTTACTATAGAAAAGGCAATCCTCGGCGTATTTAAAATTTGCAACAGTAAAAAAATTATTTTTTGAAAAATTTACTATAGAAAAGGCAATCCTCGGCGTATTTAAAATTTGCGACAGTAAAAAATTATTTGTTGAAAAATTTACTATAGAAAAGGCAATCCTCGGCGTATTTAAAATTTGCGACAGTAAAAAATTATTTTTTGACAAATTCACTATAGAAAAGGCAATCCTCGGCGTATTTAAAATTTGCGACAGTAAACAATTATTTTTGAAAAATTTACTATAGGAAAGGCAATCCTCGGCGTATTTAAAATTTGCGACAGTAAAAATTTATTTTTTGACAAATTCACTATAGAAAAGGCAATCCTCGGCGTATTTAAAATTTGCGACAGTAAAAAATATTATTTTGACAAATTCACTATAGAAAAGGCAATCCTCGGCGTATTTAAAATTTGCGACAGTAGAAAATTATGTTTTGAAAAATTTACTATAGAAAACGCAATCCTCGGCGTATTTAAAATTTGCGACAGCAAAAAATAATTTTTTGAAAAATTCACTATAGAAAAGGCAATCATCGGTATATTTAAAATTTGCCACTGTAAAAATTTATTTTTTGACAAATTCACTATAGAAAAGGAAATCCTCGGTACATTTAAAATTTGCCACAGTAAAAATTTATTTTTTGACAAATTCACTATAGAAAAGGCAATCCTCGGCGTATTTAAAATTTGCGACCGTAAAAAATATTATTTTGACAAATTCACTATAGAAAAGGCAATCCTCGACGTATTTAAAATTTGCGAGAGTAAAAAATTATTTTTTGAAAAATTTACTGTAGAAAAGGCAATCCTCGGCGTATTTAAAATTTGCGATAGCAAAAAATTATTTTTTGAAAAATTTACTATAGAAAAGGCAATCCTCGGCGTATTTCAAATTTGCGACAGTAAAAAATTATTTTTTGAAAAATTTACTATAGAAAAGGCAATCCTCGGCGTATTTAAAATTTGCGACATTAAAAAATTATTTTTTGAAAAATTTACTGTAGAAAAAGCAATCCTCGGCGTATTTAAAATTTGCGACAGTAAAAATTATTTTTTGAAAAATTTACTATAGAAAAGGCAATCCTCGGCGTATTTAAAATTTGCGACAGTAAAAAATTATTCGTTGAAAAATTTACTATAGAAAAGGCAATCCTCGGCGTATTTAAAATTTGCGACAGTAAAAAATTATTTTTTGAAAAATTTACTATAGAAAAGGCAATCCTCGGCGTATTTAAAATTTGCGACAGTAAAAAATTATTTTTTGAAAAATTTACTACAGAAAAGGCAATTCTCGGCGTATTTAAAATTTGCGACAGTAAAAAATTATTTTTTGAAAAATTTACTATAGAAAAGGCAATCCTCGGCGTATTTAAAATTTGCAACAGTAAAAAATTATTTTTTGAAAAATTTACTACAGAAAAGGCAATTCTCGGCGTATTTAAAATTTGCGACAGTAAAAAATTATTTTTTGCAAAATTTTACTATAGAAAAGGCAATCCTCGGCGTATTTAAAATTTGCGACAGTAAAAAATTATTTTTTGAAAAATTTACTATAGAAAAGGCAATCCTCGGCGTAATTAAAATTTGCGACAGTAAAAATTTATTTTTTTTGACAAATTCACTATAGAAAAGGCAATCCTCGACGTATTTAAAATTTGCGAGAGTAAAAAATTATTTTTTGAAAAATTTACTGTAGAAAAGGCAATCCTCGGCGTATTTAAAATTTGCGATAGCAAAAAATTATTTTTTGAAAAATTTACTATAGAAAAGGCAATCCTCGGCGTATTTCAAATTAGCGACAGTAAAAAATTATTTTTTGAAAAATTTACTATAGAAAAGGCAATCCTCGGCGTATTTAAAATTTGCGACATTAAAAAATTATTTTTTATAAAATTTACTGTAGAAAAAGCAATCCTCGGCGTATTTAAAATTTGCGACAGTAAAAAATTATTTTTGAAAAATTTACTATAGAAAAGGCAATCCTCGGCGTATTTAAAATTTGCGACAGTAAAAAATTATTCGTTGAAAAATTTACTATAGAAAAGGCAATCCTCGGCGTATTTAAAATTTGCGACAGTAAAAAATTATTTTTTGAAAAATTTACTATAGAAAAGGCAATCCTCGGCGTATTTAAAATTTGCGACAGTAAAAAATTATTTTTTGAAAAATTTACTACAGAAAAGGCAATTCTCGGCGTATTTAAAATTTGCGACAGTAAAAAATTATTTTTTGAAAAATTTACTATAGAAAAGGCAATCCTCGGCGTATTTAAAATTTGCAACAGTAAAAAATTATTTTTTGAAAAATTTACTACAGAAAAGGCAATTCTCGGCGTATTTAAAATTTGCGACAGTAAAAAATTATTTTTTGCAAAATTTACTATAGAAAAGGCAATCCTCGGCGTATTTAAAATTTGCGACAGTAAAAAATTATTTTTTGAAAAATTTACTATAGAAAAGGCAATCCTCGGCGTAATTAAAATTTGCGACAGTAAAAATTTATTTTTTTGACAAATTCACTATAGAAAAGGCAATCCTCGGCGTATTTAAAATTTGCGACAGTAAACAATTATTTTTGAAAAATTTACTATAGGAAAGGCAATCCTCGGCGTATTTAAAATTTGCGACAGTGAAAAATTATTTTTTGAAAAATTTACTATAGAAAAGTCAATCCTCGGCGTATTTAAAACTTGCGACAGTAAAAAATTATTTTTTGAAAAATTTACTGTAGAAAAGGCAATCCTCGGCGTATTTAAAATTTGCGACAGTAAAAAATTATTTTTTGAAAAATTTACTACAGAAAAGGCAATTCTCGGCGTATTTAAAATTTGCGACAGTAAAAAATAATTTTTTGAAAAATTTACTATAGAAAAGGTAATCCTCGGCGTATTTAAAATTTGCGACAGTAAAAAATTATTTTTTGAAAAATTTACTATAGAAAAGGCAATCCTCGGCGTATTAAAAATTTGCGACAGTAAAAAATAATTTTTTGAGTAATTTACTATAGACAAGGCAATCCTCGGCGTATTTAAAATTTGCGACAGTAAAAAATTATTTGTTGAAAAATTTACTATAGAAAAGGCAATCCTCGGCGTATTTAAAATTTGCGACAGTAAAAAATTATTTTTTGAAAAATTTACTATAGAAAAGGTAATCCTCGGCGTATTTAAAATTTGCGACAGTAAAAAATTATTTTTTGAAAAATTTACTATAGAAAAGGCAATCCTCGGCGTATTTAAAATTTGCGACAGTAAAAAATTATTTTTTGAATAATTTACTATAGAAAAGGCAATCCTCGGCGTATTTAAAATTTGCGACAGTAAAAAATTATTTGTTGAAAAATTTACTATAGAAAAGGCAATCCTCGGCGTATTTAAAATTTGCGACAGTAAAAAATTATTTTTTGAAAAATTTACTATAGAAAAGGTAATCCTCGGCGTACTTAAAATTTGCGACAGTAAAAAATTATTTTTTGAAAAATTTACTATAGAAAAGGCAATCCTCGGCGTATTTAAAATTTGCGACAGTAAAAAATTATTTGTTGAAAAATTTACTATAGAAAAGGCAATCCTCGGCGTATTTAAAATTTGCGACAGTAAAAAATTATTTTTTGAAAAATTTACTATAGAAAAGGTAATCCTCGGCGTATTTAAAATTTGCGACAGTAAAAAATTATTTTTTGAAAAATTTACTATAGAAAAGGCAATCCTCGGCGTATTTAAAATTTGCGAGAGTAAAAAATTATTTTTTGAATAATTTACTATAGAAAAGGCAATCCTCGGCGTATTTAAAATTTGCGACAGTAAAGACTTATTTTTTGAAAAATTTACTATAGAAAAGGCAATCCTCGGCGTATTTAAAATTTGCGACAGTAAAAAATTATTTTTTGAAAAATTTACTATAGAAAAGTCAATCCTCGGCGTATTTAAAACTTGCGACAGTAAAAAATTATTTTTTGAAAAATTTACTGTAGAAAAGGCAATCCTCGGCGTATTTAAAATTTGCGACAGTAAAAATTTATTTTTTGACAAATTCACTATAGAAAAGGCAATCCTCGGCGTATTTAAAATTTGCGACAGTAAAAAATTATTTTTTGAAAAATTTACTACAGAAAAGGCAATTCTCGGCGTATTTAAAATTTGCGACAGTAAAAAATTATTTTTTGAAAAATTTACTATAGAAAAGGCAATCCTCGGCGTATTTAAAATTTGCAACAGTAAAAAATTATTTTTTGAAAAATTTACTATAGAAAAGGCAATCCTCGGCGTATTTAAAATTTGCGACAGTAAAAAATTATTTGTTGAAAAATTTACTATAGAAAAGGCAATCCTCGGCGTATTTAAAATTTGCGACAGAAAAAAATTATTTTTTTGACAAATTCACTATAGAAAAGGCAATCCTCGGCGTATTTAAAATTTGCGACAGTAAACAATTATTTTTGAAAAATTTACTATAGGAAAGGCAATCCTCGGCGTATTTAAAATTTGCGACAGTAAAAATTTATTTTTTGACAAATTCACTATAGAAAAGGCAATCCTCGGCGTATTTAAAATTTGCGATAGTAAAAAATTATTTGTTGAAAAATTTACTATAGAAAAGGCAATCCTCGGCGTATTTAAAATTTGCGACAGTAAAAAATAATTTTTTGAAAAATTTACTATAGAAAAGGTAATCCTCGTTGTATTTAAAATTTGCGACAGTAAAAAATTATTTTTTGAAAAATTTACTATAGAAAAGGCAATCCTCGGCGTATTTAAAATTTGCGACAGTAAAAAATTATTTTTTGAATAATTTACTATAGAAAAGGCAATCCTCGGCGTATTTAAATTTTGCGACAGTAAAAAATTATTTGTTGAAAAATTTACTATAGAAAAGGCAATCCTCGGCGTATTTAAAATTTGCGACAGTAAAAAATTATTTTTTGAAAAATTTACTATAGAAAAGGTAATCCTCGGCGTATTTAAAATTTGCGACAGTAAAAAATTATTTTTTGAAAAATTTACTATAGAAAAGGCAATCCTCGGCGTATTTAAAATTTGCGACAGTAAAAAATTATTTGTTGAAAAATTTACTATAGAAAAGGCAATCCTCGGCGTATTTAAAATTTGCGACAGTAAAAAATTATTTTTTGAAAAATTTACTATAGAAAAGGTAATCCTCGGCGTATTTAAAATTTGCGACAGTAAAAAATTATTTTTTGAAAAATTTACTATAGAAAAGGCAATCCTCGGCGTATTTAAAATTTGCGACAGTAAAAAATTATTTTTTGAATAATTTACTATAGAAAAGGCAATCCTCGGCGTATTTAAAATTTGCGACAGTAAAGACTTATTTTTTGAAAAATTTACTATAGAAAAGGCAATCCTCGGCGTATTTAAAATTTGCGACAGTAAAAAATTATTTTTTGAAAAATTTACTATAGAAAAGTCAATCCTCGGCGTATTTAAAGCTTGCGACAGTAAAAAATTATTTTTTGAAAAATTTACTGTAGAAAAGGCAATCCTCGGCGTATTTAAAATTTGTGACAGTAAAAATTTATTTTTTGCCAAATTCACTATAGAAAAGGCAATCCTCGGCGTATTTAAAATTTGCGACAGTAAAAAATTATTTTTTGAAAAATTTACTATAAAAAAGGCAATCCTCGGCGTATTTAAAATTTGCGACAGTAAAAATTTATTTTTTGACAAATTCACTATAGAAAAGGCGTATTTAAAATTTGCGACAGTAAAAAATTATTTTTTGAAAAACTTACTGTAGAAAAGGCAATCCTCGGCGTATTTAAAATTTGCGACAGTAAAAAATTTACTATAGAAAAGCCAAACCTCGGCTTATTTAAAATTTGCGACAGTAAAAAATTATTTTTTGAAAAATTCACTATAGAAAAGGCAATCCTCGGCGTATTTAAAATTTGCGACCGTAAAAAATATTACTTTGACAAATTCACTATAAAAAAGTCAATCCTCGGCGTATTTAAAATTTGCGACAGTAACAAATTATTTTTTGAAAAATTTACTATAGAAATAGCAATCCTCGGCGTATTTAAAATTTGCGACAGTAAAAAATATTATTTTGACAAATTCACTATAGAAAAGGCAATCCTCGGCGTATTTAAAATTTGCGACAGTAAAAAATTATGTTTTGAAAAATTTACTATAGAAAAGTCAATCCTCGGCGTATTTAAAATTTGCGACAGTAAAAAATTATTTTTTGAAAAATTTACTATAGAAAAGGCAATCCTCGGCGTATTTAAAATGTGCGACAGTAAAAAATTATTTTTTGAATGATTTACTATAGAAAAGGCAATCCTCGGCGTATTAAAATTTGCGACAGTAAAAAATTATTTTTTGAAAAATTTACTATAGAAAAGGCAATCCTCGGCGTATTTAAAATTTGCGACAGTAAAAAATTATTTTTTGAAAAATTTACTATAGAAAAGTCAATCCTCGGAGTATTTAAAACTTGCGACAGTAAAAAATTATTTTTTGAAAAATTTACTATAGAAAAGGCAATACTCGGCGTATTTAAAATTTGCGACAGTAAAAATTTATTTTTTGACAAATTCACTATAGAAAAGGCAATCCTCGGCGTATTTAAAATTTGCGACAGTAAAAAATTATTTTTTGAAAAATTTACTATAGAAAAGGCAATCCTCGGCGTATTTAAAATTTGCGACAGTAAAAATTTATTTTTTCACAAATTCACTATAGAAAAGGCAATCCTCGGCGTATTAAAAATTTGCGACCGTAAAAAATAATTTTTTGAGAAATTTACTATAGAAAAGACAATCCTCGGCGTATTTAAAATTTGCGACAGTAAAAAATAATTTTTTGAAAAATTCACTATAGAAAAGGCAATCCTCGGTATATTTAAAATTTGCGACAGTAAAAAATTATTTTTTGACAAATTCACTATAGAAAAACCAATCCTCGGCGTATTAAAAATTTGCGACCGTAAAAAATTATTTTTTGAGAAATTTACTACAGAAAAGGCAATCCTCGGCGTATTTAAAATTTGCGACAGTAAAAAATAAGTTTTTGAAAAATTCACTATAGAAAAGCCAAACCTCGGCGTATTTAAAATTTGCGACAGTAAAAAATTATTTTTTGAAAAATTCACTATAGAAAAGGAAATCCTCGGCGTATTTAAAATTTGCGACCGTAAAAAATATTACTTTGACAAATTCACTATAAAAAAGTCAATCCTCGGCGTATTTAAAATTTGCGACAGTAACAAATTATTTTTTGAAAAATTTACTATAGAAATGGGAATCCTCGGCGTATTTAAAATTTGCGGCAGTAAAAAATATTATTTTGACAAATTCACTATAGAAAAGGCAATCCTCGGCGTATTTAAAATTTGCGACAGTAAAAAATTATGTTTTGAAAAATTTACTATAGAAAAGGCAATCCTCGGCGTATTTAAAATTTGAGACAGCAAAAAATAATTTTTTGAAAAATTCATTATAGAAAAGGTAATCATCGGTATATTTAAAATTTGCCACTGTAAAAATTTATTTTTTGACAAATTCACTACAGAAAAGGCAATCCTCGGTATATTTAAAATTTGACACAGTAAAAATATTTTTTTTGACAAATTCACTATAGAAAACACTATAGAAAAGGCAATCCTCGGCGTATTTAAAATTTGCGACCGTAAAAAATATTATTTTGACAAATTCACTATAAAAAAGGCAATCCTCGGCGTATTTAAAATTTGCGACAGTAACAAATTATTTTTTGAAAAATTTACTATAGAAAAGGCAACCCTCGGCGTATTTAAAATTTGCGACAGTAAAAAATTATTTTTTGAAAAATTCACTATAGAAAAGGCAATCCTCGGCGTATTTAAAATTTGAGACCGTAAAAAATATTACTCTGACAAATTCACTATAAAAAAGGCAATCCTCGGCGTATTTAAAATTTGCGACAGTAACAAATTATTTTTTGAAAAATTTACTATAGAAATGGCAATCCTCGGCGTATTTAAAATTTGCGACAGTAAAAAATATTATTTTGACAAATTCACTATAGAAAAGGCAATCCTCGGCGTATTTAAAATTTTCGACAGTAAAAAATTATGTTTTGAAAAATTTTCTATGGAAAAGGAAATCCTCGGCGTATTTAAAATTTGCGACAGCAAAAAATAATTTTATGAAAAATTCACTATAGAAAAGGCAATCATCGGTATATTTAAAATTTTCCACTGTAAAAATTTATTTTTTGACAAATTCACTACAGAAAAGGCAATCCTCGGTATATTTAAAATTTGCCACAGTAAAAATATATTTTTTGACAAATTCACTATAGAAAACACTATAGAAAAGGCAATCCTCGGCGTATTTAAAATTTGCGACCGTAAAAAATATTATTTTGACAAATTCACTATAGAAAAGGCAATCCTCGGCGTATTTAAAATTTGCGACAGTAAAAAATTATTTTTTGAAAAATTTACTATACAAAAGGCAATCCTCGGGGTATTAAAAATTTGCGACAGTAAAAAATTATTTTTTGAAAAATTCACCATAGAAAAGGTATTCCTCGGCGTATTTAAAATTTGCGACAGTAAAAAATTATTTTTTGAAAAATTTACTATAGAAAAGGCAATCCTCGGCGTATTTAAAATTTGCGACAGTAAAAAATAATTTTTTGAAAAATTTACTATAGAAAAGGCAATCCTCGGCGTAATTAAAATTTGCGACAGTAAAAATTTATTTTTTTGACAAATTCACTATAGAAAAGGCAATCCTCGGCGTATTTAAAATTTGCGTCAGTAAACAATTATTTTTGAACAATTTACTATAGGAAAGGCAATCCTCGGCGTATTTAAAATTTGCGACAGTAAAAATTTATTTTTTGACAAATTCACTATAGAAAAGGCAATCCTCGGCGTATTAAAAATTTGCGACAGTAAAAAATAATTTTTTGAGAAATATACTATAGAAAAGGCAATCCTCGGCGTATTTAAAATTTGCGACAGTAAAAAATTATTTTTTGAAAAATTTACTATAGAAAAGGCAATCCTCCGCGTATTTAAAATTTGCGACAGTAAAAAATTATTTTTTGAAAAATTTACTATAGAAAAGGCAATCCTCGGCGTATTTAAAATTTGCGACAGTAAAAAATTATTTTTTGAAAAATTTACTATAGAAAAGGCAATCCTCGGCGTATTTAAAATTTGCGACAGTAAAAAATTATTTTTTGAAAAATTTACTATAGAAAAGGCAATCCTCGGCGTATTTAAAATTTGCGACAGTAGAAAATTATTTTTTGAAAAATTTACTATAGAAAAGGTAATCCTCGGCCTATTTAAAATTTGCGAGAGTAAAAAATTATTTTTTGAAAAATTTACTATAGAAAAGTCAATCCTCGGCGTGTTTAAAACTTGCGACAGTAAAAAATTATTTTTTGAAAAATTTACTATAGAAAAGGCAATCCTCGGCGTATTTAAAATTTGCGACAGTAAAAATTTATTTTTTGACAAATTCACTATAGAAAAGGCAATCCTCGGCGTATTTAAAATTTGCGACAGTAAAAAATTATTTTTTGAAAAATTTACAATAGAAAAGGCAATCCTCGGCGTATTTAAAATTTGCGACAGTAAACATATATTTTTTGACAAATTCACTATAGAAAAGGCAATCCTCGGCGTATTAAAAATTTGCGACCGTAAAAAATAATTTTTTGAGAAATTTACTATAGAAAAGACAATCCTCGGCGTATTTAAAATTTGCGACAGTAAAAAATATTTTTTTGAAAAATTCTCTATAGAAAAGGCAATCCTCGGTATATTTAAAATTTGCGACAGTAAAAAATAATTTTTTGACAAATTCACTATAGAAAAACCAATCCTCGGCGTATTAAAAATTTGCGACCGTAAAAAAAAATTTTTTGAGAAATTTACTATAGAAAAGGCAATCCTCGGCGTATTTAAAATTTGCGACAGTAAAAAATAATTTTTTGAAAAATTCACTATAGAAAAGGCAATCGTCGGTATATTTAAAATTTGCGACAGTAAAAAATTATTTTTTGACAAATTCACTATAGAAAAGCCAATCCTCGGCGTATTTAAAATTTGCGACCGTAAAAAATATTATTTTGACAAATTCACTATAGAAAAGGCAAACCTCGGCGTATTTAAAATTTGCGACAGTAAAAAATTATTTTTTGAAAAATTTACTGTAGTAAAGGCAATCCTCGGCGTATTTAAAATTTGCGACAGTAAAAAATTATGTTTTGAAAAATTTACTATAGAAAAGGCAATCCTCGGCGTAATTAAAATTTGCGACAGCAAAAAATTATTTTTTGAAAAATTTACTATAGAAAAGGCAATCCTCGGCGTATTTAAAATTTGCGACAGCAAAAAATTATTTTTTGAAAAATTTACTATAGAAAAGGCAATGCTCGGCGTATTTTAAATTTGCGACATTTAAAAATTATTTTTTGAAAAATTTACTATAGAAAAGGCAATCCTCGGCGTATTTAAAATTTGCGACAGCAAAAAATTATTTTTTGAAAAATTTACTATAGAAAAGTCAATGCTCGGCGTATTTTAAATTTGCGACATTTAAAAATTATTTTTTGAAAAATTTACTATAGAAAAGGCAATCCTCGGCGTATTTAAAATTTGCGACAGCAAAAAATTATTTTTTGAAAAATTTACTATAGAAAAGGCAATCCTCGGCGTATTTAAAATTTGCGACAGTAAAAAATAATTTTTTGAAAAATTCACTATAGAAAAGGCAATCCTCGGTATATTTAAAATTTGCGACAGTAAAAAATTATTTTTTGACAAATTCACTATAGAAAAGCCAATCCTCGGCGTATTTAAAATTTGCGACCGTAAAAAATATTATTTTGACAAATTCACTATAGAAAAGGCAAACCTCGGCGTATTTAAAATTTGCGACAGTAAAAAATTATTTTTTGAAAAATTTACTGTAGTAAAGGCAATCCTCGGCGTATTTAAAATTTGCGACAGTAAAAAATAATTTTTTGACAAATTCACTATAGAAAAACCAATCCTCGGCGTATTTAAAATTTGCGACCGTAAAAAATATTATTTTGACAAATTCACTATAGAAAAGGCAAACCTCGGCGTATTTAAAATTTGCGACAGTAAAAAATTATTTTTTGAAAAATTTACTGTAGTAAAGGCAATCCTCGG
Organism: Dioctria rufipes; assembly: GCA_963924295.1. Taxonomy (NCBI): domain Eukaryota; kingdom Metazoa; phylum Arthropoda; class Insecta; order Diptera; family Asilidae; genus Dioctria; species Dioctria rufipes. The sequence continues at coordinate 75,541 of CAWUPM010000269.1, forward strand.
CGTATTTAAAATTTGCGACAGTAAAAAATTATGTTTTGAAAAATTTACTATAGAAAAGGCAATCCTCGGCGTAATTAAAATTTGCGACAGCAAAAAATTATTTTTTGAAAAATTTACTATAGAAAAGGCAATCCTCGGCGTATTTAAAATTTGCGACAGCAAAAAATTATTTTTTGAAAAATTTACTACAGAAAAGGCAATTCTCGGCGTATTTAAAATTTGCGACAGTAAAAAATAATTTTTTGAAAAATTTACTATAGAAAAGGTAATCCTCGGCGTATTTAAAATTTGCGACAGTAAAAAATTATTTTTTGAAAAATTTACTATAGAAAAGGCAATCCTCGGCGTATTAAAAATTTGCGACAGTAAAAAATAATTTTTTGAGTAATTTACTATAGAAAAGGCAATCCTCGGCGTATTTAAAATTTGCGACAGTAAAAAATTATTTGTTGAAAAATTTACTATAGAAAAGGTAATCCTCGGCCTATTTAAAATTTGCGAGAGTAAAAAATTATTTTTTGAAAAATTTACTATAGAAAAGTCAATCCTCGGCGTGTTTAAAACTTGCGACAGTAAAAAATTATTTTTTGAAAAATTTACTATAGAAAAGGCAATCCTCGGCGTATTTAAAATTTGCGACAGTAAAAATTTATTTTTTGACAAATTCACTATAGAAAAGGCAATCCTCGGCGTATTTAAAATTTGCGACAGTAAAAAATTATTTTTTGAAAAATTTACAATAGAAAAGGCAATCCTCGGCGTATTTAAAATTTGCGACAGTAAACATATATTTTTTGACAAATTCACTATAGAAAAGGCAATCCTCGGCGTATTAAAAATTTGCGACCGTAAAAAATAATTTTTTGAGAAATTTACTATAGAAAAGACAATCCTCGGCGTATTTAAAATTTGCGACAGTAAAAAATATTTTTTTGAAAAATTCTCTATAGAAAAGGCAATCCTCGGTATATTTAAAATTTGCGACAGTAAAAAATAATTTTTTGACAAATTCACTATAGAAAAACCAATCCTCGGCGTATTAAAAATTTGCGACCGTAAAAAAAAATTTTTTGAGAAATTTACTATAGAAAAGGCAATCCTCGGCGTATTTAAAATTTGCGACAGTAAAAAATAATTTTTTGAAAAATTCACTATAGAAAAGGCAATCGTCGGTATATTTAAAATTTGCGACAGTAAAAAATTATTTTTTGACAAATTCACTATAGAAAAGCCAATCCTCGGCGTATTTAAAATTTGCGACCGTAAAAAATATTATTTTGACAAATTCACTATAGAAAAGGCAAACCTCGGCGTATTTAAAATTTGCGACAGTAAAAAATTATTTTTTGAAAAATTTACTGTAGTAAAGGCAATCCTCGGCGTATTTAAAATTTGCGACAGTAAAAAATTATGTTTTGAAAAATTTACTATAGAAAAGGCAATCCTCGGCGTAATTAAAATTTGCGACAGCAAAAAATTATTTTTTGAAAAATTTACTATAGAAAAGGCAATCCTCGGCGTATTTAAAATTTGCGACAGCAAAAAATTATTTTTTGAAAAATTTACTATAGAAAAGGCAATGCTCGGCGTATTTTAAATTTGCGACATTTAAAAATTATTTTTTGAAAAATTTACTATAGAAAAGGCAATCCTCGGCGTATTTAAAATTTGCGACAGCAAAAAATTATTTTTTGAAAAATTTACTATAGAAAAGTCAATGCTCGGCGTATTTTAAATTTGCGACATTTAAAAATTATTTTTTGAAAAATTTACTATAGAAAAGGCAATCCTCGGCGTATTTAAAATTTGCGACAGCAAAAAATTATTTTTTGAAAAATTTACTATAGAAAAGGCAATCCTCGGCGTATTTAAAATTTGCGACAGTAAAAAATAATTTTTTGAAAAATTCACTATAGAAAAGGCAATCCTCGGTATATTTAAAATTTGCGACAGTAAAAAATTATTTTTTGACAAATTCACTATAGAAAAGCCAATCCTCGGCGTATTTAAAATTTGCGACCGTAAAAAATATTATTTTGACAAATTCACTATAGAAAAGGCAAACCTCGGCGTATTTAAAATTTGCGACAGTAAAAAATTATTTTTTGAAAAATTTACTGTAGTAAAGGCAATCCTCGGCGTATTTAAAATTTGCGACAGTAAAAAATAATTTTTTGACAAATTCACTATAGAAAAACCAATCCTCGGCGTATTTAAAATTTGCGACCGTAAAAAATATTATTTTGACAAATTCACTATAGAAAAGGCAAACCTCGGCGTATTTAAAATTTGCGACAGTAAAAAATTATTTTTTGAAAAATTTACTGTAGTAAAGGCAATCCTCGGCGTATTTAAAATTTGCGACAGTAAAAAATTATGTTTTGAAAAATTTACTATAGAAAAGGCAATCCTCGGCGTAATTAAAATTTGCGACAGCAAAAAATTATTTTTTGAAAAATTTACTATAGAAAAGGCAATCCTCGGCGTATTTAAAATTTGCGACAGCAAAAAATTATTTTTTGAAAAATTTACTACAGAAAAGGCAATTCTCGGCGTATTTAAAATTTGCGACAGTAAAAAATAATTTTTTGAAAAATTTACTATAGAAAAGGTAATCCTCGGCGTATTTAAAATTTGCGACAGTAAAAAATTATTTTTTGAAAAATTTACTATAGAAAAGGCAATCCTCGGCGTATTAAAAATTTGCGACAGTAAAAAATAATTTTTTGAGTAATTTACTATAGAAAAGGCAATCCTCGGCGTATTTAAAATTTGCGACAGTAAAAAATTATTTGTTGAAAAATTTACTATAGAAAAGGCAATCCTCGGCGTATTTAAAATTTGCGACAGTAAAAAATTATTTTTTGAAAAATTTACTATAGAAAAGGTAATCCTCGGCGTATTTAAAATTTGCGACAGTAAAAAATTATTTTTTGAAAAATTTACTATAGAAAAGGCAATCCTCGGCGTATTTAAAATTTGCGACAGTAAAAAATTATTTTTTGAATAATTTACTATAGAAAAGGCAATCCTCGGCGTATTTAAAATTTGCGACAGTAAAAAATCATTTGTTGAAAAATTTACTATAGAAAAGGCAATCCTCGGCGTATTTAAAATTTGCGACAGTAAAAAATTATTTTTTGAAAAATTTACTATAGAAAAGTTAATCCTCGGCGTACTTAAAATTTGCGACAGTAAAAAATTATTTTTTGAAAAATTTACTATAGAAAAGGCAATCCTCGGCGTATTTAAAATTTGCGACAGTAAAAAATTATTTGTTGAAAAATTTACTATAGAAAAGGCAATCCTCGGCGTATTTAAAATTTGCGACAGTAAAAAATTATTTTTTGAAAAATTTACTATAGAAAAGGTAATCCTCGGCGTATTTAAAATTTGCGACAGTAAAAAATTATTTTTTGAAAAATTTACTATAGAAAAGGCAATCCTCGGCGTATTAAAAATTTGCGACAGTAAAAAATAATTTTTTGAGTAATTTACTATAGACAAGGCAATCCTCGGCGTATTTAAAATTTGCGACAGTAAAAAATTATTTGTTGAAAAATTTACTATAGAAAAGGCAATCCTCGGCGTATTTAAAATTTGCGACAGTAAAAAATTATTTTTTGAAAAATTTACTATAGAAAAGGTAATCCTCGGCGTATTTAAAATTTGCGACAGTAAAAAATTATTTTTTGAAAAATTTACTATAGAAAAGGCAATCCTCGGCGTATTTAAAATTTGCGACAGTAAAAAATTATTTTTTGAATAATTTACTATAGAAAAGGCAATCCTCGGCGTATTTAAAATTTGCGACAGTAAAAAATTATTTGTTGAAAAATTTACTATAGAAAAGGCAATCCTCGGCGTATTTAAAATTTGCGACAGTAAAAAATTATTTTTTGAAAAATTTACTATAGAAAAGGTAATCCTCGGCGTACTTAAAATTTGCGACAGGAAAAAATTATTTTTTGAAAAATTTACTATAGAAAAGGCAATCCTCGGCGTATTTAAAATTTGCGACAGTAAAAAATTATTTGTTGAAAAATTTACTATAGAAAAGGCAATCCTCGGCGTATTTAAAATTTGCGACAGTAAAAAATTATTTTTTGAAAAATTTACTATAGAAAAGGTAATCCTCGGCGTATTTAAAATTTGCGACAGTAAAAAATTATTTTTTGAAAAATTTACTATAGAAAAGGCAATCCTCGGCGTATTTAAAATTTGCGACAGTAAAAAAATATTTTTTGAATAATTTACTATAGAAAAGGCAATCCTCGGCGTATTTAAAATTTGCGACAGTAAAGACTTATTTTTTGAAAAATTTACTATAGAAAAGGCAATCCTCGGCGTATTTAAAATTTGCGACAGTAAAAAATTATTTTTTGAAAAATTTACTATAGAAAAGTCAATCCTCGGCGTATTTAAAACTTGCGACAGTAAAAAATTATTTTTTGAAAAATTTACTGTAGAAAAGGCAATCCTCGGCGTATTTAAAATTTGCGACAGTAAAAATTTATTTTTTGACAAATTCACTATAGAAAAGGCAATCCTCGGCGTATTTAAAATTTGCGACAGTAAAAAATTATTTTTTGAAAAATTTACTACAGAAAAGGCAATTCTCGGCGTATTTAAAATTTGCGACAGTAAAAAATTATTTTTTGAAAAATTTACTATAGAAAAGGCAATCCTCGGCGTATTTAAAATTTGCAACAGTAAAAAATTATTTTTTGAAAAATTTACTATAGAAAAGGCAATCCTCGGCGTATTTAAAATTTGCGACAGTAAAAAATTATTTGTTGAAAAATTTACTATAGAAAAGGCAATCCTCGGCGTATTTAAAATTTGCGACAGAAAAAAATTATTTTTTTGACAAATTCACTATAGAAAAGGCAATCCTCGGCGTATTTAAAATTTGCGACAGTAAACAATTATTTTTGAAAAATTTACTATAGGAAAGGCAATCCTCGGCGTATTTAAAATTTGCGACAGTAAAAATTTATTTTTTGACAAATTCACTATAGAAAAGGCAATCCTCGGCGTATTTAAAATTTGCGATAGTAAAAAATTATTTGTTGAAAAATTTACTATAGAAAAGGCAATCCTCGGCGTATTTAAAATTTGCGACAGTAAAAAATAATTTTTTGAAAAATTTACTATAGAAAAGGTAATCCTCGTTGTATTTAAAATTTGCGACAGTAAAAAATTATTTTTTGAAAAATTTACTATAGAAAAGGCAATCCTCGGCGTATTTAAAATTTGCGACAGTAAAAAATTATTTTTTGAATAATTTACTATAGAAAAGGCAATCCTCGGCGTATTTAAATTTTGCGACAGTAAAAAATTATTTGTTGAAAAATTTACTATAGAAAAGGCAATCCTCGGCGTATTTAAAATTTGCGACAGTAAAAAATTATTTTTTGAAAAATTTACTATAGAAAAGGTAATCCTCGGCGTATTTAAAATTTGCGACAGTAAAAAATTATTTTTTGAAAAATTTACTATAGAAAAGGCAATCCTCGGCGTATTTAAAATTTGCGACAGTAAAAAATTATTTGTTGAAAAATTTACTATAGAAAAGGCAATCCTCGGCGTATTTAAAATTTGCGACAGTAAAAAATTATTTTTTGAAAAATTTACTATAGAAAAGGTAATCCTCGGCGTATTTAAAATTTGCGACAGTAAAAAATTATTTTTTGAAAAATTTACTATAGAAAAGGTAATCCTCGGCGTATTTAAAATTTGCGACAGTAAAAAATTATTTTTTGAATAATTTACTATAGAAAAGGCAATCCTCGGCGTATTTAAAATTTGCGACAGTAAAGACTTATTTTTTGAAAAATTTACTATAGAAAAGGCAATCCTCGGCGTATTTAAAATTTGCGACAGTAAAAAATTATTTTTTGAAAAATTTACTATAGAAAAGTCAATCCTCGGCGTATTTAAAGCTTGCGACAGTAAAAAATTATTTTTTGAAAAATTTACTGTAGAAAAGGCAATCCTCGGCGTATTTAAAATTTGTGACAGTAAAAATTTATTTTTTGCCAAATTCACTATAGAAAAGGCAATCCTCGGCGTATTTAAAATTTGCGACAGTAAAAAATTATTTTTTGAAAAATTTACTATAAAAAAGGTAATCCTCGGCGTATTTAAAATTTGCGACAGTAAAAATTTATTTTTTGACAAATTCACTATAGAAAAGGCGTATTTAAAATTTGCGACAGTAAAAAATTATTTTTTGAAAAACTTACTGTAGAAAAGGCAATCCTCGGCGTATTTAAAATTTGCGACAGTAAAAAATTTACTATAGAAAAGCCAAACCTCGGCTTATTTAAAATTTGCGACAGTAAAAAATTATTTTTTGAAAAATTCACTATAGAAAAGGCAATCCTCGGCGTATTTAAAATTTGCGACCGTAAAAAATATTACTTTGACAAATTCACTATAAAAAAGTCAATCCTCGGCGTATTTAAAATTTGCGACAGTAACAAATTATTTTTTGAAAAATTTACTATAGAAATAGCAATCCTCGGCGTATTTAAAATTTGCGACAGTAAAAAATATTATTTTGACAAATTCACTATAGAAAAGGCAATCCTCGGCGTATTTAAAATTTGCGACAGTAAAAAATTATGTTTTGAAAAATTTACTATAGAAAAGTCAATCCTCGGCGTATTTAAAATTTGCGACAGTAAAAAATTATTTTTGAAAAATTTACTATAGAAAAGGCAATCCTCGGCGTATTTAAAATGTGCGACAGTAAAAAAATTATTTTTTGAATGATTTACTATAGAAAAGGCAATCCTCGGCGTATTAAAATTTGCGACAGTAAAAAATTATTTTTTGAAAAATTTACTATAGAAAAGGCAATCCTCGGCGTATTTAAAATTTGCGACAGTGAAAAATTATTTTTTGAAAAATTTACTATAGAAAAGTCAATCCTCGGAGTATTTAAAACTTGCGACAGTAAAAAATTATTTTTTGAAAAATTTACTATAGAAAAGGCAATACTCGGCGTATTTAAAATTTGCGACAGTAAAAATTTATTTTTTGACAAATTCACTATAGAAAAGGCAATCCTCGGCGTATTTAAAATTTGCGACAGTAAAAAATTATTTTTTGAAAAATTTACTATAGAAAAGGCAATCCTCGGCGTATTTAAAATTTGCGACAGTAAAAATTTATTTTTTCACAAATTCACTATAGAAAAGGCAATCCTCGGCGTATTAAAAATTTGCGACCGTAAAAAATAATTTTTTGAGAAATTTACTATAGAAAAGACAATCCTCGGCGTATTTAAAATATGCGACAGTAAAAAATAATTTTTTGAAAAATTCACTATAGAAAAGGCAATCCTCGGTATATTTAAAATTTGCGACAGTAAAAAATTATTTTTTGACAAATTCACTATAGAAAAACCAATCCTCGGCGTATTAAAAATTTGCGACCGTAAAAAATTATTTTTTGAGAAATTTACTACAGAAAAGGCAATCCTCGGCGTATTTAAAATTTGCGACAGTAAAAAATAATTTTTTGAAAAATTCACTATAGAAAAGCCAAACCTCGGCGTATTTAAAATTTGCGACAGTAAAAAATTATTTTTTGAAAAATTCACTATAGAAAAGGAAATCCTCGGCGTATTTAAAATTTGCGACCGTAAAAAATATTACTTTGACAAATTCACTATAAAAAAGTCAATCCTCGGCGTATTTAAAATTTGCGACAGTAACAAATTATTTTTTGAAAAATTTACTATAGAAATGGGAATCCTCGGCGTATTTAAAATTTGCGGCAGTAAAAAATATTATTTTGACAAATTCACTATAGAAAAGGCAATCCTCGGCGTATTTAAAATTTGCGACAGTAAAAAATTATGTTTTGAAAAATTTACTATAGAAAAGGCAATCCTCGGCGTATTTAAAATTTGAGACAGCAAAAAATAATTTTTTGAAAAATTCATTATAGAAAAGGTAATCATCGGTATATTTAAAATTTGCCACTGTAAAAATTTATTTTTTGACAAATTCACTACAGAAAAGGCAATCCTCGGTATATTTAAAATTTGACACAGTAAAAATATATTTTTTGACAAATTCACTATAGAAAACACTATAGAAAAGGCAATCCTCGGCGTATTTAAAATTTGCGACCGTAAAAAATATTATTTTGACAAATTCACTATAAAAAAGGCAATCCTCGGCGTATTTAAAATTTGCGACAGTAACAAATTATTTTTGAAAAATTTACTATAGAAAAGGCAACCCTCGGCGTATTTAAAATTTGCGACAGTAAAAAATTATTTTTTGAAAAATTCACTATAGAAAAGGCAATCCTCGGCGTATTTAAAATTTGAGACCGTAAAAAATATTACTCTGACAAATTCACTATAAAAAAGGCAATCCTCGGCGTATTTAAAATTTGCGACAGTAACAAATTATTTTTTGAAAAATTTACTATAGAAATGGCAATCCTCGGCGTATTTAAAATTTGCGACAGTAAAAAATATTATTTTGACAAATTCACTATAGAAAAGGCAATCCTCGGCGTATTTAAAATTTTCGACAGTAAACAATTGTTTTGAAAAATTTTCTATGGAAAAGGAAATCCTCGGCGTATTTAAAATTTGCGACAGCAAAAAATAATTTTATGAAAAATTCACTATAGAAAAGGCAATCATCGGTATATTTAAAATTTTCCACTGTAAAAATTTATTTTTTGACAAATTCACTACAGAAAAGGCAATCCTCGGTATATTTAAAATTTGCCACAGTAAAAATATATTTTTTGACAAATTCACTATAGAAAACACTATAGAAAAGGCAATCCTCGGCGTATTTAAAATTTGCGACCGTAAAAAATATTATTTTGACAAATTCACTATAGAAAAGGCAATCCTCGGCGTATTTAAAATTTGCGACAGAAAAAAATTATTTTTTGAAAAATTTACTATACAAAAGGCAATCCTCGGGGTATTAAAAATTTGCGACAGTAAAAAATTATTTTTTGAAAAAGTCACCATAGAAAAGGTATTCCTCGGCGTATTTAAAATTTGCGACAGTAAAAAATTATTTTTTGAAAAATTTACTATAGAAAAGGCAATCCTCGGCGTATTTAAAATTTGCGACAGTAAAAAATAATTTTTTGAAAAATTTACTATAGAAAAGGCAATCCTCGGCGTAATTAAAATTTGCGACAGTAAAAATTTATTTTTTTGACAAATTCACTATAGAAAAGGCAATCCTCGGCGTATTTAAAATTTGCGTCAGTAAACAATTATTTTTGAACAATTTACTATAGGAAAGGCAATCCTCGGCGTATTTAAAATTTGCGACAGTAAAAATTTATTTTTTGACAAATTCACTATAGAAAAGGCAATCCTCGGCGTATTAAAAATTTGCGACAGTAAAAAATAATTTTTGAGAAATTTACTATAGAAAAGGCAATCCTCTGCGTATTTAAAATTTGCGACAGTAAAAAATTATTTTTGAAAAATTTACTATAGAAAAGGCAATCCTCCGCGTATTTAAAATTTGCGACAGTAAAAAATTATTTTTTGAAAAATTTACTATAGAAAAGGCAATCCTCGGCGTATTTAAAATTTGCGACAGTAAAAAATTATTTTTTGAAAAATTTACTATAGAAAAGGCAATCCTCGGCGTATTTAAAATTTGCGACAGTAAAAAATTATTTTTTGAAAAATTTACTATAGAAAAGGCAATCCTCGGCGTATTTAAAATTTGCGACAGTAGAAAATTATTTTTTGAAAAATTTACTATAGAAAAGGTAATCCTCGGCCTATTTAAAATTTGCGAGAGTAAAAAATTATTTTTTGAAAAATTTACTATAGAAAAGTCAATCCTCGGCGTGTTTAAAACTTGCGACAGTAAAAAATTATTTTTTGAAAAATTTACTATAGAAAAGGCAATCCTCGGCGTATTTAAAATTTGCGACAGTAAAAATTTATTTTTTGACAAATTCACTATAGAAAAGGCAATCCTCGGCGTATTTAAAATTTGCGACAGTAAAAAATTATTTTTTGAAAAATTTACAATAGAAAAGGCAATCCTCGGCGTATTTAAAATTTGCGACAGTAAACATATATTTTTTGACAAATTCACTATAGAAAAGGCAATCCTCGGCGTATTAAAAATTTGCGACCGTAAAAAATAATTTTTTGAGAAATTTACTATAGAAAAGACAATCCTCGGCGTATTTAAAATTTGCGACAGTAAAAAATATTTTTTTGAAAAATTCTCTATAGAAAAGGCAATCCTCGGTATATTTAAAATTTGCGACAGTAAAAAATAATTTTTTGACAAATTCACTATAGAAAAAACCAATCCTCGGCGTATTAAAAATTTGCGACCGTAAAAAATAATTTTTTGAGAAATTTACTATAGAAAAGGCAATCCTCGGCGTATTTAAAATTTGCGACAGTAAAAAATAATTTTTTGAAAAATTCACTATAGAAAAGGCAATCCTCGGTATATTTAAAATTTGCGACAGTAAAAAATTATTTTTGACAAATTCACTATAGAAAAGCCAATCCTCGGCGTATTTAAAATTTGCGACCGTAAAAAATATTATTTTGACAAATTCACTATAGAAAAGGCAAACCTCGGCGTATTTAAAATTTGCGACAGTAAAAAATTATTTTTTGAAAAATTTACTGTAGTAAAGGCAATCCTCGGCGTATTTAAAATTTGCGACAGTAAAAAATTATGTTTTGAAAAATTTACTATAGAAAAGGCAATCCTCGGCGTAATTAAAATTTGCGACAGCAAAAAATTATTTTTTGAAAAATTTACTATAGAAAAGGCAATCCTCGGCGTATTTAAAATTTGCGACAGCAAAAAATTATTTTTTGAAAAATTTACTATAGAAAAGGCAATGCTCGGCGTATTTTAAATTTGCGACATTTAAAAATTATTTTTTGAAAAATTTACTATAGAAAAGGCAATCCTCGGCGTATTTAAAATTTGCGACAGCAAAAAATTATTTTTTGAAAAATTTACTATAGAAAAGTCAATGCTCGGCGTATTTTAAATTTGCGACATTTAAAAATTATTTTTTGAAAAATTTACTATAGAAAAGGCAATCCTCGGCGTATTTAAAATTTGCGACAGCAAAAAATTATTTTTTGAAAAATTTACTATAGAAAAGGCAATCCTCGGCGTATTTAAAATTTGCGACAGCAAAAAATTATTTTTTGAAAAATTTACTATAGAAAAGGCAATGCTCGGCGTATTTTAAATTTGCGACAGTTAAAAATTATTTTTTGAAAAATTTACTATAGAAAAGGCAATCCTCGGCGTATTTAAAATTTGCGACAGTAAAAAATTATTTTTTGACAAATTCACTATAGAAAGCCAATCCTCGGCGTATTAAAAATTTGCGACCGTAAAAAATAATTTTTTGAGAAATTTACTATAGAAAAGGCAATCCTCGGCGTATTTAAAATTTGCGACAGTAAAAAATAATATTTTGAAAAATTCACTATGGAAAAGGCAATCCTCGGTATATTTAAAATTTGGGACAGTAAAAAATTATTTTTTGACAAATTCACTATAGAAAAGCCAATCCTCGGCGTATTTAAAATTTGCGACCGTAAAAAATATTTTTTGACAAATTTACTATAGAAAAGGCAATCCTCGGCGTATTTAAAATTTGCGACAGTAAAAAATATTATTTTGACAAATTCACTATAGAAAAGGCAATCCTCGGCGTAATTAAAATTTGCGACAGTAAAAAATTATGTTTTGAAAAATTTACTATAGAAAAGGCAATCCTCGGCGTATTTAAAATTTGCGACAGGAAAAAATATTATTTTGACAAATTCACTATAGAAAAGGCAATCCTCGGCGTATTTAAAATTTGCGAAAGTAAAAAATTATTTTTTGAAAAATTTACTATAGAAAAGGCAATCCTCGGCGTAATTAAAATTTGCGACAGTAAAAATTTATTTTTTGACAAATTCACTATAGAAAAGGCAATCCTCGGCGTATATAAAATTTGCGACAGTAAACAATTATTTTGAAAAATTTACTATAGGAAAGGCAATCCTCGGCGTATTTAAAATTTGCGACAGTAAAAATTTATTTTTTGACAAATTCACTATAGAAAAGGCAATCCTCGGCGTATTTAAAATTTGCGACAGTAACAAATTATTTTTTGAAAAATTTACTATAGAAAAGGCAATCCTCGGCGTATTTAAAATTTGCGACAGTAAAAAATTATTTTTTGAAAAATTCACTATAGAAAAGGCAATCCTCGGCGTATTTAAAATTTGCGACAGCAAAAATTTATTTTTTGAAAAATTTACTATAGAAAAGGCAATCCTCGGCGTATTTAAATTTGCGACAGCAAAAAATTATTTTTTGAAAAATTTACTATAGAAAAGGCAATGCTCGGCGTATTTTAAATTTGCGACAGTTAAAAATTATTTTTTGAAAAATTTACTATAGAAAAGGCAATCGTCGGCGTATTTAAAATTTGCCACTGTAAAAATTTATTTTTTGACAAATTCACTATAGAAAAGGCAATCCTCGGTATATTTAAAATTTGCGACAGTAAAAAATTATTTTTTGACAAATTCACTATAGAAAGCCAATCCTCGGCGTATTAAAAATTTGCGTCCGTAAAAAATAATTTTTTGAGAAATTTACTATAGAAAAGGCAATCCTCGGCGTATTTAAAATTTGCGACAGTAAAAAATAATATTTTGAAAAATTCACTATGGAAAAGGCAATCCTCGGTATATTTAAAATTTGGGACAGTAAAAAATTATTTTTTGACAAATTCACTATAGAAAAGCCAATCCTCGGCGTATTTAAAATTTGCGACCGTAAAAAATATTTTTTTGACAAATTTACTATAGAAAAGGCAATCCTCGGCGTATTTAAAATTTGCGACAGTAAAAAATATTATTTTGACAAATTCACTATAGAAAAGGCAATCCTCGGCGTAATTAAAATTTGCGACAGTAAAAAATTATGTTTTGAAAAATTTACTATAGAAAAGGCAATCCTCGGCGTATTTAAAATTTGCGACAGGAAAAAATAATTTTTTGAAATATTTACTATAGAAAAGGCAATCCTCGGCGTATTTAAAATTTGCGACAGTAAAAATTATGTTTTGAAAAATTTACTATAGAAAAGGCAATCCTCGGCGTATTTAAAATTTGCGATAGCAAAAAATTATTTTTTGACAAATTCACTATAGAAAAGCCAATCCTCGGCGTATTTAAAATTTGCGACCGTAAAAAATATTATTTTGACAAATTCACTATAGAAAAGGCAATCCTCGGCGTATTTAAAATTTGCGAAAGTAAAAAATTATTTTTTGAAAAATTTACTATAGAAAAGGCAATCCTCGGCGTAATTAAAATTTGCGACAGTAAAAATTTATTTTTTGACAAATTCACTATAGAAAAGGCAATCCTCGGCGTATATAAAATTTGCGACAGTAAACAATTATTTTTGAAAAATTTACTATAGGAAAGGCAATCCTCGGCGTATTTAAAATTTGCGACAGTAAAAATTTATTTTTTGACAAATTCACTATAGAAAAGGCAATCCTCGGCGTATTTAAAATTTGCGACAGTAACAAATTATTTTTTGAAAAATTTACTATAGAAAAGGCAATCCTCGGCGTATTTAAAATTTGCGACAGTAAAAAATTATTTTTTGAAAAATTCACTATAGAAAAGGCAATCCTCGGCGTATTTAAAATTTGAGACCGTAAAAAATATTACTCTGACAAATTCACTATAAAAAAGGCAATCCTCGGCGTATTTAAAATTTGCGACAGTAACAAATTATTTTTTGAAACATTTACTATAGAAAAGGCAATCCTCGGCGTATTTAAAATTTGCGACAGTAAAAAATTATTTTTTGAAAAATTCACTATAGAAAAGGCAATCCTCGGCGTATTTAAAATTTGAGACCGTAAAAAATATTACTCTGACAAATTCACTATAAAAAAGGCAATCCTCGGCGTATTTAAAATTTGCGACAGTAACAAATTATTTTTGAAAAATTTACTATAGAAAAGGCAATCCTCGGCGTATTTAAAATTTGCGACAGTAAAAATTATTTTTTGAAAAATTCACTATAGAAAAGGCAATCCTCGGCGTATTTAAAATTTGAGACCGTAAAAAATATTACTCTGACAAATTCACTATAAAAAAGGCAATCCTCGGCGTATTTAAAATTTGCGACAGTAACAAATTATTTTTTGAAAAATTTACTATAGAAATGGCAATCCTCGGCGTATTTAAAATTTGCGACAGTAAAAAATATTATTTTGACAAATTCACTATAGAAAAGGCAATCCTCGGTGTATTTAAAATTTGCGACAGTAAAAAATTATGTTTTGAAAAATTTACTATGGAAAAGGCAATCCTCGGCGTATTTAAAATTTGCGACAGCAAAAAATAATTTTATGAAAAATTCACTATAGAAAAGGCAATCATCGGTATATTTAAAATTTTCCACTGTAAAAATTTATTTTTTGACAAATTCACTACAGAAAAGGCAATCCTCGGTATATTTAAAATTTGCCACAGTAAAAATATATTTTTTGACAAATTCACTATAGAAAACACTATAGAAAAGGCAATCCTCGGCGTATTTAAAATTTGCGACAGTAACAAATTATTTTTTGAAAAATTTACTATAGAAAAGGCAATCCTCGGCGTATTTAAAATTTGCGACAGTAAAAAATTATTTTTTGAAAAATTCACTATAGAAAAGGCAATCCTCGGCGTATTTAAAATTTGAGACCGTAAAAAATATTACTCTGACAAATTCACTATAAAAAAGGCAATCCTCGGCGTATTTAAAATTTGCGACAGTAACAAATTATTTTTTGAAAAATTTACTATAGAAATGGCAATCCTCGGCGTATTTAAAATTTGCGACAGTAAAAAATATTATTTTGACAAATTCACTATAGAAAAGGCAATCCTCGGCGTATTTAAAATTTGCGACAGTAAAAAATAATTTTTTGAAAAATTTACTATAGAAAAGGCAATCCTCGGCGTAATTAAAATTTGCAACAGTAAAAATTTATTTTTTTGACAAATTCACTATAGAAAAGGCAATCCTCGGCGTATTTAAAATTTGCGACAGTAAAAAATTATTTTTTGAAAAATTTACTATAGAAAAGGCAATCCTCGGCGTATTAAAAATTTGCGACAGTAAAAAATTATTTTTTGAAAAATTCACCATAGAAAAGGTATTCCTCGGCGTATTTAAAATTTGCGAAAGTAAAAAATTATTTTTTGAAAAATTTACTATAGAAAAGGCAATCCTCGGCGTATTTAAAATTTGCGACAGTAAAAAATAATTTTTTGAAAAATTTACTATAGAAAAGGCAATCCTCGGCGTAATTAAAATTTGCGACAGTAAAAATTTATTTTTTTGACAAATTCACTATAGAAAAGGCAATCCTCGGCGTATTTAAAATTTGCGACAGTAAACAATTATTTTTGAAGAATTTACTATAGGAAAGGCAATCCTCGGCGTATTTAAAATTTGCGACAGTAAAAATTTATTTTTTGACAAATTCACTATAGAAAAGGCAATCCTCGGCGTATTAAAAATTTGCGACAGTAAAAAATAATTTTTGAGAAATTTACTATAGAAAAGGCAATCCTCGGCGTATTTAAAATTTGCGACAGTAAAAAATTATTTTTTGAAAAATTTACTATAGAAAAGGCAATCCTCGGCCTATTTAAAATTTGCGAGAGTAAAAAATTATTTTTTGAAAAATTTACTATAGAAAAGTCAACCCTCGTCGTATTTAAAACTTGCGACAGTAAAAAATTATTTTTTGAAAAATTTACTATAGAAAAGGCAATCCTCGGCGTATTTAAAATTTGCGACAGTAAAAATTTATTTTTTGACAAATTCACTATAGAAAAGGCAACCCTCGGCGTATTTAAAATTTGCGACAGTAAAAAATTATTTTTTGAAAAATTTACAATAGAAAAGGCAATCCTCGGCGTATTTAAAATTTGCGACAGTATACATATATTTTTTGACAAATTCACTATAGAAAAGGCAATCCTCGGCGTATTAAAAATTTGCGACCGTAAAAAATAATTTTTTGAGAAATTTACTATAGAAAAGACAATCCTCGGCGTATTTAAAATTTGCGACAGTAAAAAATATTTTTTTGAAAAATTCACTATAGAAAAGGCAATCCTCGGTATATTTAAAATTTGCGACAGTAAAAAATTATTTTTTGACAAATTCACTATAGAAAAACCAATCCTCGGCGTATTAAAAATTTGCGACCGTAAAAAATAATTTTTGAGAAATTTACTATAGAAAAGGCAATCCTCGGCGTATTTAAAATTTGCGACAGTAAAAAATAATTTTTTGAAAAATTCACTATAGAAAAGGCAATCCTCGGTATATTTAAAATTTGCGACAGTAAAAAATTATTTTTTGACAAATTCACTATAGAAAAGCCAATCCTCGGCGTATTTAAAATTTGCGACCGTAAAAAATATTATTTTGACAAATTCACTATAGAAAAGGCAAACCTCGGCGTATTTAAAATTTGCGACAGTAAAAAATTATTTTTTGAAAAATTTACTATAGAAAAGGCAATCCTCGGCGTATTTAAAATTTGCGACAGTAAAAAATTATGTTTTGAAAAATTTACTATAGAAAAGGCAATCCTCGGCGTAATTAAACTTTGCGACAGCAAAAAATTATTTTTTGAAAAATTTACTATAGAAAAGGCAATGCTCGGCGTATTTAAATTTGCGACATTTAAAAATTATTTTTTGAAAAATTTACTATAGAAAAGGCAATCCTCGGCGTATTTAAAATTTGCGACAGTAAAAAATATTATTTTGACAAATTCACTATAGAAAAGGCAATCCTCGGTGTATTTAAAATTTGCGACAGTAAAAAATTATGTTTTGAAAAATTTACTATGGAAAAGGCAATCCTCGGCGTATTTAAAATTTGCGACAGCAAAAAATAATTTTATGAAAAATTCACTATAGAAAAGGCAATCATCGGTATATTTAAAATTTTCCACTGTAAAAATTTATTTTTTGACAAATTCACTACAGAAAAGGCAATCCTCGGTATATTTAAAATTTGCCACAGTAAAAATATATTTTTTGACAAATTCACTATAGAAAACACTATAGAAAAGGCAATCCTCGGCGTATTTAAAATTTGCGACAGTAACAAATTATTTTTGAAAAATTTACTATAGAAAAGGCAATCCTCGGCGTATTTAAAATTTGCGACAGTAAAAAATTATTTTTTGAAAAATTCACTATAGAAAAGGCAATCCTCGGCGTATTTAAAATTTGAGACCGTAAAAAATATTACTCTGACAAATTCACTATAAAAAAGGCAATCCTCGGCGTATTTAAAATTTGCGACAGTAACAAATTATTTTTTGAAAAATTTACTATAGAAATGGCAATCCTCGGCGTATTTAAAATTTGCGACAGTAAAAAATATTATTTTGACAAATTCACTATAGAAAAGGCAATCCTCGGTGTATTTAAAATTTGCGACAGTAAAAAATTATGTTTTGAAAAATTTACTATGGAAAATGCAATCCTCGGCGTATTTAAAATTTGCGACAGCAAAAAATAATTTTATGAAAAATTCACTTTTATGAAAAATTCACTATAGAAAAGGCAATCATCGGTATATTTAAAATTTTCCACTGTAAAAATTTATTTTTTGACAAATTCACTACAGAAAAGGCAATCCTCGGTATATTTAAAATTTGCCACAGTAAAAATATATTTTTTGACAAATTCACTATAGAAAACACTATAGAAAAGGCAATCCTCGGCGTATTTAAAATTTGCGACAGTAACAAATTATTTTTTGAAAAATTTACTATAGAAAAGGCAATCCTCGGCGTATTTAAAATTTGCGACAGTAAAAAATTATTTTTTTGAAAAATTCACTATAGAAAGGCAATCCTCGGCGTATTTAAAATTTGAGACCGTAAAAAATATTACTCTGACAAATTCACTATAAAAAAGCCAATCCTCGGCGTATTTAAAATTTGCGACAGTAACAAATTATTTTTTGAAAAATTTACTATAGAAATGGCAATCCTCGGCGTATTTAAAATTTGCGACAGTAAAAAATATTATTTTGACAAATTCACTATAGAAAAGGCAATCCTCGGCGTATTTAAAATTTGCGACAGTAAAAAATAATTTTTTGAAAAATTTACTATAGAAAAGGCAATCCTCGGCGTAATTAAAATTTGCGACAGTAAAAATTTATTTTTTTGACAAATTCACTATAGAAAAGGCAATCCTCGGCGTATTTAAAATTTGCGACAGTAAAAAATTATTTTTTGAAAAATTTACTATAGAAAAGGCAATCCTCGGCGTATTAAAAATTTGCGACAGTAAAAAATTATTTTTTGAAAAATTCACCATAGAAAAGGTATTCCTCGGCGTATTTAAAATTTGCGACAGTAAAAAAATTATTTTTTGAAAAATTTACTATAGAAAAGGCAATCCTCGGCGTATTTAAAATTTGCGACAGTAAAAAATAATTTTTTGAAAAATTTACTATAGAAAAGGCAATCCTCGGCGTAATTAAAATTTGCGACAGTAAAAATTTATTTTTTTGACAAATTCACTATAGAAAAGGCAATCCTCGGCGTATTTAAAATTTGCGACAGTAAACAATTATTTTTGAAGAATTTACTATAGGAAAGGCAATCCTCGGCGTATTTAAAATTTGCGACAGTAAAAATTTATTTTTTGACAAATTCACTATAGAAAAGGCAATCCTCGGCGTATTAAAAATTTGCGACAGTAAAAAATAATTTTTTGAGAAATTTACTATAGAAAAGGCAATCCTCGGCGTATTTAAAATTTGCGACAGTAAAAAATTATTTTTTGAAAAATTTACTATAGAAAAGGCAATCCTCGGCCTATTTAAAATTTGCGAGAGTAAAAAATTATTTTTTGAAAAATTTACTATAGAAAAGTCAACCCTCGTCGTATTTAAAACTTGCGACAGTAAAAAATTATTTTTTGAAAAATTTACTATAGAAAAGGCAATCCTCGGCGTATTTAAAATTTGCGACAGTAAAAATTTATTTTTTGACAAATTCACTATAGAAAAGGCAACCCTCGGCGTATTTAAAATTTGCGACAGTAAAAAATTATTTTTTGAAAAATTTACAATAGAAAAGGCAATCCTCGGCGTATTTAAAATTTGCGACAGTATACATATATTTTTTGACAAATTCACTATAGAAAAGGCAATCCTCGGCGTATTAAAAATTTGCGACCGTAAAAAATAATTTTTTGAGAAATTTACTATAGAAAAGACAATCCTCGGCGTATTTAAAATTTGCGACAGTAAAAAATATTTTTTTGAAAAATTCACTATAGAAAAGGCAATCCTCGGTATATTTAAAATTTGCGACAGTAAAAAATTATTTTTTGACAAATTCACTATAGAAAAACCAATCCTCGGCGTATTAAAAATTTGCGACCGTAAAAAATAATTTTTTGAGAAATTTACTATAGAAAAGGCAATCCTCGGCGTATTTAAAATTTGCGACAGTAAAAAATAATTTTTTGAAAAATTCACTATAGAAAAGGCAATCCTCGGTATATTTAAAATTTGCGACAGTAAAAAATTATTTTTTGACAAATTCACTATAGAAAAGCCAATCCTCGGCGTATTTAAAATTTGCGACCGTAAAAAATATTATTTTGACAAATTCACTATAGAAAAGGCAAACCTCGGCGTATTTAAAATTTGCGACAGTAAAAAATTATTTTTTGAAAAATTTACTATAGAAAAGGCAATCCTCGGCGTATTTAAAATTTGCGACAGTAAAAAATTATGTTTTGAAAAATTTACTATAGAAAAGGCAATCCTCGGCGTAATTAAAATTTGCGACAGCAAAAAATTATTTTTTGAAAAATTTACTATAGAAAAGGCAATGCTCGGCGTATTTTAAATTTGCGACATTTAAAAATTATTTTTTGAAAAATTTACTATAGAAAAGGCAATCCTCGGCGTATTTAAAATTTGCGACAGCAAAAAATTATTTTTTGAAAAATTTACTATAGAAAAGGCAATGCTCGGCGTATTTTAAATTTGCGACATTTAAAAATTATTTTTTGAAAAATTTACTATAGAAAAGGCAATCCTCGGCGTATTTAAAATTTGCGACAGCAAAAAATTATTTTTTGAAAAATTTACTATAGAAAAGGCAATCCTCGGCGTATTTAAAATTTGCGACAGCAAAAAATTATTTTTTGAAAAATTTACTATAGAAAAGGCAATGCTCGGCGTATTTTAAATTTGCGACAGTTAAAAATTATTTTTTGAAAAATTTACTATAGAAAAGGCAATCGTCGGCGTATTTAAAATTTGCCACTGTAAAAATTTATTTTTTGACAAATTCACTATAGAAAAGGCAATCCTCGGTATATTTAAAATTTGCGACAGTAAAAAATTATTTTTTGACAAATTCACTATAGAAAAGCCAATCCTCGGCGTATTAAAAATTTGCGACCGTAAAAAATAATTTTTTGAGAAATTTACTATAGAAAAGGCAATCCTCGGCGTATTTAAAATTTGCGACAGTAAAAAATAATATTTTGAAAAATTCACTATGGAAAAGGCAATCCTCGGTATATTTAAAATTTGGGACAGTAAAAAATTATTTTTTGACAAATTCACTATAGAAAAGGCAATCCTCGGCGTATTTAAAATTTGCGACCGTAAAAAATATTTTTTTGACAAATTTACTATAGAAAAGGCAATCCTCGGCGTATTTAAAATTTGCGACAGTAAAAAATATTATTTTGACAAATTCACTATAGAAAAGGCAATCCTCGGCGTAATTAAAATTTGCGACAGTAAAAAATATTTTTTTGACAAATTCACTATAGAAAAGGCAATCCTCGGCGTAATTAAAATTTGCGACAGTAAAAAATTATGTTTTGAAAAATTTACTATAGAAAAGGCAATCCTCGGCGTATTTAAAATTTGCGACAGCAAAAAATAATTTTTTGAAAAATTTACTATAGAAAAGGCAATCCTCGGCGTATTTAAAATTTGCGACAGTAAAAATTATGTTTTGAAAAATTTACTATAGAAAAGGCAATCCTCGGCGTTTTTAAAATTTGCGATAGCAAAAAATTATTTTTTGACAAATTCACTATAGAAAAGCCAATCCTCGGCGTATTTAAAATTTGCGACCGTAAAAAATATTATTTTGACAAATTCACTATAGAAAAGGCAATCCTCGGCGTATTTAAAATTTGCGACAGTAAAAAATTATTTTTTGAAAAATTTACTATAGAAAAGGCAATCCTCGGCGTAATTAAAATTTGCGACAGTAAAAATTTATTTTTTGACAAATTCACTATAGAAAAGGCAATCCTCGGCGTATATAAAATTTGCGACAGTAAACAATTATTTTTGAAAAATTTACTATAGGAAAGGCAATCCTCGGCGTATTTAAAATTTGCGACAGTAAAAATTTATTTTTTGACAAATTCACTATAGAAAAGGCAATCCTCGGCGTATTAAAAATTTGCGACAGTAAAAAATAATTTTTTGACAAATTCACTATAGAAAAGGCAATCCTCGGCGTATATAAAATTTGCGACAGTAAACAATTATTTTTGAAAAATTTACTATAGGAAAGGCAATCCTCGGCGTATTTAAAATTTGCGACAGTAAAAATTTATTTTTTGACAAATTCACTATAGAAAAGGCAATCCTCGGCGTAATTAAAATTTGCGACAGTAAAAATTTATTTTTTGACAAATTCACTATAGAAAAGGCAATCCTCGGCGTATATAAAATTTGCGACAGTAAACAATAATTTTTGAAAAATTTACTATAGGAAAGGCAATCCTCGGCGTATTTAAAATTTGCGACAGTAAAAATTTATTTTTTGACAAATTCACTATAGAAAAGGCAATCCTCGGCGTATTTAAAATTTCCGACAGTAAAAAATTATTTTTTGAAAAATTTACTATAGAAAAGGCAATCCTCGGCGTATTTAAAAAATGCGACAGTAAAAAATTATTTTTTGAAAAATTTACTATAGAAAAGGCAATCCTCGGCGTATTAAAAATTTGCGACCTTAAAAAATAATTTTTTGAGAAATTTACTATAGCAAAGGCAATCCTCGGCGTATTTAAAATTTGCGACAGTAAAAAATTATTTTTTGGCAAATTCACTATAGAGAAGGCAATACTCGGTGTATTTTAAATTTTCGACAGTAAAAAATTATTTTTTGACAAATTCACCATAGAAAACGTAATCCTCGGCGTATTTAAAATTTGCGACAGTAAAACATTATATTTTAAAAAATTTACTATAGAAAAGGCAATCCTCGGCGTATTTAAAATTTGCGACAGTAAAAAATTATTTTTTGAAAAATTCACTATAGAAAAGGCAATCCTCGGCGTATTTAAAATTTGAGACCGTAAAAAATATTACTCTGACAAATTCACTATAAAAAAGGCAATCCTCGGCGTATTTAAAATTTGCAACAGTAACAAATTATTTTTTAAAAAATTTACTATAGAAATGGCAATCCTCGGCGTATTTAAAATTTGCGACAGTAAAAAATATTATTTTGACAAATTCACTATAGAAAAGGCAATCCTCGGCGTATTTAAAATTTGCGACAGTAAAAAATTATGTTTTGAAAAATTTACTATGGAAAAGGCAATCCTCGGCGTATTTAAAATTTGCGACAGTAAAAAATTATTTTTTGAAAAATTTACTATAGAAAAGGCAATCCTCGGCGTAATTAAAATTTGCGACAGTAAAAATTTATTTTTTTGACAAATTCACTATAGAAAAGGCAATCCTCGGCGTATTTAAAATTTGCGACAGTAAACAATTATTTTTGAAA
This sequence comes from Dioctria rufipes, assembly GCA_963924295.1. Classification (NCBI taxonomy): domain Eukaryota; kingdom Metazoa; phylum Arthropoda; class Insecta; order Diptera; family Asilidae; genus Dioctria; species Dioctria rufipes. Next base: position 98,452 of record CAWUPM010000269.1, read on the forward strand.
AATTTACTATAGGAAAGGCAATCCTCGGCGTATTTAAAATTTGCGACAGTAAAAAATAATTTTTTGAAAAATTTACTATAGAAAAGGCAATCCTCGGCGTAATTAAAATTTGCGACAGTAAAAATTTATTTTTTTGACAAATTCACTATAGAAAAGGCAATCCTCGGCGTATTTAAAATTTGCGACAGTAAACAATTATTTTTGAAGAATTTACTATAGGAAAGGCAATCCTCGGCGTATTTAAAATTTGCGACAGTAAAAATTTATTTTTTGACAAATTCACTATAGAAAAGGCAATCCTCGGCGTATTAAAAATTTGCGACAGTAAAAAATAATTTTTTGAGAAATTTACTATAGAAAAGGCAATCCTCGGCGTATTTAAAATTTGCGACAGTAAAAAATTATTTTTTGAAAAATTTACTATAGAAAAGGCAATCCTCCGCGTATTTAAAATTTGCGACAGTAAAAAATTATTTTTTGAAAAATTTACTATAGAAAAGGCAATCCTCGGCGTATTTAAAATTTGCGACAGTAAAAAATTATTTTTTTAAAAATTTACTATAGAAAAGGCAATCCTCGGCGTATTTAAAATTTGCGACAGTAAAAAATTATTTTTTGAAAAATTTACTATAGAAAAGGCAATCCTCGGCGTATTTAAAATTTGCGACAGTAGAAAATTATTTTTTGAAAAATTTACTATAGAAAAGGCAATCCTCGGCCTATTTAAAATTTGCGAGAGTAAAAACTTATTTTTTGAAAAATTTACTATAGAAAAGTCAATCCTCGGCGTATTTAAAGCTTGCGACAGTAAAAAATTATTTTTTGAAAAATTTACTATAGAAAAGGCAATCCTCGGCGTATTTAAAATTTGCGACAGTAAAAATTTATTTTTTGACAAATTCACTATAGAAAAGGCAATCCTCGGCGTATTTAAAATTTGCGACAGTAAAAAATTATTTTTTGAAAAATTTACAATAGAAAAGGCAATCCTCGGCGTATTTAAAATTTGCGACAGTAAACATATATTTTTTGACAAATTCACTATAGAAAAGGCAATCCTCGGCGTATTAAAAATTTGCGACCGTAAAAAATAATTTTTTGAGAAATTTACTATAGAAAAGACAATCCTCGGCGTATTTAAAATTTGCGACAGTAAAAAATATTTTTTTGAAAAATTCACTATAGAAAAGGCAATCCTCGGTATATTTAAAATTTGCGACAGTAAAAAATTATTTTTTGACAAATTCACTATAGAAAAACCAATACTCGGCGTATTAAAAATTTGCGACCGTAAAAAATAATTTTTTGAGAAATTTACTATAGAAAAGGCAATCCTCGGCGTATTTAAAATTTGCGACAGTAAAAAATAATTTTTTGAAAAATTCACTATAGAAAAGGCAATCCTCGGTATATTTAAAATTTAAGACAGTAAAAAATTATTTTTTGACAAATTCACTATAGAAAAGCCAATCCTCGGCGTATTTAAAATTTGCGACCGTAAAAAATATTATTTTGACAAATTCACTATAGAAAAGGCAAACCTCGGCGTATTTAAAATTTGCGACAGTAAAAAATTATTTTTTGAAAAATTTACTATAGGAAAGGCAATCCTCGGCGTATTTAAAATTTGCGACAGTAAAAAATTATGTTTTGAAAAATTTACTATAGAAAAGGCAATCCTCGGCGTAATTAAAATTTGCGACAGCAAAAAATTATTTTTTGAAAAATTTACTATAGAAAAGGCAATCCTCGGCGTATTTAAAATTTGCGACAGCAAAAAATTATTTTTTGAAAAATTTACTATAGAAAAGGCAATGCTCGGCGTATTTTAAATTTGCGACATTTAAAAATTATTTTTTGAAAAATTTACAATAGAAAAGGCAATCCTCGGCGTATTTAAAATTTGCGACAGCAAAAAATTATTTTTTGAAAAATTTACTATAGAAAAGGCAATGCTCGGCGTATTTTAAATTTGCGACATTTAAAAATTATTTTTTGAAAAATTTACTATAGAAAAGGCAATCCTCGGCGTATTTAAAATTTGCGACAGCAAAAAATTATTTTTTGAAAAATTTACTATAGAAAAGGCAATCCTCGGCGTATTTAAAATTTGCGACAGCAAAAAATTATTTTTTGAAAAATTTACTATAGAAAAGGCAATGCTCGGCGTATTTTAAATTTGCGACAGTTAAAAATTATTTTTTGAAAAATTTACTATAGAAAAGGCAATCGTCGGCGTATTTAAAATTTGCCACTGTAAAAATTTATTTTTTGACAAATTCACTATAGAAAAGGCAATCCTCGGTATATTTAAAATTTGCGACAGTAAAAAATTATTTTTTGACAAATTCACTATAGAAAAGCCAATCCTCGGCGTATTAAAAATTTGCGACCGTAAAAAATAATTTTTTGAGAAATTTACTATAGAAAAGGCAATCCTCGGCGTATTTAAAATTTGCGACAGTAAAAAATAATATTTTGAAAAATTCACTATGGAAAAGGCAATCCTCGGTATATTTAAAATTTGAGACAGTAAAAAATTATTTTTTAACAAATTCACTATAGAAAAGCCAATCCTCGGCGTATTTAAAATTTGCGACCGTAAAAAAAATTTTTTTGACAAATTTACTATAGAAAAGGCAATCCTCGGCGTATTTAAAATTTGCGACAGTAAAAAATATTATTTTGACAAATTCACTATAGAAAAGGCAATCCTCGGCGTAATTAAAATTTGCGACAGTAAAAAATTATGTTTTGAAAAATTTACTATAGAAAAGGCAATCCTCGGCGTATTTAAAATTTGCGACAGCAAAAAATAATTTTTTGAAAAATTTACTATAGAAAAGGCAATCCTCGGCGTATTTAAAATTTGCGACAGTAAAAATTATGTTTTGAAAAATTTACTATAGAAAAGGCAATCCTCGGCGTATTTAAAATTTGCGATAGCAAAAAATTATTTTTTGACAAATTCACTATAGAAAAGCCAATCCTCGGCGTATTTAAAATTTGCGACCGTAAAAAATATTATTTTGACAAATTCACTATAGAAAAGGCAATCCTCGGCGTATTTAAAATTTGCGACAGTAAAAAATTATTTTTTGAAAAATTTACTATAGAAAAGGCAATCCTCGGCGTAATTAAAATTTGCGACAGTAAAAATTTATTTTTTGACAAATTCACTATAGAAAAGGCAATCCTCGGCGTATATAAAATTTGCGACAGTAAACAATTATTTTTGAAAAATTTACTATAGGAAAGGCAATCCTCGGCGTATTTAAAATTTGCGACAGTAAAAATTTATTTTTTGACAAATTCACTATAGAAAAGGCAATCCTCGGCGTATTAAAAATTTGCGACAGTAAAAAATAATTTTTTGAGAAATTTACTATAGAAAAGGCAATCCTCGGCGTATTTAAAATTTCCGACAGTAAAAAATTATTTTTTGAAAAATTTACTATAGAAAAGGCAATCCTCGGCGTATTAAAATTTGCGACAGTAAAAAATTATTTTTTGAAAAATTTACTATAGAAAAGGCAATCCTCGGCGTATTAAAAATTTGCGACCTTAAAAAATAATTTTTTGAGAAATTTACTATAGCAAAGGCAATCCTCGGCGTATTTAAAATTTGCGACAGTAAAAAATTATTTTTTGGCAAATTCACTATAGAAAAGGCAATACTCGGTGTATTTTAAATTTTCGACAGTAAAAAATTATTTTTTGACAAATTCACCATAGAAAACGTAATCCTCGGCGTATTTAAAATTTGCGACAGTAAAACATTATATTTTAAAAAATTTACTATAGAAAAGGCAATCCTCGGCGTATTTAAAATTTGCGACAGTAAAAAATTATTTTTTGAAAAATTCACTATAGAAAAGGCAATCCTCGGCGTATTTAAAATTTGCGACCGTAAAAATATTACTCTGACAATTCACTATAAAAAAGGCAATCCTCGGCGTATTTAAAATTTGCGACAGTAACAAATTATTTTTTGAAAAATTTACTATAGAAATGGCAATCCTCGGCGTATTTAAAATTTGCGACAGTAAAAAATATTATCTTGACAAATTCACTATAGAAAAGGCAATCCTCGGCGTATTTAAAATTTGCGACAGTAAAAAATTATGTTTTGAAAAATTTACTATGGAAAAGGCAATCCTCGGCGTATTTAAAATTTGCGACAGCAAAAAATAATTTTATGAAAAATTCACTATAGAAAAGGCAATCATCGGTATATTTAAAATTTGCCACTGTAAAAATTAATTTTTTGACAAATTCACTACAGAAAAGGCAATCCTCGGTATATTTAAAATTTGCCACAGTAAAAATATATTTTTTGACAAATTCACTATAGAAAACACTATAGAAAAGGCAATCCTCGGCGTATTTAAAATTTGCGACCGTAAAAAATATTATTTTGACAAATTCACTATAGAAAAGGCAATCCTCGGTGTATTTAAAATTTGCGACAGTAAAAAATTATTTTTTGAAAAATTTACTGTAGAAAAGGCAATCCTCGGCGTATTAAAAATTTGCGACAGTAAAAAATTATTTTTTGAAAAATTCACCGCAGAAAAGGTATTCCTCGGCGTATTTAAAATTTGCGACAGTAAAAAATTATTTTTTGAAAAATTTACTATAGAAAAGGCAATCCTCGGCGTATTTAAAATTTGCGACAGTAAAAAATTATTTTTTGAAAAATTTACTATAGAAAAGGCAATCCTCGGCGTAATTAAAATTTGCGACAGTAAAAAATTTATTTTTTTGACAATTTCACTATAGAAAAGGCAATCCTCGGCGTATTTAAAATTTGCGACAGTAAACAATTATTTTTGAAAAATTTACTATAGGAAAGGCAATCCTCGGCGTATTTAAAATTTGCGACAGTAAAAATTTATTTTTTGACAAATTCACTATAGAAAAGGCAATCCTCGGCGTATTAAAAATTTGCGACAGTAAAAAATAATTTTTTGAGAAATTTACTATAGAAAAGGCAATCCTCGGCGTATTTAAAATTTGCGACAGTAAAAAATTATTTTTTGAAAAATTTACTATAGAAAAGGCAATCCTCCGCGTATTTAAAATTTGCGACAGTAAAAAATTATTTTTTGAAAAATTTACTATAGAAAAGGCAATCCTCGGCGTATTTAAAATTTGCGACAGTAAAAAATTATTTTTTGAAAAATTTACTATAGAAAAGGCAATCCTCGGCGTATTTAAAATTTGCGACAGTAAAAAATTATTTCTTGAAAGTTTACTATAGAAAAGGCAATCCTCGGCGTATTTAAAATTTGCGACAGTAGAAAATTATTTTTTGAAAAATTTACTATAGAAAAGGCAATCCTCGGCCTATTTAAAATTTGCGACAGTAAAAAATTATTTTTTGAAAAATTTACTATAGAAAAGTCAATCCTCGACGTATTTAAAACTTGCGACAGTAAAAAATTATTTTTTGAAAAATTTACTATAGAAAAGGCAATCCTCGGCGTATTTAAAATTTGCGACAGTAAAAATTTATTTTTTGACAAATTCACTATAGAAAAGGCAATCCTCGGCGTATTTAAAATTTGCGACAGTAAAAAATTATTTTTTGAAAAATTTACAATAGAAAAGGCAATCCTCGGCGTATTTAAAATTTGCGACAGTAAACATATATTTTTTGACAAATTCACTATAGAAAAGGCAATCCTCGGCGTATTAAAAATTTGCGACCGTAAAAAATAATTTTTTGAGAAATTTACTATAGAAAAGACAATCCTCGGCGTATTTAAAATTTGCGACAGTAAAAAATATTTTTTTGAAAAATTCACTATAGAAAAGGCAATCCTCGGTATATTTAAAATTTGCGACAGTAAAAAATTATTTTTTGACAAATTCACTATAGAAAAACCAATCCTCGGCGTATTAAAAATTTGCGACCGTAAAAAATAATTTTTTGAGAAATTTACTATAGAAAAGGCAATCCTCGGCGTATTTAAAATTTGTGACAGTAAAAAATAATTTTTGGAAAAATTGACTATAGAAAAGGCAATCCTCGGTATATTTAAAATTTGCGACAGTAAAAATTATTTTTTGACAAATTCACTATAGAAAAGCCAATCCTCGGCGTATTTAAAATTTGCGACCGTAAAAAATATTATTTTGACAAATTCACTATAGAAAAGGCAAACCTCGGCGTATTTAAAATTTGCGACAGTAAAAAATTATTTTTTGAAAAATTTACTATAGAAAAGGCAATCCTCGGCGTATTTAAAATTTGCGACAGTAAAAACTTATGTTTTGAAAATTCACTATAGAAAAGGCAATCCTCGGCGTAATTAAAATTTGCGACAGCAAAAAATTATTTTTGAAAAATTTACTATAGAAAAGGCAATCCTCGGCGTATTTAAAATTTGCGACTGCAAAAAATTATTTTTTGAAAAATTTACTATAGAAAAGGCAATGCTCGGCGTATTTTAAATTTGCGACATTTAAAAATTATTTTTTGAAAAATTTACTATAGAAAAGGCAATCCTCGGCGTATTTAAAATCTGCGACAGCAAAAAATTATTTTTTGAAAAATTTACTATAGAAAAGGCAATGCTCGGCGTATGTAAAATTTGCGACAGCAAAAAATTATTTTTTGAAAAATTTACTATAGAAAAGGCAATCCTCGGCGTATTTAAAATTTGCGACAGCAAAAAATTATTTTTTGAAAAATATACTATAGAAAAGGCAATGCTCGGCGTATTTTAAATTTGCGACAGTTAAAAATTATTTTTTGAAAAATTTACTATAGAAAAGGCAATCGTCGGCGTATTTAAAATTTGCCACTGTAAAAATTTATTTTTTGACAAATTCACTATAGAAAAGGCAATCCTCGGTATATTTAAAATTTGCGACAGTAAAAAATTATTTTTTGACAAATTCACTATAGAAAAGCCAATCCTCGGCGTATTAAAAATTTGCGACCGTAAAAAATAATTTTTGAGAAATTTACTATAGAAAAGGCAATCCTCGGCGTATTTAAAATTTGCGACAGTAAAAAATAATATTTTGAAAAATTCACTATGGAAAAGGCAATCCTCGGTATATTTAAAATTTGGGACAGTAAAAAATTATTTTTTGACAAATTCACTATAGAAAAGCCAATCCTCGGCGTATTTAAAATTTGCGACCGTAAAAAATATTATTTTGACAAATTTACTATAGAAAAGGCAATCCTCGGCGTATTTAAAATTTGCGACAGTAAAAAATATTATTTTGACAAATTCACTATAGAAAAGTCAATCCTCGGCGTAATTAAAATTTGCGACAGTAAAAAATTATGTTTTGAAAAATTTACTATAGAAAAGGCAATCCTCGGCGTATTTAAAATTTGCGACAGCAAAAAATAATTTTTTGAAAAATTTACTATAGAAAAGGCAATCCTCGGCGTATTTAAAATTTGCGACAGTAAAAATTATGTTTTGAAAAATTTACTATAGAAAAGGCAATCCTCGGCGTATTTAAAATTTGCGATAGCAAAAAATTATTTTTTGACAAATTCACTATAGAAAAGCCAATCCTCGACGTATTTAAAATTTGCGACCGTAAAAAATATTATTTTAACAAATTCACTATAGAAAAGGCAATCCTCGGCGTATTTAAAATTTGCGACAGTAAAAAATTATTTTTTGAAAAATTTACTATAGAAAAGGCAATCCTCGGCGTAATTAAAATTTGCGACAGTAAAAATTTATTTTTTGACAAATTCACTATAGAAAAGGCAATCCTCGGCGTATATAAAATTTGCGACAGTAAACAATTATTTTTGAAAAATTTACTATAGAAAAGGCAATCCTCGGCGTATTTAAAATTTGCGACAGTAAAAATTTATTTTTTGACAAATTCACTATAGAAAAGGCAATCCTCTGTATATTTAAAATTTGCCACAGTAAAAATATATTTTTTGACAAATTCACTATAGAAAACACTATAGAAAAGGCAATCCTCGGCGTATTTAAAATTTGCGACCGTAAAAAATATTATTTTGACAAATTCACTATAAAAAAGGCAATCCTCGGCGTATTTAAAATTTGCGACAGTAACAAATTATTTTTTGAAAAATTTACTATAGAAAAGGCAATCCTCGGCGTATTTAAAATTTGCGACAGTAAAAAATTATTTTTTGAAAAATTCACTATAGAAAAGGCAATCCTCGGCGCATTTAAAATTTGAGACCGTAAAAAATATTACTCTGACAAATTCACTATAAAAAAGGCAATCCTCGGCGTATTTAAAATTTGCGACAGTAACAAATTATTTTTTGAAAAATTTACTATAGAAATGGCAATCCTCGGCGTATTTAAAATTTGCGACAGTAAAAAATATTATTTTGACAAATTCACTATAGAAAAGGCAATCCTCGGCGTATTTAAAATTTGCGACAGTAAAAAATTATGTTTTGAAAAATTTACTATGGAAAAGGCAATCCTCGGCGTATTTAAAATTTGCGACAGCAAAAAATAATTTTATGAAAAATTCCCTATAGAAAAGGCAATCATCGGTATATTTAAAATTTGCCACTGTAAAAATTTATTTTTTGACAAATTCACTACAGAAAAGGCAATCCTCGGTATATTTAAAATTTGCCACAGTAAAAATATATTTTTTGACAAATTCACTATAGAAAACACTATAGAAAAGGCAATCCTCGGCGTATTTAAAATTTGCGACCGTAAAAAATATTATTTTGACAAATTCACTATAGAAAAGGCAATCCTCGGCGTATTTAAAATTTGCGACAGTAAAAAATTATTTTTTGAAAAATTTACTATAGAAAAGGCAATCCTCGGCGTATTAAAAATTTGCGACAGTAAAAAATTATTTTTTGAAAAATTCACCATAGAAAAGGTATTCCTCGGCGTATTTAAAATTTGCGACAGTAAAAAATTATTTTTTGAAAAATTTACTATAGAAAAGGCAATCCTCGGCGTATTTAAAATTTGCGACAGTAAAAAATAATTTTTTGAAAAATTTACTATAGAAAAGGCAATCCTCGGCGTAATTAAAATTTGCGACAGTAAAAATTTATTTTTTTGACAAATTCACTAGAGAAAAGGCAATCCTCGGCGTATTTAAAATTTGCGACAGTAAACAATTATTTTTGAAGAATTTACTATAGGAAAGGCAATCCTCGGCGTATTTAAAATTTGCGACAGTAAAAATTTATTTTTTGACAAATTCACTATAGAAAAGGCAATCCTCGGCGTATTAAAAATTTGCGACAGTAAAAAATAATTTTTTGAGAAATTTACTATAGAAAAGGCAATCCTCGGCGTATTTAAAATTTGCGACAGTAAAAAATTATTTTTTGAAAAATTTACTATAGAAAAGGCAATCCTCCGCGTATTTAAAATTTGCGACATAAAAAATTATTTTTTGAAAAATTTACTATAGAAAAGGCAATCCTCGGCGTATTTAAAATTTGCGACAGTAACAAATTATTTTTTGAAAAATTTACTATAGAAAAGGCAATCCTCGGCGTATTTAAAATTTGCGACAGTAAAAAATTATTTTTTGAAAAATTCACTATAGAAAAGGCAATCCTCGGCGTATTTAAAATTTGAGACCGTAAAAAATATTACTCTGACAAATTCACTATAAAAAAGGCAATCCTCGGCGTATTTAAAATTTGCGACAGTAACAAATTATTTTTTGAAACATTTACTATAGAAAAGGCAATCCTCGGCGTATTTAAAATTTGCGACAGTAAAAAATTATTTTTTGAAAAATTCACTATAGAAAAGGCAATCCTCGGCGTATTTAAAATTTGAGACCGTAAAAAATATTACTCTGACAAATTCACTATTAAAAAGGCAATCCTCGGCGTATTTAAAATTTGCGACAGTAACAAATTATTTTTTGAAAAATTTACTATAGAAAAGGCAATCCTCGGCGTATTTAAAATTTGCGACAGTAAAAAATTATTTTTTGAAAAATTCACTATAGAAAAGGCAATCCTCGGCGTATTTAAAATTTGAGACCGTAAAAAATATTACTCTGACAAATTCACTATAAAAAAGGCAATCCTCGGCGTATTTAAAATTTGCGACAGTAACAAATTATTTTTTGAAAAATTTACTATAGAAATGGCAATCCTCGGCGTATTTAAAATTTGCGACAGTAAAAAATATTATTTTGACAAATTCACTATAGAAAAGGCAATCCTCGGCGTATTTAAAATTTGCGACAGTAAAAAATTATGTTTTGAAAAATTTACTATGGAAAAGGCAATCCTCGGCGTATTTAAAATTTGCGACAGCAAAAAATAATTTTATGAAAAATTCACTATAGAAAAGGCAATCATCGGTATATTTAAAATTTGCCACTGTAAAAATTTATTTTTTTGACAAATTCACTATAGAAAAGGCAATCCTCGGCGTATTTAAAATTTGCGACAGTAAAAAATTATTTTTTGAAAAATTCACTATAGAAAAGGCAATCCTCGGCGTATTTAAAATTTGAGACCGTAAAAAATATTACTCTGACAAATTCACTATAAAAAAGGCAATCCTCGGCGTATTTAAAATTTGCGACAGTAACAAATTATTTTTTGAAAAATTTACTATAGAAAAGGCAATCCTCGGCGTATTTAAAATTTGCGACAGTAAAAAATTATTTTTTGAAAAATTCACTATAGAAAAGGCAATCCTCGGCGTATTTAAAATTTGAGACCGTAAAAAATATTACTCTGACAAATTCACTATAAAAAAGGCAATCCTCGGCGTATTTAAAATTTGCGACAGTAACAAATTATTTTTTGAAAAATTTACTATAGAAATGGCAATCCTCGGCGTATTTAAAATTTGCGACAGTAAAAAATATTATTTTGACAAATTCACTATAGAAAAGGCAATCCTCGGCGTATTTAAAATTTGCGACAGTAAAAAATAATTTTTTGAAAAATTTACTATAGAAAAGGCAATCCTCGGCGTAATTAAAATTTGCGACAGTAAAAATTTATTTTTTTGACAAATTCACTATAGAAAAGGCAATCCTCGGCGTATTTAAAATTTGCGACAGTAAAAAATTATTTTTTGAAAAATTTACTATAGAAAAGGCAATCCTCGGCGTATTAAAAATTTGCGATAGTAAAAAATTATTTTTTGAAAAATTCACCATAGAAAAGGTATTCCTCGGCGTATTTAAAATTTGCGACAGTAAAAAATTATTTTTTGAAAAATTTACTATAGAAAAGGCAATCCTCGGCGTATTTAAAATTTGCGACAGTAAAAAATAATTTTTTGAAAAATTTACTATAGAAAAGGCAATCCTCGGCGTAATTAAAATTTGCGACAGTAAAAATTTATTTTTTTGACAAATTCACTATAGAAAAGGCAATCCTCGGCGTATTTAAAATTTGCGACAGTAAACAATTATTTTTGAAGAATTTACTATAGGAAAGGCAATCCTCGGCGTATTTAAAATTTGCGACAGTAAAAATTTATTTTTTGACAAATTCACTATAGAAAAGGCAATCCTCGGCGTATTAAAAATTTGCCACAGTAAAAAATAATTTTTTGAGAAATTTACTATAGAAAAGGCAATCCTCGGCGTATTTAAAATTTGCGACAGTAAAAAATTATTTTTTGAAAAATTTACTATAGAAAAGGCAATCCTCCGCGTATTTAAAATTTGCGACAGTAAAAAATTATTTTTTGAAAAATTTACTATAGAAAAGGCAATCCTCGGCGTATTTAAAATTTGCGACAGTAAAAAATTATTTTTTGAAAAATTTACTATAGAAAAGGCAATCCTCGGCGTATTTAAAATTTGCGACAGTAAAAAATTATTTTTTGAAAAATTTACTATAGAAAAGGCAATCCTCGGCGTATTTAAAATTTGCGACAGTAGAAAATTATTTTTTGAAAAAATTACTATAGAAAAGGCAATCCTCGGCCTATTTAAAATTTGCGAGAGTAAAAAATTATTTTTTGAAAAATTTACTATAGAAAAGTCAATCCTCGTCGTATTTAAAACTTGCGACAGTAAAAAATTATTTTTTGAAAAATTTACTATAGAAAAGGCAATCCTCGGCGTATTTAAAATTTGCGACAGTAAAAATTTATTTTTTGACAAATTCACTATAGAAAAGGCAACCCTCGGCGTATTTAAAATTTGCGACAGTAAAAAATTATTTTTTGAAAAATTTACAATAGAAAAGGCAATCCTCGGCGTATTTAAAATTTGCGACAGTATACATATATTTTTTGACAAATTCACTATAGAAAAGGCAATGCTCGGCGTATTAAAAATTTGCGACCGTAAAAAATAATTTTTTGAGAAATTTACTATAGAAAAGACAATCCTCGGCATATTTAAAATTTGCGACAGTAAAAAATATTTTTTTGAAAAATTCACTATAGAAAAGGCAATCCTCGGTATATTTAAAATTTGCGACAGTAAAAAATTATTTTTTGACAAATTCACTATAGAAAAACCAATCCTCGGCGTATTAAAAATTTGCGACCGTAAAAAATAATTTTTTGAGAAATTTACTATAGAAAAGGCAATCCTCGGCGTATTTAAAATTTGCGACAGTAAAAAATAATTTTTTGAAAAATTCACTATAGAAAAGGCAATCCTCGGTATATTTAAAATTTGCGACAATAAAAAATAATTTTTTGACAAATTCACTATAGAAAAGCCAATCCTCGGCGTATTTAAAATTTGCGACCGTAAAAAATATTATTTTGACAAATTCACTATAGAAAAGGCAAACCTCGGCGTATTTAAAATTTGCGACAGTAAAAAATTATTTTTTGAAAAATTTACTATAGAAAAGGCAATCCTCGGCGTATTTAAAATTTGCGACAGTAAAAAATTATGTTTTGAAAAATTTACTATAGAAAAGGCAATCCTCGGCGTAATTAAAATTTGCGACAGCAAAAAATTATTTTTTGAAAAATTTGCTATAGAAAAGGCAATGCTCGGCGTATTTTAAATTTGCGACATTTAAAAATTATTTTTTGAAAAATTTACTATAGAAAAGGCAATACTCGGCGTATTTAAAATTTGCGACAGCAAAAAATTATTTTTTGAAAAATTTACTATAGAAAAGGCAATGCTCGGCGTATTTTAAATTTGCGACATTTAAAAATTATTTTTTGAAAAATTTACTATAGAAAAGGCAATCCTCGGCGTATTTAAAATTTGCGACAGCAAAAAATTATTTTTTGAAAAATTTACTATAGAAAAGGCAATCCTCGGCGTATTTAAAATTTGCGACAGCAAAAAATTATTTTTTGAAAAATTTACTATAGAAAAGGCAATGCTCGGCGTATTTTAAATTTGCGACAGTTAAAAATTATTTTTTGAAAAATTTACTATAGAAAAGGCAATCGTCGGCGTATTTAAAATTTGCCACTGTAAAAATTTATTTTTTGACAAATTCACTATAGAAAAGGCAATCCTCGGTATATTTAAAATTTGCGACAGTAAAAAATTATTTTTTGACAAATTCACTATAGAAAAGCCAATCCTCGGCGTATTAAAAATTTGCGACCGTAAAAAATAATTTTTTGAGAAATTTACTATAGAAAAGGCCATCCTCGGCGTATTTAAAATTTGCGACAGTAAAAAATAATATTTTGAAAAATTCACTATGGAAAAGGCAATCCTCGGTATATTTAAAATTTGGGACAGTAAAAAATTATTTTTTGACAAATTCACTATAGAAAGCCAATCCTCGGCGTATTTAAAATTTGTGACCGTAAAAAATATTTTTTTGACAAATTTACTATAGAAAAGGCAATCCTCGGCGTATTTAAAATTTGCGACAGTAAAAAATATTATTTTGACAAATTCACTATAGAAAAGGCAATCCTCGGCGTAATTAAAATTTGCGACAGTAAAAAATTATGTTTTGAAAAATTTACTATAGAAAATTCAATCCTCGGCGTATTTAAAATTTGCGACAGCAAAAAATAATTTTTTGAAAAATTTACTATAGAAAAGGCAATCCTCGGCGTATTTAAAATTTGCGACAGTAAAAATTATGTTTTGAAAAATTTACTATAGAAAAGGCAATCCTCGGCGTATTTAAAATTTGCGATAGCAAAAAATTATTTTTTGACAAATTCACTATAGAAAAGCCAATCCTCGGCGTATTTAAAATTTGCGACCGTAAAAAATATTATTTTGACAAATTCACTATAGAAAAGGCAATCCTCGGCGTATTTAAAATTTCCGACAGTAAAAAATTATTTTTTGAAAAATTTACTATAGAAAAGGCAATCCTCGGCGTAATTAAAATTTGCGACAGTAAAAATTTATTTTTTGACAAATTCACTATAGAAAAGGCAATCCTCGGCGTATATAAAATTTGCGACAGTAAACAATTATTTTTGAAAAATTTACTATAGGAAAGGCAATCCTCGGCGTATTTAAAATTTGCGACAGTAAAAATTTATTTTTTGACAAATTCACTATAGAAAAGGCAATCCTCGGCGTATTAAAAATTTGCGACAGTAAAAAATAATTTTTTGAGAAATTTACTATAGAAAAGCAATCCTCGGCGTATTTAAAATTTCCGACAGTAAAAAATTATTTTTTGAAAAATTTACTATAGAAAAGGCAATCCTCGGCGTATTTAAAATTTGCGACAGTAAAAAATTATTTTTTGAAAAATTTACTATAGAAAAGGCAATCCTCGGCGTATTAAAAATTTGCGACCTTAAAAAATAATTTTTTGAGAAATTTACTATAGCAAAGGCAATCCTCGGCGTATTTAAAATTTGCGACAGTAAAAAATTAATTTTTGGCAAATTCACTATAGAAAAGGCAATACTCGGTGTATTTTAAATTTTCGACAGTAAAAAATTATTTTTTGACAAATTCACCATAGAAAACGTCATCCTCGGCGTATTTAAAATTTGCGACAGTAAAACATTATATTTTAAAAAATTTACTATAGAAAAGGCAATCCTCGGCGTATTTAAAATTTGCGACAGTAAAAAATTATTTTTTGAAAAATTCATTATAGAAAAGGCAATCCTCGGCGTATTTAAAATTTGAGACCGTAAAAAATATTACTCTGACAAATTCACTATAAAAACGGCAATCCTCGGCGTATTTAAAATTTGCAACAGTAACAAATTATTTTTTGAAAAATTTACTATAGAAATGGCAATCCTCGGCGTATTTAAAATTTGCGACAGTAAAAAATATTATTTTGACACATTCACTATAGAAAAGGCAATCCTCGGCGTATTTAAAATTTGCGACAGTAAAAAATTATTTTTTGAAAAATTTACTAGAGAAAAGGCAATCCTCGGCGTAATTAAAATTTGCGACAGTAAAAATTTATTTTTTGACAAATTCACTATAGAAAAGGCAATCCTCGGCGTATATAAAATTTGCGACAGTAAACAATTATTTTTGAAAAATTTACTATAGGAAAGGCAATCCTCGGCGTATTTAAAATTTGCGACAGTAAAAATTTATTTTTTGACAAATTCACTATAGAAAAGGCAATCCTCGGCGTATTAAAAATTTGCGACAGTAAAAAATAATTTTTTGAGAAATTTACTATAGAAAAGGCAATCCTCGGCGTATTTAAAATTTCCGACAGTAAAAAATTATTTTTTGAAAAATTTACTATAGAAAAGGCAATCCTCGGCGTATTTAAAATTTGCGACAGTAAAAAATTATTTTTTGAAAAATTTACTATAGAAAAGGCAATCCTCGGCGTATTAAAAATTTGCGACCTTAAAAAATAATTTTTTGATAAATTTACTATAGCAAAGGCAATCCTCGGCGTATTTAAAAGTTGCGACAGTAAAAAATTATTTTTTGGCAAATTCACTATAGAAAAGGCAATACTCGGTGTATTTTAAATTTTCGACAGTAAAAAATTATTTTTTGACAAATTCACCATAGAAAACGTAATCCTCGGCGTATTTAAAATTTGCGACAGTAAAACATTATATTTTAAAAAATTTACTATAGAAAAGGCAATCCTCGGCGTATTTAAAATTTGCGACAGTAAAAAATTATTTTTTGAAAAATTCACTATAGAAAAGGCAATCCTCGGCGTATTTAGAATTTGAGACCGTAAAAAATATTACTCTGACAAATTCACTATAAAAAAGGCAATCCTCGGCGTATTTAAAATTTGCGACAGTAACAAATTATTTTTTGAAAAATTTACTATAGAAATGGCAATCCTCGGCGTATTTATAATTTGCGACAGTAAAAAATATTATTTTGACAAATTCACTATAGAAAAGGCAATCCTCGGCGTATTTAAAATTTGCGACAGTAAAAAATTATGTTTTGAAAAATTTACTATGGAAAAGGCAATCCTCGGCGTATTTAAAATTTGCGACAGCAAAAAATAATTTTATGAAAAATTCACTATAGAAAAGGCAATCATCGGTATATTTAAAATTTGCCACTGTAAAAATTAATTTTTTGACAAATTCACTACAGAAAAGGCAATCCTCGGTATATTTAAAATTTGCCACAGTAAAAATATATTTTTTGACAAATTCACTATAGAAAACACTATAGAAAAGGCAATCCTCGGCGTATTTAAAATTTGCGACCGTAAAAAATATTATTTTGACAAATTCACTATAGAAAAGGCAATCCTCGGCGTATTTAAAATTTGCGACAGTAAAAAATTATTTTTTGAAAAATTTACTGTAGAAAAGGCAATCCTCGGCGTATTAAAAATTTGCGACAGTAAAAAATTATTTTTTGAAAAATTCACCGCAGAAAAGGTATTCCTCGGCGTATTTAAAATTTGCGACAGTAAAAAATTATTTTTTGAAAAATTTACTATAGAAAAGGCAATCCTCGGCGTATTTAAAATTTGCGACAGTAAAAAATTATTTTTTGAAAAATTTACTATAGAAAAGGCAATCCTCGGCGTAATTAAAATTTGCGACAGTAAAAATTTATTTTTTTGACAAATTCACTATAGAAAAGGCAATCCTCGGCGTATTTAAAATTTGCGACAGTAAACAATTATTTTTGAAAAATTTACTATAGGAAAGGCAATCCTCGGCGTATTTAAAATTTGCGACAGTAAAAATTTATTTTTTGACAAATTCACTATAGAAAAGGCAATCCTCGGCGTATTAAAAATTTGCGACAGTAAAAAATAATTTTTTGAGAAATTTACTATAGAAAAGGCAATCCTCGGCGTATTTAAAATTTGCGACAGTAAAAAATTATTTTTTGAAAAATTTACTATAGAAAAGGCAATCCTCCGCGTATTTAAAATTTGCGACAGTAAAAAATTATTTTTTGAAAAATTTACTATAGAAAAGGCAATCCTCGGCGTATTTAAAATTTGCGACAGTAAAAAATTATTTTTTGAAAAATTTACTATAGAAAAGGCAATCCACGGCGTATTTAAAATTTGCGACAGTAAAAAATTATTTTTTGAAAGTTTACTATAGAAAAGGCAATCCTCGGCGTATTTAAAATTTGCGACAGTAGAAAATTATTTTTTGAAAAATTTACTATAGAAAAGGCAATCCTCGGCCTATTTAAAATTTGCGACAGTAAAAAATTATTTTTTGAAAAATTTACTATAGAAAAGTCAATCCTCGACGTATTTAAAACTTGCGACAGTAAAAAATTATTTTTTGAAAAATTTACTATAGAAAAGGCAATCCTCGGCGTATTTAAAATTTGCGACAGTAAAAATTTATTTTTTGACAAATTCACTATAGAAAAGGCAATCCTCGGCGTATTTAAAATTTGCGACAGTAAAAAATTATTTTTTGAAAAATTTACAATAGAAAAGGCAATCCTCGGCGTATTTAAAATTTGCGACAGTAAACATATATTTTTTGACAAATTCACTATAGAAAAGGCAATCCTCGGCGTATTAAAAATTTGCGACCGTAAAAAATAATTTTTTGAGAAATTTACTATAGAAAAGACAATCCTCGGCGTATTTAAAATTTGCGACAGTAAAAAATATTTTTTTGAAAAATTCACTATAGAAAAGGCAATCCTCGGTATATTTAAAATTTGCGACAGTAAAAAATTATTTTTTGACAAATTCACTATAGAAAAACCAATCCTCGGCGTATTAAAAATTTGCGACCGTAAAAAATAATTTTTTGAGAAATTTACTATAGAAAAGGCAATCCTCGGCGTATTTAAAATTTGCGACAGTAAAAAATAATTTTTTGAAAAATTCACTATAGAAAAGGCAATCCTCGGTATATTTAAAATTTGCGACAGTAAAAAATTATTTTTTGACAAATTCACTATAGAAAAGCCAATCCTCGGCGTATTTAAAATGTGCGACCGTAAAAAATATTATTTTGACAAATTCACTATAGAAAAGGCAAACCTCGGCGTATTTAAAATTTGCGACAGTAAAAAATTATTTTTTGAAAAATTTACTATAGAAAAGGCAATCCTCGGCGTATTTAAAATTTGCGACAGTAAAAAATTATGTTTTGAAAAATTCACTATAGAAAAGGCAATCCTCGGCGTAATTAAAATTTGCGACAGCAAAAAATTATTTTTTGAAAAATTTACTATAGAAAAGGCAATCCTCGGCGTATTTAAAATTTGCGACAGCAAAAAATTATTTTTTGAAAAATTTACTATAGAAAAGGCAATGCTCGGCGTATTTTAAATTTGCGACATTTAAAAATTATTTTTTGAAAAATTTACTATAGAAAAGGCAATCCTCGGCGTATTTAAAATTTGCGACAGCAAAAAATTATTTTTTGAGAAATTTACTATAGAAAAGGCAATGCTCGGCGTATGTAAAATTTGCGACAGCAAAAAATTATTTTTTGAAAAATTTACTATAGAAAAGGCAATCCTCGGCGTATCTAAAATTTGCGACAGCAAAAAATTATTTTTTGAAAAATATACTATAGAAAAGGCAATGCTCGGCGTATTTTAAATTTGCGACAGTTAAAAATTATTTTTTGAAAAATTTACTATAGAAAAGGCAATCGTCGGCGTATTTAAAATTTGCCACTGTAAAAATTTATTTTTTGACAAATTCACTATAGAAAAGGCAATCCTCGGTATATTTAAAATTTGCGACAGTAAAAAATTATTTTTTGACAAATTCACTATAGAAAAGCCAATCCTCGGCGTATTAAAAATTTGCGACCGTAAAAAATAATTTTTTGAGAAATTTACTATAGAAAAGGCAATTCTCGGCGTATTTAAAATTTGCGACAGTAAAAAATAATATTTTGAAAAATTCACTATGGAAAAGGCAATCCTCGGTATATTTAAAATTTGGGACAGTAAAAAATTATTTTTTGACAAATTCACTATAGAAAAGCCAATCCTCGGCGTATTTAAAATTTGCGACCGTAAAAAATATTATTTTGACAAATTTACTATAGAAAAGGCAATCCTCGGCGTATTTAAAATTTGCGACTGTAAAAAATATTATTTTGACAAATTCACTATAGAAAAGGCAATCCTCGGCGTAATTAAAATTTGCGACAGTAAAAAATTATGTTTTGAAAAATTTACTATAGAAAAGGCAATCCTCGGCGTATTTAAAATTTGCGACAGCAAAAAATAATTTTTTGAAAAATTTACTATAGAAAAGGCAATCCTCGGCGTATTTAAAATTTGCGACAGTAAAAATTATGTTTTGAAAAATTTACTATAGAAACGGCAATCCTCGGCGTATTTAAAATTTGCGATAGCAAAAAATTATTTTTTGACAAATTCACTATAGAAAAGCCAATCCTCGACGTATTTAAAATTTGTGACCGTAAAAAATATTATTTTGACAAATTCACTATAGAAAAGGCAATCCTCGGCGTATTTAAAATTTGCGACAGTAAAAAATTATTTTTTGAAAAATTTACTATAGAAAAGGCAATCCTCGGCGTAATTAAAATTTGCGACAGTAAAAATTTATTTTTTGACAAATTCACTATAGAAAAGGCAATCCTCGGCGTATATAAAATTTGCGACAGTAAACAATTATTTTTGAAAAATTTACTATAGAAAAGGCAATCCTCGGCGTATTTAAAATTTGCGACAGTAAAAATTTATTTTTTGACAAATTCACTATAGAAAAGGCAATCCTCGGTATATTTAAAATTTGCCACAGTAAAAATATATTTTTTGACAAATTCACTATAGAAAACACTATAGAAAAGGCAATCCTCGGCGTATTTAAAATTTGCGACCGTAAAAAATATTATTTTGACAAATTCACTATAAAAAAGGCAATCCTCGGCGTATTTAAAATTTGCGACAGTAACAAATTATTTTTTGAAAAATTTACTATAGAAAAGGCAATCCTCGGCGTATTTAAAATTTGCGACAGTAAAAAATTATTTTTTGAAAAATTCACTATAGAAAAGGCAATCCTCGGCGTATTTAAAATTTGAGACCGTAAAAAATATTACTCTGACAAATTCAATATAAAAAAGGCAATCCTCGGCGTATTTAAAATTTGCGACAGTAACAAATTATTTTTTGAAAAATTTACTATAGAAATGGCAATCCTCGGCGTATTTAAAATTTGCGACAGTAAAAAATATTATTTTGTCAAATTCACTATAGAAAAGGCAATCCTCGGCGTATTTAAAATTTGCGAGAGTAAAAAATTATGTTTTGAAAAATTTACTATGGAAAAGGCAATCCTCGGCGTATTTAAAATTTGCGACAGCAAAAAATAATTTTATGAAAAATTCCCTATAGAAAAGGCAATCATCGGTATATTTAAAATTTGCCACTGTAAAAATTTATTTTTTGACAAATTCACTACAGAAAAGGCAATCCTCGGTATATTTAAAATTTGCCACAGTAAAAATATATTTTTTGACAAATTCACTATAGAAAACACTATAGAAAGGGCAATCCTCGGCGTATTTAAAATTTGCGACCGCAAAAAATATTATTTTGACAAATTCACTATAGAAAAGGCAATCCTCGGCGTATTTAAAATTTGCGACAGTAAAAAATTATTTTTTGAAAAATTTACTATAGAAAAGGCAATCCTCGGCGTATTAAAAATTTGCGACAGTAAAAAATTATTTTTTGAAAAATTCACCATAGAAAAGGTATTCCTCGGCGTATTTAAAATTTGCGACAGTAAAAAATTATTTTTTGAAAAATTTACTATAGAAAAGGCAATCCTCGGCGTATTTAAAATTTGCGACAGTAAAAAATAATTTTTTGAAAAATTTACTATAGAAAAGGCAATCCTCGGCGTAATTAAAATTTGCGACAGTAAAAATTTATTTTTTTGACAAATTCACTATAGAAACGGCAATCCTCGGCGTATTTAAAATTTGCGACAGTAAACAATTATTTTTGAAGAATTTACTATAGGAAAGGCAATCCTCGGCGTATTTAAAATTTGCGACAGTAAAAATTTATTTTTTGACAAATTCACTATAGAAAAGGCAATCCTCGGCGTATTAAAAATTTGCGACAGTAAAAAATAATTTTTTGAGAAATTTACTATAGAAAAGGCAATCCTCGGCGTATTTAAAATTTGCGACAGTAAAAAATTATTTTTTGAAAAATTTACTATAGAAAAGGCAATCCTCCGCGTATTTAAAATTTGCGACAGTAAAAAATTATTTTTTGAAAAATTTACTATAGAAAAGGCAATCCTCGGCGTATTTAAAATTTGCGACAGTAACAAATTATTTTTTGAAAAATTTACTATAGAAAAGGCAATCCTCGGCGTATTTAAAATTTGCGACAGTAAAAAATTATTTTTTGAAAAATTCACTATAGAAAAGGCAATCCTCGGCGTATTTAAAATTTGAGACCGTAAAAAATATTACTCTGACAAATTCACTATAAAAAAGGCAATCCTCGGCGTATTTAAAATTTGCGACAGTAACAAATTATTTTTTGAAACATTTACTATAGAAAAGGCAATCCTCGGCGTATTTAAAATTTGCGACAGTAAAAAATTATTTTTTGAAAAATTCACTATAGAAAAGGCAATCCTCGGCGTATTTAAAATTTGAGACCGTAAAAAATATTACTCTGACAAATTCACTATAAAAAAGGCAATCCTCGGCGTATTTAAAATTTGCGACAGTAACAAATTATTTTTTGAAAAATTTACTATAGAAAAGGCAATCCTCGGCGTATTTAAAATTTGCGACAGTAAAAAATTATTTTTGAAAAATTCACTATAGAAAAGGCAATCCTCGGCGTATTTAAAATTTGAGACCGTAAAAAATATTACTCTGACAAATTCACTATAAAAAAGGCAATCCTCGGCGTATTTAAAATTTGCGACAGTAACAAATTATTTTTTGAAAAATTTACTATAGAAATGGCAATCCTCGGCGTATTTAAAATTTGCGACAGTAAAAAATATTATTTTGACAAATTCACTATAGAAAAGGCAATCCTCGGCGTATTTAAAATTTGCGACAGTAAAAAATTATGTTTTGAAAAATTTACTATGGAAAAGGCAATCCTCGGCGTATTTAAAATTTGCGACAGCAAAAAATAATTTTATGAAAAATTCACTATAGAAAAGGCAATCATCGGTATATTTAAAATTTGCCACTGTAAAAATTTATTTTTTGACAAATTCACTACAGAAAAGGCAATCCTCGGTATATTTAAAATTTGCCACAGTAAAAATATATTTTTTGACAAATTCACTATAGAAAACACTATAGAAAAGGCAATCCTCGGCGTATTTAAAATTTGCGACAGTAACAAATTATTTTTTGAAAAATTTACTATAGAAAAGGCAATCCTCGGCGTATTTAAAATTTGCGACAGTAAAAAATTATTTTTTGAAAAATTCACTATAGAAAAGGCAATCCTCGGCGTATTTAAAATTTGAGACCGTAAAAAATATTACTCTGACAAATTCACTATAAAAAAGGCAATCCTCGGCGTATTTAAAATTTGCGACAGTAACAAATTATTTTTTGAAAAATTTACTATAGAAATGGCAATCCTCGGCGTATTTAAAATTTGCGACAGTAAAAAATATTATTTTGACAAATTCACTATAGAAAAGGCAATCCTCGGCGTATTTAAAATTTGCGACAGTAAAAAATGATGTTTTGAAAAATTTACTATGGAAAAGGCAATCCTCGGCGTATTTAAAATTTGCGACAGCAAAAAATAATTTTATGAAAAATTCACTATAGAAAAGGCAATCCTCGGTATATTTAAAATTTGCCACAGTAAAAATATATTTTTTGACAAATTCACTATAGAAAACACTATAGAAAGGGCAATCCTCGGCGTATTTAAAATTTGCGACCGCAAAAAATATTATTTTGACAAATTCACTATAGAAAAGGCAATCCTCGGCGTATTTAAAATTTGCGACAGTAAAAAATTATTTTTTGAAAAATTTACTATAGAAAAGGCAATCCTCGGCGAATTAAAAATTTGCGACAGTAAAAAATTATTTTTTGAAAAATTCACCATAGAAAAGGTATTCCTCGGCGTATTTAAAATTTGCGACAGTAAAAAATTATTTTTTGAAAAATTTACTATAGAAAAGGCAATCCTCGGCGTATTTAAAATTTGCGACAGTAAAAAATAATTTTTTGAAAAATTTACTATAGAAAAGGCAATCCTCGGCGTAATTAAAATTTGCGACAGTAAAAATTTATTTTTTTGACAAATTCACTATAGAAAAGGCAATCCTCGGCGTATTTAAAATTTGCGACAGTAAACAATTATTTTTGAAGAATTTACTATAGGAAAGGCAATCCTCGGCGTATTTAAAATTTGCGACAGTAAAAATTTATTTTTTTGACAAATTCACTATAGAAAAGGCAATCCTCGGCGTATTAAAAATTTGCGACAGTAAAAAATAATTTTTTGAGAAATTTACTATAGAAAAGGCAATCCTCGGCGTATTTAAAATTTGCGACAGTAAAAAATTATTTTTTGAAAAATTTACTATAGAAAAGGCAATCCTCCGCGTATTTAAAATTTGCGACAGTAAAAAATTATTTTTTGAAAAATTTACTATAGAAAAGGCAATCCTCGGCGTATTTAAAATTTGCGACAGTAACAAATTATTTTTTGAAAAATTTACTATAGAAAAGGCAATCCTCGGCGTATTTAAAATTTGCGACAGTAAAAAATTATTTTTTGAAAAATTCACTATAGAAAAGGCAATCCTCGGCGTATTTAAAATTTGAGACCGTAAAAAATATTACTCTGACAAATTCACTATAAAAAAGGCAATCCTCGGCGTATTTAAAATTTGCGACAGTAACAAATTATTTTTTGAAACATTTACTATAGAAAAGGCAATCCTCGGCGTATTTAAAATTTGCGACAGTAAAAAATTATTTTTTGAAAAATTCACTATAGAAAAGGCAATCCTCGGCGTATTTAAAATTTGAGACCGTAAAAAATATTACTCTGACAAATTCACTATAAAAAAGGCAATCCTCGGCGTATTTAAAATTTGCGACAGTAACAAATTATTTTTTGAAAAATTTACTATAGAAAAGGCAATCCTCGGCGTATTTAAAATTTGCGACAGTAAAAAATTATTTTTTGAAAAATTCACTATAGAAAAGGCAATCCTCGGCGTATTTAAAATTTGAGACCGTAAAAAATATTACTCTGACAAATTCACTATAAAAAAGGCAATCCTCGGCGTATTTAAAATTTGCGACAGTAACAAATTATTTTTTGAAAAATTTACTATAGAAATGGCAATCCTCGGCGTATTTAAAATTTGCGACAGTAAAAAATATTATTTTGACAAATTCACTATAGAAAAGGCAATCCTCGGCGTATTTAAAATTTGCGACAGTAAAAAATTATGTTTTGAAAAATTTACTATGGAAAAGGCAATCCTCGGCGTATTTAAAATTTGCGACAGCAAAAAATAATTTTATGAAAAATTCACTATAGAAAAGGCAATCATCGGTATATTTAAAATTTGCCACTGTAAAAATTTATTTTTTGACAAATTCACTACAGAAAAGGCAATCCTCGGTATATTTAAAATTTGCCACAGTAAAAATATATTTTTTGACAAATTCACTATAGAAAACACTATAGAAAAGGCAATCCTCGGCGTATTTAAAATTTGCGACAGTAACAAATTATTTTTTGAAAAATTTACTATAGAAAAGGCAATCCTCGGCGTATTTAAAATTTGCGACAGTAAAAAATTATTTTTTGAAAAATTCACTATAGAAAAGGCAATCCTCGGCGTATTTAAAATTTGAGACCGTAAAAAATATTACTCTGACAAATTCACTATAAAAAAGGCAATCCTCGGCGTATTTAAAATTTGCGACAGTAACAAATTATTTTTTGAAAAATTTACTATAGAAATGGCAATCCTCGGCGTATTTAAAATTTGCGACAGTAAAAAATATTATTTTGACAAATTCACTATAGAAAAGGCAATCCTCGGCGTATTTAAAATTTGCGACAGTAAAAAATGATGTTTTGAAAAATTTACTATGGAAAAGGCAATCCTCGGCGTATTTAAAATTTGCGACAGCAAAAAATAATTTTATGAAAAATTCACTATAGAAAAGGCAATCATCGGTATATTTAAAATTTGCCACTGTAAAAATTTATTTTTTGACAAATTCACTACAGAAAAGGCAATCCTCGGTATATTTAAAATTTGCCACAGTAAAAATATATTTTTTGACAAATTCACTATAGAAAACACTATAGAAAAGGCAATCCTCGGCGTATTTAAAATTTGCGACAGTAACAAATTATTTTTTGAAAAATTCACTATAGAAAAGGCAATCCTCGGCGTATTTAAAATTTGAGACCGTAAAAAATATTACTCTGACAAATTCACTATAAAAAAGGCAATCCTCGGCGTATTTAAAATTTGCGACAGTAACAAATTATTTTTTGAAAAATTTACTATAGAAAAGGCAATCCTCGGCGTATTTAAAATTTGCGACAGTAAAAAATTATTTTTTGAAAAATTCACTATAGAAAAGGCAATCCTCGGCGTATTTAAAATTTGAGACCGTAAAAAATATTACTCTGACAAATTCACTATAAAAAAGGCAATCCTCGGCGTATTTAAAATTTGCGACAGTAACAAATAATTTTTTGAAAAATTTACTATAGAAATGGCAATCCTCGGCGTATTTAAAATTTGCGACAGTAAAAAATATTATTTTGACAAATTCACTATAGAAAAGGCAATCCTCGGCGTATTTAAAATTTGCGACAGTAAAAAATTATGTTTTGAAAAATTTACTATGGAAAAGGCAAACCTCGGCGTATTTAAAATTTGCGACAGCAAAAAATAATTTTATGAAAAATTCACTATAGAAAAGGCAATCATCGGTATATTTAAAATTTGCCACTGTAAAAATTTATTTTTTGACAAATTCACTACAGAAAAGGCAATCCTCGGTATATTTAAAATTTGCCACAGTAAAAATATATTTTTTGACAAATTCACTATAGAAAACACTATAGAAAAGGCAATCCTCGGCGTATTTAAAATTTGCGACAGTAACAAATAATTTTTTGAAAAATTTACTATAGAAAAGGCAATCCTCGGCGTATTTAAAATTTGAGACAGTAAAAAATAATTTTTTGAAAAATTAACTATAGAAAAGGCAATCCTCGGCGTATTTAAAATTTGCGACAGTAAAAAATTATTTTTTGAAAAATTTACTATAGAAAAGGCAATCCTCCACGTATTTAAAATTTGCGACAGTAAAAAATTATTTTTTGAAAAATTTACTATAGAAAAGGCAATCCTCGGCGTATTTAAAATTTGCGACAGTAACAAATTATTTTTTGAAAAATTTACTATAGAAAAGGCAATCCTCGGCGTATTTAAAATTTGCGACAGTAAAAAATTATTTTTTGAAAAATTCACTATAGAAAAGGCAATCCTCGGCGTATTTAAAATTTGAGACCGTAAAAAATATTACTCTGACAAATTCACTATAAAAAAGGCAATCCTCGGCGTATTTAAAATTTGCGACAGTAACAAATTATTTTTTGAAACATTTACTATAGAAAAGGCAATCCTCGGCGTATTTAAAATTTGCGACAGTAAAAAATTATTTTTTGAAAAATTCACTATAGAAAAGGCAATCCTCGGCGTATTTAAAATTTGAGACCGTAAAAAATATTACTCTGACAAATTCACTATAAAAAAGGCAATCCTCGGCGTATTTAAAATTTGCGACAGTAACAAATTATTTTTTGAAAAATTTACTATAGAAAAGGCAATCCTCGGCGTAATTAAAATTTGCGACAGTAAAAATTTATTTTTTTGACAAATTCACTATAGAAAAGGCAATCCTCGGCGTATTTAAAATTTGCGACAGTAAACAATTATTTTTGAAGAATTTACTATAGGAAAGGCAATCCTCGGCGTATTTAAAATTTGCGACAGTAAAAATTTATTTTTTGACAAATTCACTATAGAAAAGGCAATCCTCGGCGTATTAAAAATTTGCGACAGTAAAAAATAATTTTTTGAGAAATTTACTATAGAAAAGGCAATCCTCGGCGTATTTAAAATTTGCGACAGTAAAAAATTATTTTTTGAAAAATTTACTATAGAAAAGGCAATCCTCCGCGTATTTAAAATTTGCGACAGTAAAAAATTATTTTTTGAAAAATTTACTATAGAAAAGGCAATCCTCGGCGTATTTAAAATTTGCGACAGTAACAAATTATTTTTTGAAAAATTTACTATAGAAAAGGCAATCCTCGGCGTATTTAAAATTTGCGACAGTAAAAAATTATTTTTTGAAAAATTCACTATAGAAAAGGCAATCCTCGGCGTATTTAAAATTTGAGACCGTAAAAAATATTACTCTGACAAATTCACTATAAAAAAGGCAATCCTCGGCGTATTTAAAATTTGCGACAGTAACAAATTATTTTTTGAAACATTTACTATAGAAAAGGCAATCCTCGGCGTATTTAAAATTTGCGACAGTAAAAAATTATTTTTTGAAAAATTCACTATAGAAAAGGCAATCCTCGGCGTATTTAAAATTTGAGACCGTAAAAAATATTACTCTGACAAATTCACTATAAAAAAGGCAATCCTCGGCGTATTTAAAATTTGCGACAGTAACAAATTATTTTTTGAAAAATTTACTATAGAAAAGGCAATCCTCGGCGTATTTAAAATTTGCGACAGTAAAAAATTATTTTTTGAAAAATTCACTATAGAAAAGGCAATCCTCGGCGTATTTAAAATTTGAGACCGTAAAAAATATTACTCTGACAAATTCACTATAAAAAAGGCAATCCTCGGCGTATTTAAAATTTGCGACAGTAACAAATTATTTTTTGAAAAATTTACTATAGAAATGGCAATCCTCGGCGTATTTAAAATTTGCGACAGTAAAAAATATTATTTTGACAAATTCACTATAGAAAAGGCAATCCTCGGCGTATTTAAAATTTGCGACAGTAAAAAATTATGTTTTGAAAAATTTACTATGGAAAAGGCAATCCTCGGCGTATTTAAAATTTGCGACAGCAAAAAATAATTTTATGAAAAATTCACTATAGAAAAGGCAATCATCGGTATATTTAAAATTTGCCACTGTAAAAATTTATTTTTTGACAAATTCACTACAGAAAAGGCAATCCTCGGTATATTTAAAATTTGCCACAGTAAAAATATATTTTTTGACAAATTCACTATAGAAAACACTATAGAAAAGGCAATCCTCGGCGTATTTAAAATTTGCGACAGTAACAAATTATTTTTTGAAAAATTTACTATAGAAAAGGCAATCCTCGGCGTATTTAAAATTTGCGACAGTAAAAAATTATTTTTTGAAAAATTCACTATAGAAAAGGCAATCCTCGGCGTATTTAAAATTTGAGACCGTAAAAAATATTACTCTGACAAATTCACTATAAAAAAGGCAATCCTCGGCGTATTTAAAATTTGCGACAGTAACAAATTATTTTTTGAAAAATTTACTATAGAAATGGCAATCCTCGGCGTATTTAAAATTTGCGACAGTAAAAAATATTATTTTGACAAATTCACTATAGAAAAGGCAATCCTCGGCGTATTTAAAATTTGCGACAGTAAAAAATGATGTTTTGAAAAATTTACTATGGAAAAGGCAATCCTCGGCGTATTTAAAATTTGCGACAGCAAAAAATAATTTTATGAAAAATTCACTATAGAAAAGGCAATCATCGGTATATTTAAAATTTGCCACTGTAAAAATTTATTTTTTGACAAATTCACTACAGAAAAGGCAATCCTCGGTATATTTAAAATTTGCCACAGTAAAAATATATTTTTTGACAAATTCACTATAGAAAACACTATAGAAAAGGCAATCCTCGGCGTATTTAAAATTTGCGACAGTAACAAATTATTTTTTGAAAAATTCACTATAGAAAAGGCAATCCTCGGCGTATTTAAAATTTGAGACCGTAAAAAATATTACTCTGACAAATTCACTATAAAAAAGGCAATCCTCGGCGTATTTAAAATTTGCGACAGTAACAAATTATTTTTTGAAAAATTTACTATAGAAAAGGCAATCCTCGGCGTATTTAAAATTTGCGACAGTAAAAAATTATTTTTTGAAAAATTCACTATAGAAAAGGCAATCCTCGGCGTATTTAAAATTTGAGACCGTAAAAAATATTACTCTGACAAATTCACTATAAAAAAGGCAATCCTCGGCGTATTTAAAATTTGCGACAGTAACAAATTATTTTTTGAAAAATTTACTATAGAAATGGCAATCCTCGGCGTATTTAAAATTTGCGACAGTAAAAAATATTATTTTGACAAATTCACTATAGAAAAGGCAATCCTCGGCGTATTTAAAATTTGCGACAGTAAAAAATTATGTTTTGAAAAATTTACTATGGAAAAGGCAATCCTCGGCGTATTTAAAATTTGCGACAGCAAAAAATAATTTTATGAAAAATTCACTATAGAAAAGGCAATCATCGGTATATTTAAAATTTGCCACTGTAAAAATTTATTTTTTGACAAATTCACTACAGAAAAGGCAATCCTCGGTATATTTAAAATTTGCCACAGTAAAAATATATTTTTTGACAAATTCACTATAGAAAACACTATAGAAAAGGCAATCCTCGGCGTATTTAAAATTTGCGACAGTAACAAATAATTTTTTGAAAAATTTACTATAGAAAAGGCAATCCTCGGCGTATTTAAAATTTGAGACAGTAAAAAATAATTTTTTGAAAAATTAACTATAGAAAAGGCAATCCTCGGCGTATTTAAAATTTGCGACAGTAAAAAATTATTTTTTGAAAAATTTACTATAGAAAAGGCAATCCTCCGCGTATTTAAAATTTGCGACAGTAAAAAATTATTTTTTGAAAAATTTACTATAGAAAAGGCAATCCTCGGCGTATTTAAAATTTGCGACAGTAACAAATTATTTTTTGAAAAATTTACTATAGAAAAGGCAATCCTCGGCGTATTTAAAATTTGCGACAGTAAAAAATTATTTTTTGAAAAATTCACTATAGAAAAGGCAATCCTCGGCGTATTTAAAATTTGAGACCGTAAAAAATATTACTCTGACAAATTCACTATAAAAAAGGCAATCCTCGGCGTATTTAAAATTTGCGACAGTAACAAATTATTTTTTGAAACATTTACTATAGAAAAGGCAATCCTCGGCGTATTTAAAATTTGCGACAGTAAAAAATTATTTTTTGAAAAATTCACTATAGAAAAGGCAATCCTCGGCGTATTTAAAATTTGAGACCGTAAAAAATATTACTCTGACAAATTCACTATAAAAAAGGCAATCCTCGGCGTATTTAAAATTTGCGACAGTAACAAATTATTTTTTGAAAAATTTACTATAGAAAAGGCAATCCTCGGCGTATTTAAAATTTGCGACAGTAAAAAATTATTTTTTGAAAAATTCACTATAGAAAAGGCAATCCTCGGCGTATTTAAAATTTGAGACCGTAAAAAATATTACTCTGACAAATTCACTATAAAAAAGGCAATCCTCGGCGTATTTAAAATTTGCGACAGTAACAAATTATTTTTTGAAAAATTTACTATAGAAATGGCAATCCTCGGCGTATTTAAAATTTGCGACAGTAAAAAATATTATTTTGACAAATTCACTATAGAAAAGGCAATCCTCGACGTATTTAAAATTTGCGACAGTAAAAAATTATGTTTTGAAAAATTTACTATGGAAAAGGCAATCATCGGTATATTTAAAATTTGCCACTGTAAAAATTTATTTTTTGACAAATTCACTACAGAAAAGGCAATCCTCGGTATATTTAAAATTTGCCACAGTAAAAATATATTTTTTGACAAATTCACTATAGAAAACACTATAGAAAAGGCAATCCTCGGCGTATTTAAAATTTGCGACAGTAACAAATTATTTTTTGAAAAATTTACTATAGAAAAGGCAATCCTCGGCGTATTTAAAATTTGCGACAGTAAAAAATTATTTTTTGAAAAATTCACTATAGAAAAGGCAATCCTCGGCGTATTTAAAATTTGAGACCGTAAAAAATATTACTCTGACAAATTCACTATAAAAAAGGCAATCCTCGGCGTATTTAAAATTTGCGACAGTAACAAATTATTTTTTGAAAAATTTACTATAGAAATGGCAATCCTCGGCGTATTTAAAATTTGCGACAGTAAAAAATATTATTTTGACAAATTCACTATAGAAAAGGCAATCCTCGGCGTATTTAAAATTTGCGACAGTAAAAAATTATGTTTTGAAAAATTTACTATGGAAAAGGCAATCCTCGGCGTATTTAAAATTTGCGACAGCAAAAAATAATTTTATGAAAAATTCACTATAGAAAAGGCAATCATCGGTATATTTAAAATTTGCCACTGTAAAAATTTATTTTTTGACAAATTCACTACAGAAAAGGCAATCCTCGGTACATTTAAAATTTGCCACAGTAAAAATATATTTTTTGACAAATTCACTATAGAAAACACTATAGAAAAGGCAATCCTCGGCGTATTTAAAATTTGCGACAGTAACAAATTATTTTTTGAAAAATTCACTATAGAAAAGGCAATCCTCGGCGTATTTAAAATTTGAGACCGTAAAAAATATTACTCTGACAAATTCACTATAAAAAAGGCAATCCTCGGCGTATTTAAAATTTGCGACAGTAACAAATTATTTTTTGAAAAATTTACTATAGAAAAGGCAATCCTCGGCGTATTTAAAATTTGCGACAGTAAAAAATTATTTTTTGAAAAATTCACTATAGAAAAGGCAATCCTCGGCGTATTTAAAATTTGAGACCGTAAAAAATATTACTCTGACAAATTCACTATAAAAAAGGCAATCCTCGGCGTATTTAAAATTTGCGACAGTAACAAATTATTTTTTGAAAAATTTACTATAGAAATGGCAATCCTCGGCGTATTTAAAATTTGCGACAGTAAAAAATATTATTTTGACAAATTCACTATAGAAAAGGCAATCCTCGGCGTATTTAAAATTTGCGACAGTAAAAAATTATGTTTTGAAAAATTTACTATGGAAAAGGCAATCCTCGGCGTATTTAAAATTTGCGGCAGCAAAAAATAATTTTATGAAAAATTCACTATAGAAAAGGCAATCATCGGTATATTTAAAATTTGCCACTGTAAAAATTTATTTTTTGACAAATTCACTACAGAAAAGGCAATCCTCGGTATATTTAAAATTTGCCACAGTAAAAATATATTTTTTGACAAATTCACTATAGAAAACACTATAGAAAAGGCAATCCTCGGCGTATTTAAAATTTGCGACAGTAACAAATAATTTTTTGAAAAATTTACTATAGAAAAGGCAATCCTCGGCGTATTTAAAATTTGCGACAGTAAAAAATAATTTTTTGAAAAATTTACTATAGAAAAGGCAATCCTCGGCGTAATTAAAATTTGCGACAGTAAAAATTTATTTTTTTGACAAATTCACTATAGAAAAGGCAATCCTCGGCGTATTTAAAATTTGCGACAGTAAAAAATTATTTTTTGAAAAATTTACTATAGAAAAGGCAATCCTCGGCGTATTAAAAATTTCCGACAGTAAAAAATTATTTTTTGAAAAATTCACCATAGAAAAGGTATTCCTCGGCGTATTTAAAATTTGCGACAGTAAAAAATTATTTTTTGAAAAATTTACTATAGAAAAGGCAATCCTCGGCGTATTTAAAATTTGCGACAGTAAAAAATAATTTTTTGAAAAATTTACTATAGAAAAGGCAATCCTCGGCGTAATTAAAATTTGCGACAGTAAAAATTTATTTTTTTGACAAATTCACTATAGAAAAGGCAATCCTCGGCGTATTTAAAATTTGCGACAGTAAACAATTATTTTTGAAGAATTTACTATAGGAAAGGCAATCCTCGGCGTATTTAAAATTTGCGACAGTAAAAATTTATTTTTTGACAAATTCACTATAGAAAAGGCAATCCTCGGCGTATTAAAAATTTGCGACAGTAAAAAATAATTTTTTGAGAAATTTACTATAGAAAAGGCAATCCTCGGCGTATTTAAAATTTGCGACAGTAAAAAATTATTTTTTGAAAAATTTACTATAGAAAAGGCAATCCTCCGCGTATTTAAAATTTGCGACAGTAAAAAATTATTTTTTGAAAAATTTACTATAGAAAAGGCAATCCTCGGCGTATTTAAAATTTGCGACAGTAAAAAATTATTTTTTGAAAAATTTACTATAGAAAAGGCAATCCTCGGCGTATTTAAAATTTGCGACAGTAAAAAATTATTTTTTGAAAAATTTACTATAGAAAAGGCAATCCTCGGCGTATTTAAAATTTGCGACAGTAGAAAATTATTTTTTGAAAAATTTACTATAGAAAAGGCAATCCTCGGCCTATTTAAAATTTTGCGAGAGTAAAAAATTATTTTTGGAAAAATTTACTATAGAAAAGTCAATCCTCGTCGTATTTAAAACTTGCGACAGTAAAAAATTATTTTTTGAAAAATTTACTATAGAAAAAGGCAATCCTCGGCGTATTTAAAATTTGCGACAGTAAAAATTTATTTTTTGACAAATTCACTATAGAAAAGGCAACCCTCGGCGTATTTAAAATTTGCGACAGTAAAAAATTATTTTTTGAAAAATTTACAATAGAAAAGGCAATCCTCGGCGTATTTAAAATTTGCGACAGTATACATATATTTTTTGACAAATTCACTATAGAAAAGGCAATCCTCGGCGTATTAAAAATTTGCGACCGTAAAAAATAATTTTTTGAGAAATTTACTATAGAAAAGACAATCCTCGGCGTATTTAAAATTTGCGACAGTAAAAAATATTTTTTTTGAAAAATTCACTATAGAAAAGGCAATCCTCGGTATATTTAAAATTTGCGACAGTAAAAAATTATTTTTTGACAAATTCACTATAGAAAAACCAATCCTCGGCATATTAAAAATTTGCGACCGTAAAAAATAATTTTTTGAGAAATTTACTATAGAAAAGGCAATCCTCGGCGTATTTAAAATTTGCGACAGTAAAAAATAATTTTTTGAAAAATTCACTATAGGAAAGGCAATCCTCGGTATATTTAAAATTTGCGACAGTAAAAAATTATTTTTTGACAAATTCACTATAGAAAAGCCAATCCTCGGCGTATTTAAAATTTGCGACCGTAAAAAATATTATTTTAACAAATTCACTATAGAAAAGGCAAACCTCGGCGTATTTAAAATTTGCGACAGTAAAAAATTATTTTTTGAAAAATTTAGTATAGAAAAGGCAATCCTCGGCGTATTTAAAATTTGCGACAGTAAAAAATTATGTTTTGAAAAATTTACTATAGAAAAGGCAATCCTCGGCGTAATTAAAATTTGCGACAGCAAAAAATTATTTTTTGAAAAATTTACTATAGAAAAGGCAATGCTCGGCGTATTTTAAATTTGCGACATTTAAAAATTATTTTTTGAAAAATTTACTATAGAAAAGGCAATCCTCGGCGTATTTAAAATTTGCGACAGCAAAAAATTATTTTTTGAAAAATTTACTATAGAAAAGGCAATGCTCGGCGTATTTTAAATTTGCGACATTTAAAAATTATTTTTTGAAAAATTTACTATAGAAAAGGCAATCCTCGGCGTATTTAAAATTTGCGACAGCAAAAAATTATTTTTTGAAAAATTTACTATAGAAAAGGCAATCCTCGGCGTATTTAAAATTTGCGACAGCAAAAAATTATTTTTTGAAAAATTTACTATAGAAAAGGCAATGCTCGGCGTATTTTAAATTTGCGACAGTTAAAAATTATTTTTTGAAAAATTTACTATAGAAAAGGCAATCGTCGGCGTATTTAAAATTTGCCACTGTAAAAATTTTTTTTTTTGACAAATTCACTATAGAAAAGGCAAATCCTCGGTATATTTAAAATTTGCGACAGTAAAAAATTATTTTTTGACAAATTCACTATAGAAAAGCCAATCCTCGGCGTATTAAAAATTTGCGACCGTAAAAAATAATTTTTTGAGAAATTTACTATAGAAAAGGCAATCCTCGGCGTATTTAAAATTTGCGACAGTAAAAAATAATATTTTGAAAAATTCACTATGGAAAAGGCAATCCTCGGTATATTTAAAATTTGGGACAGTAAAAAATTATTTTTTTGACAAATTCACTATAGAAAAGCCAATCCTCGGCGTTTTTAAAATTTGCGACCGTAAAAAATATTTTTTTGACAAATTTACTATAGAAAAGGCAATCCTCGGCGTATTTAAAATTTGCGACAGTAAAAAATATTATTTTGACAAATTCACTATAGAAAAGGCAATCCTCGGCGTAATTAAAATTTGCGACAGTCAAAAATTATGTTTTGAAAAATTTACTATAGAAAAGGCAATCCTCGGCGTATTTAAAATTTGCGACAGCAAAAAATAATTTTTTGAAAAATTTACTATAGAAAAGGCAATCCTCGGCGTATTTAAAATTTGCGACAGTAAAAATTATGTTTTGAAAAATTTACTATAGAAAAGGCAATCCTCGGCGTATTTAAAATTTGCGATAGCAAAAAATTATTTTTTGACAAATTCACTATAGAAAAGCCAATCCTCGGCGTATTTAAAATTTGCGACCGTAAAAAAATATTGTTTTGACAAATTCACTATAGAAAAGGCAATCCTCGGCGTATTTAAAATTTGCGACAGTAAAAATTTATTTTTTGACAAATTCACTATAGAAAAGGCAATCCTCGGCGTATTAAAAATTTGCGACAGTAAAAAATAATTTTTTGAGAAATTTACTATAGAAAAGGCAATCCTCGGTGTATTTAAAATTGCCGACAGTAAAAAATTATTTTTTGAAAAATTTACTATAGAAAAGGCAATCCTCGGCGTATTTAAAATTTGCGACAGTAAAAAATTATTTTTTGAAAAATTTATTATAGAAAAGGCAATCCTCGGCGTATTAAAAATTTGCGACCTTAAAAAATAATTTTTTGAGAAATTTACTATAGCAAAGGCAATCCTCGGCGTATTTAAAATTTGCGACAGTAAAAAATTATTTTTTGGCAAATTCACTATAGAAAAGGCAATACTCGGTGTATTTTTAAATTTTCGACAGTAAAAAATTATTTTTTGACAAATTCACCATAGAAAACGTAATCCTCGGCGTATTTAAAATTTGCGACAGTAAAACATTATATTTTAAAAAATTTACTATAGAAAAGGCAATCCTCGGCGTATTTAAAATTTGCGACAGTAAAAAATTATTTTTTTGAAAAATTCACTATAGAAAAGGCAATCCTCGGCGTATTTAAAATTTGAGACCGTAAAAAATATTACTCTGACAAATTCACTATAAAAAAGGCAATCCTCGGCGTATTTAAAATTTGCAACAGTAACAAATTATTTTTTGAAAAATTTACTATAGAAATGGCAATCCTCGGCGTATTTAAAATTTGCGACAGTAAAAAATATTATTTTGACAAATTCACTATAGAAAAGGCAATCC
Source organism: Dioctria rufipes (assembly GCA_963924295.1). NCBI lineage: Eukaryota > Metazoa > Arthropoda > Insecta > Diptera > Asilidae > Dioctria > Dioctria rufipes. Next base: position 135,379 of record CAWUPM010000269.1, read on the forward strand.
TCGGCGTATTTAAAATTTGCGACAGTAAAAAATTATGTTTTGAAAAATTTACTATGGAAAAGGCAATCCTCGGCGTATTTAAAATTTGCGACATCAAAAAATAATTTTATGAAAAATTCACTATAGAAAAGGCAATCATCGGTATATTTAAAATTTGCCACTGTAAAAATTAATTTTTTGACAAATTCACTACAGAAAAGGCAATCCTCGGTATATTTAAAATTTGCCACAGTAAAAATATATTTTTTGACAAATTCACTATAGAAAACACTATAGAAAAGGCAATCCTCGGCGTATTTAAAATTTGCGACCGTAAAAAATATTATTTTGACAAATTCACTATAGAAAAGGCAATCCTCGGCGTATTTAAAATTTGCGACAGTAAAAAATTATTTTTTGAAAAATTTACTATAGAAAAGGCAATCCTCGGCGTATTTAAAATTTGCGACAGTAAAAAATTATTTTTTGAAAAATTTACTATAGAAATGGCAATCCTCGGCGTATTTAAAATTTGCGACAGTAAAAAATTATTTTTTGAAAAATTTACTATAGAAAAGGCAATCCTCGGCGTATTTAAAATTTGAGACCGTAAAAAATATTACTCTGACAAATTCACTATAAAAAAGGCAATCCTCGGCGTATTTAAAATTTGCAACAGTAACAAATTATTTTTTGAAAAATTTACTATAGAAATGGCAATCCTCGGCGTATTTAAAATTTGCGACAGTAAAAAATATTATTTTGACAAATTCACTATAGAAAAGGCAATCCTCGGCGTATTTAAAATTTGCGACAGTAAAAAATTATTTTTTGAAAAATTTACTATAGAAAAGGCAATCCTCCGCGTATTTAAAATTTGCGACAGTAAAAAATTATTTTTTGAAAAATTTACTATAGAAAAGGCAATCCTCGGCGTATTTAAAATTTGCGACAGTAAAAAATTATTTTTTTAAAAATTTACTATAGAAAAGGCAATCCTCGGCGTATTTAAAATTTGCGACAGTAAAAAATTATTTTTTGAAAAATTTACTATAGAAAAGGCAATCCTCGGCGTATTTAAAATTTGCGACAGTAGAAAATTATTTTTTGAAAAATTTACTATAGAAAAGGCAATCCTCGGCCTATTTAAAATTTGCGAGAGTAAAAACTTATTTTTTGAAAAATTTACTATAGAAAAGTCAATCCTCGGCGTATTTAAAACTTGCGACAGTAAAAAATTATTTTTTGAAAAATTTACTATAGAAAAGGCAATCCTCGGCGTATTTAAAATTTGCGACAGTAAAAATTTATTTTTTGACAAATTCACTATAGAAAAGGCAATCCTCGGCGTATTTAAAATTTGCGACAGTAAAAAAATTATTTTTTGAAAAATTTACAATAGAAAAGGCAATCCTCGGCGTATTTAAAATTTGCGACAGTAAACATATATTTTTTGACAAATTCACTATAGAAAAGGCAATCCTCGGCATATTAAAAATTTGCGACCGTAAAAAATTATTTTTTGAGAAATTTACTATAGAAAAGACAATCCTCGGCGTATTTAAAATTTGCGACAGTAAAAAATATTTTTTTGAAAAATTCACTATAGAAAAGGCAATCCTCGGTATATTTAAAATTTGCGACAGTAAAAATTATTTTTTGACAAATTCACTATAGAAAAACCAATCCTCGGCGTATTAAAAATTTGCGACCGTAAAAAATAATTTTTTGAGAAATTTACTATAGAAAAGGCAATCCTCGGCGTATTTAACATTTGCGCCAGTAAAAAATAATTTTTTGAAAAATTCACTATAGAAAAGGCAATCCTCGGTATATTTAAAATTTGCGACAGTAAAAAATTATTTTTTGACAAATTCACTATAGAAAAGCCAATCCTCGGCGTATTTAAAATTTGCGACCGTAAAAAATATTATTTTGACAAATTCACTATAGAAAAGGCAAACCTCGGCGTATTTAAAATTTGCGACAGTAAAAAATTATTTTTTGAAAAATTTACTATAGAAAAGGCAATCCTCGGCGTATTTAAAATTTGCGACAGTAAAAAATTATGTTTTGAAAAATTTACTATAGAAAAGGCAATCCTCGGCGTAATTAAAATTTGCGACAGCAAAAAATTATTTTTTGAAAAATTTACTATAGAAAAGGCAATCCTCGGCGTATTTAAAATTTGCGACAGCAAAAAATTATTTTTTGAAAAATTTACTATAGAAAAGGCAATGCTCGGCGTATTTTAAATTTGCGACATTTAAAAATTATTTTTTGAAAATTTTACTATAGAAAAGGCAATCCTCTGCGTATTTAAAATTTGCGACAGCAAAAAATTATTTTTTGAAAAATTTACTATAGAAAAGGCAATGCTCGGCGTATTTTAAATTTGCGACATTTAAAAATTATTTTTTGAAAAATTTACTATAGAAAAGGCAATCCTCGGCGTATTTAAAATTTGCGACAGCAAAAAATTATTTTTGAAAAATTTACTATAGAAAAGGCAATCCTCGGCGTATTTAAAATTTGCGACAGCAAAAAATTATTTTTTGAAAAATTTACTATAGAAAAGGCAATGCTCGGCGTATTTTAAATTTGCGACAGTTAAAAATTATTTTTTGAAAAATTTACTATAGAAAAGGCAATCGTCGGCGTATTTAAAATTTGCCACTGTAAAAATTTATTTTTTGACAAATTCTCTATAGAAAAGGCAATCCTCGGTATATTTAAAATTTGCGACAGTAAAAAATTATTTTTTGACAAATTCACTATAGAAAAGCCAATCCTCGGCGTATTAAAAATTTGCGACCGTAAAAAATAATTTTTTGAGAAATTTACTATAGAAAAGGCAATCCTCGGCGTATTTAAAATTTGCGACCGTAAAAAATATTATTTTGACAAATTCACTATAGAAAAGGCAATCCTCGGCGTATTTAAAATTTGCGACAGTAAAAAAATATTTTTTGAAAAATTTACTATAGAAAAGGCAATCCTCGGCGTAATTAAAATTTGCGACAGTAAAAATTTATTTTTTTGACAAATTCACTATAGAAAAGGCAATCCTCGGCGTATTTAAAATTTGCGACAGTAAACAATTATTTTTGAAAAATTTACTATAGGAAAGGCAATCCTCGGCGTATTTAAAATTTGCGACAGTAAAAATTTATTTTTTGACAAATTCACTATAGAAAAGGCAATCCTCGGCGTATTAAAAATTTGCGACAGTAAAAAATAATTTTTTGAGAAATTTACTATAGAAAAGGCAATCCTCGGCGTATTTAAAATTTGCGACAGTAAAAAATTATTTTTTGAAAAATTTACTATAGAAAAGGCAATCCTCCGCGTATTTAAAATTTGCGACAGTAAAAAATTATTTTTTGAAAAATTTACTATAGAAAAGGCAATCCTCGGCGTATTTAAAATTTGCGACAGTAAAAAATTATTTTTTGAAAAATTTACTATAGAAAAGGCAATCCTCGGCGTATTTAAAATTTGCGACAGTAAAAAATTATTTTTTGAAAGTTTACTATAGAAAAGGCAATCCTCGGCGTATTTAAAATTTGCGACAGTAGAAAATTATTTTTTGAAAAATTTACTATAGAAAAGGCAATCCTCGGCCTATTTAAAATTTGCGACAGTAAAAAATTATTTTTTGAAAAATTTACTATAGAAAAGTCAATCCTCGACGTATTTAAAACTTGCGACAGTAAAAAATTATTTTTTGAAAAATTTACTATAGAAAAGGCAATCCTCGGCGTATTTAAAATTTGCGACAGTAAAAATTTATTTTTTGACAAATTCACTATAGAAAAGGCAATCCTCGGCGTATTTAAAATTTGCGACAGTAAAAAATAATTTTTTGAAAAATTTACAATAGAAAAGGCAATCCTCGGCGTATTTAAAATTTGCGACAGTAAACATATATTTTTTGACAAATTCACTATAGAAAAGGCAATCCTCGGCGTATTAAAAATTTGCGACCGTAAAAAATAATTTTTTGAGAAATTTACTATAGAAAAGACAATCCTCGGCGTATTTAAAATTTGCGACAGTAAAAAATATTTTTTTGAAAAATTCACTATAGAAAAGGCAATCCTCGGTATATTTAAAATTTGCGACAGTAAAAAATTATTTTTTGACAAATTCACTATAGAAAAACCAATCCTCGGCGTATTAAAAATTTGCGACCGTAAAAAATAATTTTTTGAGAAATTTACTATAGAAAAGGCAATCCTCGGCGTATTTAAAATTTGCGACAGTAAAAAATAATTTTTTGAAAAATTCACTATAGAAAAGGCAATCCTCGGTATATTTAAAATTTGCGACAGTAAAAAATTATTTTTTGACAAATTCACTATAGAAAAGCCAATCCTCGGCGTATTTAAAATTTGCGACCGTAAAAAATATTATTTTGACAAATTCACTATAGAAAAGGCAAACCTCGGCGTATTTAAAATTTGCGACAGTAAAAAATTATTTTTTGAAAAATTTACTATAGAAAAGTCAATCCTCGACGTATTTAAAACTTGCGACAGTAAAAAATTATTTTTTGAAAAATTTACTATAGAAAAGGCAATCCTCGGCGTATTTAAAATTTGCGACAGTAAAAATTTATTTTTTGACAAATTCACTATAGAAAAGGCAATCCTCGGCGTATTTAAAATTTGCGACAGTAAAAAATTATTTTTTGAAAAATTTACAATAGAAAAGGCAATCCTCGGCGTATTTAAAATTTGCGACAGTAAACATATATTTTTTGACAAATTCACTATAGAAAAGGCAATCCTCGGCGTATTAAAAATTTGCGACCGTAAAAAATAATTTTTTGAGAAATTTACTATAGAAAAGGCAATCCTCGGCGTATTTAAAATTTGCGACAGTAAAAAATAATATTTTGAAAAATTCACTATGGAAAAGGCAATCCTCGGTATATTTAAAATTTGGGACAGTAAAAAATTATTTTTTGACAAATTCACTATAGAAAAGCCAATACTCGGCGTATTTAAAATTTGCGACCGTAAAAAATATTATTTTGACAAATTTACTATAGAAAAGGCAATCCTCGGCGTATTTAAAATTTGCGACAGCAAAAAATAATTTTTTGAAAAATTTACTATAGAAAAGGCAATCCTCGGCGTATTTAAAATTTGCGACAGTAAAAATTATGTTTTGAAAAATTTACTATAGAAAAGGCAATCCTCGGCGTATTTAAAATTTGCGATAGGAAAAAATTATTTTTTGACAAATTCACTATAGAAAAGCCAATCCTCGACGTATTTAAAATTTGCGACCGTAAAAAATATTATTTTGACAAATTCACTATAGAAAAGGCAATCCTCGGCGTATTTAAAATTTGCGACTGTAAAAAAATATTTTTTGAAAAATTTACTATAGAAAAGGCAATCCTCGGCGTAATTAAAATTTGCGACAGTAAAAATTTATTTTTTGACAAATTCACTATAGAAAAGGCAATCCTCGGCGTATATAAAATTTGCGACAGTAAACAATTATTTTTGAAAAATTTACTATAGAAAAGGCAATCCTCGGCGTATTTAAAATTTGCGACAGTAAAAATTTATTTTTTGACAAATTCACTATAGAAAAGGCAATCCTCGGTATATTTAAAATTTGCCACAGTAAAAATATATTTTTTGACAAATTCACTATAGAAAACACTATAGAAAAGGCAATCCTCGGCGTATTTAAAATTTGCGACAGTAAAAAATATTATTTTCACAAATTCACTATAAAAAAGGCAATCCTCGGCGTATTTAAAATTTGCGACAGTAACAAATTATTTTTTGAAAAATTTACTATAGAAAAGGCAATCCTCGGCGTATTTAAAATTTGCGACAGTAAAAAATTATTTTTTGAAAAATTCACTATAGAAAAGGCAATCCTCGGCGTATTTAAAATTTGAGACCGTAAAAAATATTACTCTGACAAATTCACTATAAAAAAGGCAATCCTCGGCGTATTTAAAATTTGCGACAGTAACAAATTATTTTTTGAAAAATTTACTATAGAAATGGCAATCCTCGGCGTATTTAAAATTTGCGACCGTAAAAAATATTATTTTGACAAATTCACTATAGAAAAGGCAATCCTCGGCGTATTTAAAATTTGCGACAGTAAAAAATTATTTTTTGAAAAATTTACTATAGAAAAGGCAATCCTCGGCGTAATTAAAATTTGCGACAGTAAAAATTTATTTTTTGACAAATTCACTATAGAAAAGGCAATCCTCGGCGTATATAAAATTTGCGACAGTAAACAATTATTTTTGAAAAATTTACTATAGGAAAGGCAATCCTCGGCGTATTTAAAATTTGCGACAGTAAAAATTTATTTTTTGACAAATTCACTATAGAAAAGGCAATCCTCGGCGTATTAAAAATTTGCGACAGTAAAAAATAATTTTTTGAGAAATTTACTATAGAAAAGGCAATCCTCGGCGTATTTAAAATTTCCGACAGTAAAAAATTATTTTTTGAAAAATTTACTATAGAAAAGGCAATCCTCGGCGTATTTAAAATTTGCGACAGTAAAAAATAATATTTTGAAAAATTCACTATGGAAAAGGCAATCCTCGGTATATTTAAAATTTGAGACAGTAAAAAATTATTTTTTGACAAATTCACTATAGAAAAGCCAATCCTCGGCGTATTTAAAATTTGCGACAGTAAAAATTATGTTTTGAAAAATTTACTATAGAAAAGGCAATCCTCGGCGTATTTAAAATTTGCGATAGCAAAAAATTAAATTTTGAAAAATTTACTATAGAAAAGGCAATCCTCGGCGTATTTAAAATTTGCGACAGTAAAAAATTATTTTTTGAAAAATTTACTATAGAAAAGGCAATCCTCGGCGTATTAAAAATTTGCGACCTTAAAAAATAATTTTTTGAGAAATTTACTATAGCAAAGGCAATCCTCGGCGTATTTAAAATTTGCGACAGTAAAAAATTATTTTTTGGCAAATTCACTATAGAAAAGGCAATACTCGGTGTATTTTAAATTTTCGACAGTAAAAAATAATATTTTGAAAAATTCACTATGGAAAAGGCAATCCTCGGTATATTTAAAATTTGAGACAGTAAAAATTTATTTTTTGACAAATTCACTATAGAAAAGGCAATCCTCGGCGTATATAAAATTTGCGACAGTAAACAATTATTTTTGAAAAATTTACTATAGGAAAGGCAATCCTCGGCGTATTTAAAATTTGCGACAGTAAAAATTTATTTTTTGACAAATTCACTATAGAAAAGGCAATCCTCGGCGTATTAAAAATTTGCGACAGTAAAAAATAATTTTTTGAGAAATTTACTATAGAAAAGGCAATCCTCGGCGTATTTAAAATTTCCGACAGTAAAAAATTATTTTTTGAAAAATTTACTATAGAAAAGGCAATCCTCGGCGTATTTAAAATTTGCGACAGTAAAAAATTATTTTTTGAAAAATTTACTATAGAAAAGGCAATCCTCGGCGTATTAAAAATTTGCGACCTTAAAAAATAATTTTTTGAGAAATTTACTATAGCAAAGGCAATCCTCGGCGTATTTAAAATTTGCGACAGTAAAAAATTATTTTTTGGCAAATTCACTATAGAAAAGGCAATACTCGGTGTATTTTAAATTTTCGACAGTAAAAAATTATTTTTTGACAAATTCACCATAGAAAACGTAATCCTCGGCGTATTTAAAATTTGCGACAGTAAAACATTATATTTTAAAAAATTTACTATAGAAAAGGCAATCCTCGGCGTATTTAAAATTTGCGACAGTAAAAAATTATTTTTTGAAAAATTCACTATAGAAAAGGCAATCCTCGGCGTATTTAAAATTTGAGACCGTAAAAAATATTACTCTGACAAATTCACTATAAAAAAGGCAATCCTCGGCGTATTTAAAATTTGCGACAGTAACAAATTATTTTTTGAAAAATTTACTATAGAAATGGCAATCCTCGGCGTATTTAAAATTTGCGACAGTAAAAAATATTATTTTGACAAATTCACTATAGAAAAGGCAATCCTCGGCGTATTTAAAATTTGCGACAGTAAAAAATTATGTTTTGAAAAATTTACTATGGAAAAGGCAATCCTCGGCGTATTTAAAATTTGCGACAGCAAAAAATAATTTTATGAAAAATTCACTATAGAAAAGGCAATCATCGGTATATTTAAAATTTGCCACTGTAAAAATTAATTTTTTGACAAATTCACTACAGAAAAGGCAATCCTCGGTATATTTAAAATTTGCCACAGTAAAAATATATTTTTTGACAAATTCACTATAGAAAACACTATAGAAAAGGCAATCCTCGGCGTATTTAAAATTTGCGACCGTAAAAAATATTATTTTGACAAATTCACTACAGAAAAGGCAATCCTCGGCGTATTTAAAATTTGCGACAGTAAAAAAATATTTTTTGAAAAATTTACTATAGAAAAGGCAATCCTCGGCGTAATTAAAATTTGCGACAGTAAAAATTTATTTTTTTGACAAATTCACTATAGAAAAGGCAATCCTCGGCGTATTTAAAATTTGCGACAGTAAACAATTATTTTTGAAAAATTTACTATAGGAAAGGCAATCCTCGGCGTATTTAAAATTTGCGACAGTAAAAATTTATTTTTTGACAAATTCACTATAGAAAAGGCAATCCTCGGCGTATTAAAAATTTGCGACAGTAAAAAATAATTTTTTGAGAAATTTACTATAGAAAAGGCAATCCTCGGCGTATTTAAAATTTGCGACAGTAAAAAATTATTTTTTGAAAAATTTACTATAGAAAAGGCAATCCTCCGCGTATTTAAAATTTGCGACAGTAAAAAATTATTTTTTGAAAAATTTACTATAGAAAAGGCAATCCTCGGCGTATTTAAAATTTGCGACAGTAAAAAATTATTTTTTGAAAAATTTACTATAGAAAAGGCAATCCTCGGCGTATTTAAAATTTGCGACAGTAAAAAATTATTTTTTGAAAGTTTACTATAGAAAAGGCAATCCTCGGCGTATTTAAAATTTGCGACAGTAGAAAATTATTTTTTGAAAAATTTACTATAGAAAAGGCAATCCTCGGCCTATTTAAAATTTGCGACAGTAAAAAATTATTTTTTGAAAAATTTACTATAGAAAAGTCAATCCTCGACGTATTTAAAACTTGCGACAGTAAAAAATTATTTTTTGAAAAATTTACTATAGAAAAGGCAATCCTCGGCGTATTTAAAATTTGCGACAGTAAAAATTTATTTTTTGACAAATTCACTATAGAAAAGGCAATCCTCGGCGTATTTAAAATTTGCGACAGTAAAAAATAATTTTTTGAAAAATTTACAATAGAAAAGGCAATCCTCGGCGTATTTAAAATTTGCGACAGTAAACATATATTTTTTGACAAATTCACTATAGAAAAGGCAATCCTCGGCGTATTAAAAATTTGCGACCGTAAAAAATAATTTTTTGAGAAATTTACTATAGAAAAGACAATCCTCGGCGTATTTAAAATTTGCGACAGTAAAAAATATTTTTTTGAAAAATTCACTATAGAAAAGGCAATCCTCGGTATATTTAAAATTTGCGACAGTAAAAAATTATTTTTTGACAAATTCACTATAGAAAAACCAATCCTCGGCGTATTAAAAATTTGCGACCGTAAAAAATAATTTTTTGAGAAATTTACTATAGAAAAGGCAATCCTCGGCGTATTTAAAATTTGCGACAGTAAAAAATAATTTTTTGAAAAATTCACTATAGAAAAGGCAATCCTCGGTATATTTAAAATTTGCGACAGTAAAAAATTATTTTTTGACAAATTCACTATAGAAAAGCCAATCCTCGGCGTATTTAAAATTTGCGACCGTAAAAAATATTATTTTGACAAATTCACTATAGAAAAGGCAAACCTCGGCGTATTTAAAATTTGCGACAGTAAAAAATTATTTTTTGAAAAATTTACTATAGAAAAGTCAATCCTCGACGTATTTAAAACTTGCGACAGTAAAAAATTATTTTTTGAAAAATTTACTATAGAAAAGGCAATCCTCGGCGTATTTAAAATTTGCGACAGTAAAAATTTATTTTTTGACAAATTCACTATAGAAAAGGCAATCCTCGGCGTATTTAAAATTTGCGACAGTAAACATATATTTTTTGACAAATTCACTATAGAAAAGGCAATCCTCGGCGTATTAAAAATTTGCGACCGTAAAAAATAATTTTTTGAGAAATTTACTATAGAAAAGGCAATCCTCGGCGTATTTAAAATTTGCGACAGTAAAAAATAATATTTTGAAAAATTCACTATGGAAAAGGCAATCCTCGGTATATTTAAAATTTGGGACAGTAAAAAATTATTTTTTGACAAATTCACTATAGAAAAGCCAATACTCGGCGTATTTAAAATTTGCGACCGTAAAAAATATTATTTTGACAAATTTACTATAGAAAAGGCAATCCTCGGCGTATTTAAAATTTGCGACAGTAAAAAATATTATTTTGACAAATTCACTATAGAAAAGGCAATCCTCGGCGTAATTAAAATTTGCGACAGTAAAAAATTATGTTTTGAAAAATTTACTATAGAAAAGGCAATCCTCGGCGTATTTAAAATTTGCGACAGCAAAAAATAATTTTTTGAAAAATTTACTATAGAAAAGGCAATCCTCGGCGTATTTAAAATTTGCGACAGTAAAAATTATGTTTTGAAAAATTTACTATAGAAAAGGCAATCCTCGGCGTATTTAAAATTTGCGATAGCAAAAAATTATTTTTTGACAAATTCACTATAGAAAAGCCAATCCTCGACGTATTTAAAATTTGCGACCGTAAAAAATATTATTTTGACAAATTCACTATAGAAAAGGCAATCCTCGGCGTATTTAAAATTTGCGACAGTAAAAAAATATTTTTTGAAAAATTTACTATAGAAAAGGCAATCCTCGGCGTAATTAAAATTTGCGACAGTAAAAATTTATTTTTTGACAAATTCACTATAGAAAAGGCAATCCTCGGCGTATATAAAATTTGCGACAGTAAACAATTATTTTTGAAAAATTTACTATAGAAAAGGCAATCCTCGGCGTATTTAAAATTTGCGACAGTAAAAATTTATTTTTTGACAAATTCACTATAGAAAAGGCAATCCTCGGTATATTTAAAATTTGCCACAGTAAAAATATATTTTTTGACAAATTCACTATAGAAAACACTATAGAAAAGGCAATCCTCGGCGTATTTAAAATTTGCGACCGTAAAAAATATTATTTTGACAAATTCACTATAAAAAAGGCAATCCTCGGCGTATTTAAAATTTGCGACAGTAACAAATTATTTTTTGAAAAATTTACTATAGAAAAGGCAATCCTCGGCGTATTTAAAATTTGCGACAGTAAAAAATTATTTTTTGAAAAATTCACTATAGAAAAGGCAATCCTCGGCGTATTTAAAATTTGAGACCGTAAAAAATATTACTCTGACAAATTCACTATAAAAAAGGCAATCCTCGGCGTATTTAAAATTTGCGACAGTAACAAATTATTTTTTGAAAAATTTACTATAGAAATGGCAATCCTCGGCGTATTTAAAATTTGCGACCGTAAAAAATATTATTTTGACAAATTCACTATAGAAAAGGCAATCCTCGGCGTATTTAAAATTTGCGACAGTAAAAAATTATTTTTTGAAAAATTTACTATAGAAAAGGCAATCCTCGGCGTAATTAAAATTTGCGACAGTAAAAATTTATTTTTTGACAAATTCACTATAGAAAAGGCAATCCTCGGCGTATATAAAATTTGCGACAGTAAACAATTATTTTTGAAAAATTTACTATAGGAAAGGCAATCCTCGGCGTATTTAAAATTTGCGACAGTAAAAATTTATTTTTTGACAAATTCACTATAGAAAAGGCAATCCTCGGCGTATTAAAAATTTGCGACAGTAAAAAATAATTTTTTGAGAAATTTACTATAGAAAAGGCAATCCTCGGCGTATTTAAAATTTCCGACAGTAAAAAATTATTTTTTGAAAAATTTACTATAGAAAAGGCAATCCTCGGCGTATTTAAAATTTGCGACAGTAAAAAATTATTTTTTGAAAAATTTACTATAGAAAAGGCAATCCTCGGCGTATTAAAAATTTGCGACCTTAAAAAATAATTTTTTGAGAAATTTTCTATAGAAAAGGCAATACTCGGTGTATTTTAAATTTTCGACAGTAAAAAATTATTTTTTGACAAATTCACCATAGAAAACGTAATCCTCGGCGTATTTAAAATTTGCGACAGTAAAACATTATATTTTAAAAAATTTACTATAGAAAAGGCAATCCTCGGCGTATTTAAAATTTGCGACAGTAAAAAATTATTTTTTGAAAAATTCACTATAGAAAAGGCAATCCTCGGCGTATTTAAAATTTGAGACCGTAAAAAATATTACTCTGACAAATTCACTATAAAAAAGGCAATCCTCGGCGTATTTAAAATTTGCGACAGTAACAAATTATTTTTTGAAAAATTTACTATGGAAATGGCAATCCTCGGCGTATTTAAAATTTGCGACAGTAAAAAATATTATTTTGACAAATTCACTATAGAAAAGGCAATCCTCGGCGTATTTAAAATTTGCGACAGTAAAAAATTATGTTTTGAAAAATTTACTATGGAAAAGGCAATCCTCGGCGTATTTAAAATTTGCGACAGCAAAAAATAATTTTATGAAAAATTCACTATAGAAAAGGCAATCATCGGTATATTTAAAATTTGCCACTGTAAAAATTAATTTTTTGACAAATTCACTACAGAAAAGGCAATCCTCGGTATATTTAAAATTTGCCACAGTAAAAATATATTTTTTGACAAATTCACTATAGAAAACACTATAGAAAAGGCAATCCTCGGCGTATTTAAAATTTGCGACCGTAAAAAATATTATTTTGACAAATTCACTATAGAAAAGGCAATCCTCGGCGTATTTAAAATTTGCGACAGTAAAAAAATATTTTTTGAAAAATTTACTATAGAAAAGGCAATCCTCGGCGTAATTAAAATTTGCGACAGTAAAAATTTATTTTTTTGACAAATTCACTATAGAAAAGGCAATCCTCGGCGTATTTAAAATTTGCGACAGTAAACAATTATTTTTGAAAAATTTACTATAGGAAAGGCAATCCTCGGCGTATTTAAAATTTGCGACAGTAAAAATTTATTTTTTGACAAATTCACTATAGAAAAGGCAATCCTCGGCGTATTAAAAATTTGCGACAGTAAAAAATAATTTTTTGAGAAATTTACTATAGAAAAGGCAATCCTCGGCGTATTTAAAATTTGCGACAGTAAAAAATTATTTTTTGAAAAATTTACTATAGAAAAGGCAATCCTCCGCGTATTTAAAATTTGCGACAGTAAAAAATTATTTTTTGAAAAATTTACTATAGAAAAGGCAATCCTCGGCGTATTTAAAATTTGCGACAGTAAAAAATTATTTTTTGAAAAATTTACTATAGAAAAGGCAATCCTCGGCGTATTTAAAATTTGCGACAGTAAAAAATTATTTTTTGAAAGTTTACTATAGAAAAGGCAATCCTCGGCGTATTTAAAATTTGCGACAGTAGAAAATTATTTTTTGAAAAATTTACTATAGAAAAGGCAATCCTCGGCCTATTTAAAATTTGCGACAGTAAAAAATTATTTTTTGAAAAATTTACTATAGAAAAGTCAATCCTCGACGTATTTAAAACTTGCGACAGTAAAAAATTATTTTTTGAAAAATTTACTATAGAAAAGGCAATCCTCGGCGTATTTAAAATTTGCGACAGTAAAAATTTATTTTTTGACAAATTCACTATAGAAAAGGCAATCCTCGGCGTATTTAAAATTTGCGACAGTAAAAAATAATTTTTTGAAAAATTTACAATAGAAAAGGCAATCCTCGGCGTATTTAAAATTTGCGACAGTAAACATATATTTTTTGACAAATTCACTATAGAAAAGGCAATCCTCGGCGTATTAAAAATTTGCGACCGTAAAAAATAATTTTTTGAGAAATTTACTATAGAAAAGACAATCCTCGGCGTATTTAAAATTTGCGACAGTAAAAAATATTTTTTTGAAAAATTCACTATAGAAAAGGCAATCCTCGGTATATTTAAAATTTGCGACAGTAAAAAATTATTTTTTGACAAATTCACTATAGAAAAGCCAATCCTCGGCGTATTTAAAATTTGCGACCGTAAAAAATATTATTTTGACAAATTCACTATAGAAAAGGCAAACCTCGGCGTATTTAAAATTTGCGACAGTAAAAAATTATTTTTTGAAAAATTTACTATAGAAAAGTCAATCCTCGACGTATTTAAAACTTGCGACAGTAAAAAATTATTTTTTGAAAAATTTACTATAGAAAAGGCAATCCTCGGCGTATTTAAAATTTGCGACAGTAAAAATTTATTTTTTGACAAATTCACTATAGAAAAGGCAATCCTCGGCGTATTTAAAATTTGCGACAGTAAAAAATTATTTTTTGAAAAATTTACAATAGAAAAGGCAATCCTCGGCGTATTTAAAATTTGCGACAGTAAACATATATTTTTTGACAAATTCACTATAGAAAAGGCAATCCTCGGCGTATTAAAAATTTGCGACCGTAAAAAATAATTTTTTGAGAAATTTACTATAGAAAAGGCAATCCTCGGCGTATTTAAAATTTGCGACAGTAAAAAATAATATTTTGAAAAATTCACTATGGAAAAGGCAATCCTCGGTATATTTAAAATTTGGGACAGTAAAAAATTATTTTTTGACAAATTCACTATAGAAAAGCCAATCCTCGGCGTATTTAAAATTTGCGACCGTAAAAAATATTATTTTGACAAATTTACTATAGAAAAGGCAATCCTCGGCGTATTTAAAATTTGCGACAGTAAAAAATATTATTTTGACAAATTCACTATAGAAAAGGCAATCCTCGGCGTAATTAAAATTTGCGACAGTAAAAAATTATGTTTTGAAAAATTTACTATAGAAAAGGCAATCCTCGGCGTATTTAAAATTTGCGACAGCAAAAAATAATTTTTTGAAAAATTTACTATAGAAAAGGCAATCCTCGGCGTATTTAAAATTTGCGACAGTAAAAATTATGTTTTGAAAAATTTACTATAGAAAAGGCAATCCTCGGCGTATTTAAAATTTGCGATAGCAAAAAATTATTTTTTGACAAATTCACTATAGAAAAGCCAATCCTCGACGTATTTAAAATTTGCGACCGTAAAAAATATTATTTTGACAAATTCACTATAGAAAAGGCAATCCTCGGCGTATTTAAAATTTGCGACAGTAAAAAAATATTTTTTGAAAAATTTACTATAGAAAAGGCAATCCTCGGCGTAATTAAAATTTGCGACAGTAAAAATTTATTTTTTGACAAATTCACTATAGAAAAGGCAATCCTCGGCGTATATAAAATTTGCGACAGTAAACAATTATTTTTGAAAAATTTACTATAGAAAAGGCAATCCTCGGCGTATTTAAAATTTGCGACAGTAAAAATTTATTTTTTGACAAATTCACTATAGAAAAGGCAATCCTCGGTATATTTAAAATTTGCCACAGTAAAAATATATTTTTTGACAAATTCACTATAGAAAACACTATAGAAAAGGCAATCCTCGGCGTATTTAAAATTTGCGACCGTAAAAAATATTATTTTGACAAATTCACTATAAAAAAGGCAATCCTCGGCGTATTTAAAATTTGCGACAGTAACAAATTATTTTTTGAAAAATTTACTATAGAAAAGGCAATCCTCGGCGTATTTAAAATTTGCGACAGTAAAAAATTATTTTTTGAAAAATTCACTATAGAAAAGGCAATCCTCGGCGTATTTAAAATTTGAGACCGTAAAAAATATTACTCTGACAAATTCACTATAAAAAAGGCAATCCTCGGCGTATTTAAAATTTGCGACAGTAACAAATTATTTTTTGAAAAATTTACTATAGAAATGGCAATCCTCGGCGTATTTAAAATTTGCGACAGTAAAAAATATTATTTTGACAAATTCACTATAGAAAAGGCAATCCTCGGCGTATTTAAAATTTGCGACAGTAAAAAATTATGTTTTGAAAAATTTACTATGGAAAAGGCAATCCTCGGCGTATTTAAAATTTGCGACAGCAAAAAATAATTTTATGAAAAATTCCCTATAGAAAAGGCAATCATCGGTATATTTAAAATTTGCCACTGTAAAAATTTATTTTTTGACAAATTCACTACAGAAAAGGCAATCCTCGGTATATTTAAAATTTGCCACAGTAAAAATATATTTTTTGACAAATTCACTATAGAAAACACTATAGAAAATGCAATCCTCGGCGTATTTAAAATTTGCGACCGTAAAAAATATTATTTTGACAAATTCACTATAGAAAAGGCAATCCTCGGCGTATTTAAAATTTGCGACAGTAAAAAATTATTTTTTGAAAAATTTACTATAGAAAAGGCAATCCTCGGCGTATTAAAAATTTGCGACAGTAAAAAATTATTTTTTGAAAAATTCACCATAGAAAAGGTATTCCTCGGCGTATTTAAAATTTGCGACAGTAAAAAATTATTTTTTGAAAAATTTACTATAGAAAAGGCAATCCTCGGCGTATTTAAAATTTGCGACAGTAAAAAATAATTTTTTGAAAAATTTACTATAGAAAAGGCAATCCTCGGCGTAATTAAAATTTGCGACAGTAAAAATTTATTTTTTTGACAAATTCACTATAGAAAAGGCAATCCTCGGCGTATTTAAAATTTGCGACAGTAAACAATTATTTTTGAAGAATTTACTATAGGAAAGGCAATCCCCGGCGTATTTAAAATTTGCGACAGTAAAAATTTATTTTTTGACAAATTCACTATAGAAAAGGCAATCCTCGGCGTATTAAAAATTTGCGACAGTAAAAAATAATTTTTTGAGAAATTTACTATAGAAAAGGCAATCCTCGGCGTATTTAAAATTTGCGACAGTAAAAAATTATTTTTTGAAAAATTTACTATAGAAAAGGCAATCCTCCGCGTATTTAAAATTTGCGACAGTAAAAAATTATTTTTTGAAAAATTTACTATAGAAAATGCAATCCTCGGCGTATTTAAAATTTGCGACAGTAAAAAATTATTTTTTGAAAAATTGACTATAGAAAAGGCAATCCTCGGCGTATTTAAAATTTGCGACAGTAAAAAATTATTTTTTGAAAAATTTACTATAGAAAAGGCAATCCTCGGCGTATTTAAAATTTGCGACAGTAGAAAATTATTTTTTGAAAAATTTACTATAGAAAAGGCAATCCTCGGCCTATTTAAAATTTGCGAGAGTAAAAAATTATTTTTTGAAAAATTTACTATAGAAAAGTCAATCCTCGGCGTATTTAAAACTTGCGACAGTAAAAAATTATTTTTTGAAAAATTTACTATAGAAAAGGCAATCCTCGGCGTATTTAAAATTTGCGACAGTAAAAATTTATTTTTTGACAAATTCACTATAGAAAAGGCAATCCTCGGCGTATTTAAAATTTGCGACAGTAAAAAATTATTTTTTGAAAAATTTACAATAGAAAAGGCAATCCTCGGCGTATTTAAAATTTGCGACAGTAAACATATATTTTTTGAAAAATTCACTATAGAAAAGGCAATCCTCGGCGTATTAAAAATTTGCGACCGTAAAAAATAATTTTTTGAGAAATTTACTATAGAAAAGACAATCCTCGGCGTATTTAAAATTTGCGACAGTAAAAAATATTTTTTTGAAAAATTCACTACAGAAAAGGCAATCCTCGGTATATTTAAAATTTGCGACAGTAAAAAATTATTTTTTGAAAAATTCACTATAGAAAAACCAATCCTCGGCGTATTAAAAATTTGCGACCGTAAAAAATATTTTTTTGAGAAATTTACTATAGAAAGGCAATCCTCGGCGTATTTAAAATTTGCGACAGTAAAAAATAATTTTTTGAAAAATTCACTATAGAAAAGGCAATCCTCGGTATATTTAAAATTTGCGACAGTAAAAATTTATTTTTTGACAAATTCACTATAGAAAAGGCAATCCTCGGCGTATTTAAAATTTGCGACAGTAAAAAATAATTTTTTGAAAAATTTACAATAGAAAAGGCAATCCTCGGCGTATTTAAAATTTGCGACAGTAAACATATATTTTTTGACAAATTCACTATAGAAAAGGCAATCCTCGGCGTATTAAAAATTTGCGACCGTAAAAAATAATTTTTTGAGAAATTTACTATAGAAAAGACAATCCTCGGCGTATTTAAAATTTGCGACAGTAAAAAATATTTTTTTGAAAAATTCACTATAGAAAAGGCAATCCTCGGTATATTTAAAATTTGCGACAGTAAAAAATTATTTTTTGACAAATTCACTATAGAAAAACCAATCCTCGGCGTATTAAAAATTTGCGACCGTAAAAAATAATTTTTTGAGAAATTTACTATAGAAAAGGCAATCCTCGGCGTATTTAAAATTTGCGACAGTAAAAAATAATTTTTTGAAAAATTCACTATAGAAAAGGCAATCCTCGGTATATTTAAAATTTGCGACAGTAAGAAATTATTTTTTGACAAATTCACTATAGAAAAGCCAATCCTCGGCGTATTTAAAATTTGCGACCGTAAAAAATATTATTTTGACAAATTCACTATAGAAAAGGCAAACCTCGGCGTATTTAAAATTTGCGACAGTAAAAAATTATTTTTTGAAAAATTTACTATAGAAAAGTCAATCCTCGACGTATTTAAAACTTGCGACAGTAAAAAATTATTTTTTGAAAAATTTACTATAGAAAAGGCAATCCTCGGCGTATTTAAAATTTGCGACAGTAAAAATTTATTTTTTGACAAATTCACTATAGAAAAGGCAATCCTCGGCGTATTTAAAATTTGCGACAGTAAAAAATTATTTTTTGAAACATTTACAATAGAAAAGGCAATCCTCGGCGTATTTAAAATTTGCGACAGTAAACATATATTTTTTGACAAATTCACTATAGAAAAGGCAATCCTCGGCGTATTAAAAATTTGCGACCGTAAAAAATAATTTTTTGAGAAATTTACTATAGAAAAGGCAATCCTCGGCGTATTTAAAATTTGCGACAGTAAAAAATAATATTTTGAAAAATTCACTATGGAAAAGGCAATCCTCGGTATATTTAAAATTTGGGACAGTAAAAAATTATTTTTTGACAAATTCACTATAGAAAAGCCAATCCTCGGCGTATTTAAAATTTGCGACCGTAAAAAATATTATTTTGACAAATTTACTATAGAAAAGGCAATCCTCGGCGTATTTAAAATTTGCGACAGTAAAAAATATTATTTTGACAAATTCACTATAGAAAAGGCAATCCTCGGCGTAATTAAAATTTGCGACAGTAAAAAATTATGTTTTGAAAAATTTACTATAGAAAAGGCAATCCTCGGCGTATTTAAAATTTGCGACAGCAAAAAATAATTTTTTGAAAAATTTACTATAGAAAAGGCAATCCTCGGCGTATTTAAAATTTGCGACAGTAAAAATTATGTTTTGAAAAATTTACTATAGAAAAGGCAATCCTCGGCGTATTTAAAATTTGCGATAGCAAAAAATTATTTTTTGACAAATTCACTATAGAAAAGCCAATCCTCGACGTATTTAAAATTTGCGACCGTAAAAAATATTATTTTGACAAATTCACTATAGAAAAGGCAATCCTCGGCGTATTTAAAATTTGCGACAGTAAAAAAATATTTTTTGAAAAATTTACTATAGAAAAGGCAATCCTCGGCGTAATTAAAATTTGCGACAGTAAAAATTTATTTTTTGACAAATTCACTATAGAAAAGGCAATCCTCGGCGTATATAAAATTTGCGACAGTAAACAATTATTTTTGAAAAATTTACTATAGAAAAGGCAATCCTCGGCGTATTTAAAATTTGCGACAGTAAAAATTTATTTTTTGACAAATTCACTATAGAAAAGGCAATCCTCGGTATATTTAAAATTTGCCACAGTAAAAATATATTTTTTGACAAATTCACTATAGAAAACACTATAGAAAAGGCAATCCTCGGCGTATTTAAAATTTGCGACCGTAAAAAATATTATTTTGACAAATTCACTATAAAAAAGGCAATCCTCGGCGTATTTAAAATTTGCGACAGTAACAAATTATTTTTTGAAAAATTTACTATAGAAAAGGCAATCCTCGGCGTATTTAAAATTTGCGACAGTAAAAAATTATTTTTTGAAAAATTCACTATAGAAAAGGCAATCCTCGGCGTATTTAAAATTTGAGACCGTAAAAAATATTACTCTGACAAATTCACTATAAAAAAGGCAATCCTCGGCGTATTTAAAATTTGCGACAGTAACAAATTATTTTTTGAAAAATTTACTATAGAAATGGCAATCCTCGGCGTATTTAAAATTTGCGACAGTAAAAAATATTATTTTGACAAATTCACTATAGAAAAGGCAATCCTCGGCGTATTTAAAATTTGCGACAGTAAAAAATTATGTTTTGAAAAATTTACTATGGAAAAGGCAATCCTCGGCGTATTTAAAATTTGCGACAGCAAAAAATAATTTTATGAAAAATTCCCTATAGAAAAGGCAATCATCGGTATATTTAAAATTTGCCACTGTAAAAATTTATTTTTTGACAAATTCACTACAGAAAAGGCAATCCTCGGTATATTTAAAATTTGCCACAGTAAAAATATATTTTTTGACAAATTCACTATAGAAAACACTATAGAAAATGCAATCCTCGGCGTATTTAAAATTTGCGACCGTAAAAAATATTATTTTGACAAATTCACTATAGAAAAGGCAATCCTCGGCGTATTTAAAATTTGCGACAGTAAAAAATTATTTTTTGAAAAATTTACTATAGAAAAGGCAATCCTCGGCGTATTAAAAATTTGCGACAGTAAAAAATTATTTTTTGAAAAATTCACCATAGAAAAGGTATTCCTCGGCGTATTTAAAATTTGCGACAGTAAAAAATTATTTTTTGAAAAATTTACTATAGAAAAGGCAATCCTCGGCGTATTTAAAATTTGCGACAGTAAAAAATAATTTTTTGAAAAATTTACTATAGAAAAGGCAATCCTCGGCGTAATTAAAATTTGCGACAGTAAAAATTTATTTTTTTGACAAATTCACTATAGAAAAGGCAATCCTCGGCGTATTTAAAATTTGCGACAGTAAACAATTATTTTTGAAGAATTTACTATAGGAAAGGCAATCCTCGGCGTATTTAAAATTTGCGACAGTAAAAATTTATTTTTTGACAAATTCACTATAGAAAAGGCAATCCTCGGCGTATTAAAAATTTGCGACAGTAAAAAATAATTTTTTGAGAAATTTACTATAGAAAAGGCAATCCTCGGCGTATTTAAAATTTGCGACAGTAAAAAATTATTTTTTGAAAAATTTACTATAGAAAAGGCAATCCTCCGCGTATTTAAAATTTGCGACAGTAAAAAATTATTTTTTGAAAAATTTACTATAGAAAAGGCAATCCTCGGCGTATTTAAAATTTGCGACAGTAAAAAATTATTTTTTGAAAAATTGACTATAGAAAAGGCAATCCTCGGCGTATTTAAAATTTGCGACAGTAAAAAATTATTTTTTGAAAAATTTACTATAGAAAAGGCAATCCTCGGCGTATTTAAAATTTGCGACAGTAGAAAATTATTTTTTGAAAAATTTACTATAGAAAAGGCAATCCTCGGCCTATTTAAAATTTGCGAGAGTAAAAAATTATTTTTTGAAAAATTTACTATAGAAAAGTCAATCCTCGGCGTATTTAAAACTTGCGACAGTTAAAAATTATTTTTTGAAAAATTTACTATAGAAAAGGCAATCGTCGGCGTATTTAAAATTTGCCACTGTAAAAATTTATTTTTTGACAAATTCACTATAGAAAAGGCAATCCTCGGTATATTTAAAATTTGCGACAGTAAAAAATTATTTTTTGACAAATTCACTATAGAAAAGCCAATCCTCGGCGTATTAAAAATTTGCGACCGTAAAAAATAATTTTTTGAGAAATTTACTATAGAAAAGGCAATCCTCGGCGTATTTAAAATTTGCGACAGTAAAAAATAATATTTTGAAAAATTCACTATGGAAAAGGCAATCCTCGGTATATTTAAAATTGGGGACAGTAAAAAATTATTTTTTGACAAATTCACTATAGAAAAGCCAATCCTCGGCGTATTTAAAATTTGCGACCGTAAAAAATATTTTTTTGACAAATTTACTATAGAAAAGGCAATCCTCGGCGTATTTAAAATTTGCGACAGTAAAAAATATTATTTTGACAAATTCACTATAGAAAAGGCAATCCTCGGCGTAATTAAAATTTGCGACAGTAAAAAATTATGTTTTGAAAAATTTACTATAGAAAAGGCAATCCTCGGCGTATTTAAAATTTGCGACAGCAAAAAATAATTTTTTGAAAAATTTACTATAGAAAAGGCAATCCTCGGCGTATTTAAAATTTGCGACAGTAAAAATTATGTTTTGAAAAATTTACTATAGAAAAGGCAATCCTCGGCGTATTTAAAATTTGCGATAGCAAAAAATTATTTTTTGACAAATTCACTATAGAAAAGCCAATCCTCGGCGTATTTAAAATTTGCGACCGTAAAAAATATTATTTTGACAAATTCACTATAGAAAAGGCAATCCTCGGCGTATTTAAAATTTGCGACAGTAAAAAATAATTTTTTGAAAAATTTACTATAGAAAAGGCAATCCTCGGCGTAATTAAAATTTGCGACAGTAAAAATTTATTTTTTGACAAATTCACTATAGAAAAGGCAATCCTCGGCGTAATTAAAATTTGCGACAGTAAAAAATTATGTTTTGAAAAATTTACTATAGAAAAGGCAATCCTCGGCGTATTTAAAATTTGCGACAGCAAAAAATAATTTTTTGAAAAATTTACTATAGAAAAGGCAATCCTCGGCGTATTTAAAATTTGCGACAGTAAAAATTATGTTTTGAAAAATTTACTATAGAAAAGGCAATCCTCGGCGTATTTAAAATTTGCGATAGCAAAAAATTATTTTTTGACAAATTCACTATAGAAAAGCCAATCCTCGGCGTATTTAAAATTTGCGACCGTAAAAAATATTATTTTGACAAATTCACTATAGAAAAGGCAATCCTCGGCGTATTTAAAATTTGCGACAGTAAAAAATTATTTTTTGAAAAATTTACTATAGAAAAGGCAATCCTCGGCGTAATTAAAATTTGCGACAGTAAAAATTTATTTTTTGACAAATTCACTATAGAAAAGGCAATCCTCGGCGTATATAAAATTTGCGACAGTAAACAATTATTTTTGAAAAATTTACTATAGGAAAGGCAATCCTCGGCGTATTTAAAATTTGCGACAGTAAAAATTTATTTTTTGACAAATTCACTATAGAAAAGGCAATCCTCGGCGTATTAAAAATTTGCGACAGTAAAAAATAATTTTTTGAGAAATTTACTATAGAAAAGGCAATCCTCGGCGTATTTAAAATTTCCGACAGTAAAAAATTATTTTTTGAAAAATTTACTATAGAAAAGGCAATCCTCGGCGTATTTAAAATTTGCGACAGTAAAAAATTATTTTTTGAAAAATTTACTATAGAAAAGGCAATCCTCGGCGTATTAAAAATTTGCGACCTTAAAAAATAATTTTTTGAGAAATTTACTATAGCAAAGGCAATCCTCGGCGTATTTAAAATTTGCGACAGTAAAAAATTATTTTTTGGCAAATTCACTATAGAAAAGGCAATACTCGGTGTATTTTAAATTTTCGACAGTAAAAAATTATTTTTTGACAAATTCACCATAGAAAACGTAATCCTCGGTGTATTTAAAATTTGCGACAGTAAAACATTATATTTTAAAAAATTTACTATAGAAAAGGCAATACTCGGCGTATTTAAAATTTGCGACAGTAAAAAATTATTTTTTGAAAAATTCGCTATAGAAAAGGCAATCCTCGGCGTATTTAAAATTTGAGACCGTAAAAAATATTACTCTGACAAATTCACTATAAAAAAGGCAATCCTCGGCGTATTTAAAATTTGCGACAGTAACAAATTATTTTTTGAAAAATTTACTATAGAAATGGCAATCCTCGGCGTATTTAAAATTTGCGACAGTAAAAAATATTATTTTGACAAATTCACTATAGAAAAGGCAATCCTCGGCGTATTTAAAATTTGCGACAGTAAAAAATTATGTTTTGAAAAATTTACTATGGAAAAGGCAATCCTCGGCGTATTTAAAATTTGCGACAGCAAAAAATAATTTTATGAAAAATTCACTATAGAAAAGGCAATCATCGGTATATTTAAAATTTGCCACTGTAAAAATTAATTTTTTGACAAATTCACTACAGAAAAGGCAATCCTCGGTATATTTAAAATTTGCCACAGTAAAAATATATTTTTTGACAAATTCACTATAGAAAACACTATAGAAAAGGCAATCCTCGGCGTATTTAAAATTTGCGACCGTAAAAAATATTATTTTGACAAATTCACTATAAAAAAGGCAATCCTCGGCGTATTTAAAATTTGCGACAGTAAAAAATTATTTTTTGAAAAATTTACTGTAGAAAAGGCAATCCTCGGCGTATTAAAAATTTGCGACAGTAAAAAATTATTTTTTGAAAAATTCACCGCAGAAAAGGTATTCCTCGGCGTATTTAAAATTTGCGACAGTAAAAAATTATTTTTTGAAAAATTTACTATAGAAAAGGCAATCCTCGGCGTATTTAAAATTTGCGACAGTAAAAATTTATTTTTTGAAAAATTTACTATAGAAAAGGCAATCCTCGGCGTAATTAAAATTTGCGACAGTAAAAATTTATTTTTTTGACAAATTCACTATAGAAAAGGCAATCCTCGGCGTATTTAAAATTTGCGACAGTAAACAATTATTTTTGAAAAATTTACTATAGGAAAGGCAATCCTCGGCGTATTTAAAATTTGCGACAGTAAAAATTTATTTTTTGACAAATTCACTATAGAAAAGGCAATCCTCGGCGTATTAAAAATTTGCGACAGTAAAAAATAATTTTTTGAGAAATTTACTATAGAAAAGGCAATCCTCGGCGTATTTAAAATTTGCGACAGTAAAAAATTATTTTTTGAAAAATTTACTATAGAAAAGGCAATCCTCCGCGTATTTAAAATTTGCGACAGTAAAAAAGTATTTTTTGAAAAATTTACTATAGAAAAGGCAATCCTCGGCGTATTTAAAATTTGCGACAGTAAAAAATTATTTTTTGAAAAATTTACTATAGAAAAGGCAATCCTCGGCGTATTTAAAATTTGCGACAGTAAAAAATTATTTTTTGAAAGTTTACTATAGAAAAGGCAATCCTCGGCGTATTTAAAATTTGCGACAGTAGAAAATTATTTTTTGAAAAATTTACTATAGAAAAGGCAATCCTCGGCCTGTTTAAAATTTGTGACAGTAAAAAATTATTTTTTGAAAAATTTACTATAGAAAAGTCAATCCTCGACGTATTTAAAACTTGCGACAGTAAAAAATTATTTTTTGAAAAATTTACTATAGAAAAGGCAATCCTCGGCGTATTTAAAATTTGCGACAGTAAAAATTTATTTTTTGACAAATTCACTATAGAAAAGGCAATCCTCGGCGTATTTAAAATTTGCGACAGTAAAAAATTATTTTTTGAAAAATTTACAATAGAAAAGGCAATCCTCGGCGTATTTAAAATTTGCGACAGTAAACATATATTTTTTGACAAATTCACTATAGAAAAGGCAATCCTCGGCGTATTAAAAATTTGCGACCGTAAAAAATAATTTTTTGAGAAATTTACTATAGAAAAGACAATCCTCGGCGTATTTAAAATTTGCGACAGTAAAAAATATTTTTTTGAAAAATTCACTATAGAAAAGGCAATCCTCGGTATATTTAAAATTTGCGACAGTAAAAAATTATTTTTTGACAAATTCACTATAGAAAAACCAATCCTCGGCGTATTAAAAATTTACGACCGTAAAAAATAATTTTTTGAGAAATTTACTATAGAAAAGGCAATCCTCGGCGTATTTAAAATTTGCGACAGTAAAAAATAATTTTTTGAAAAATTCACTATAGAAAAGGCAATCCTCGGTATATTTAAAATTTGCGACAGTAAAAAATTATTTTTTGACAAATTCACTATAGAAAAGCCAATCCTCGGCGTATTTAAAATTTGCGACCGTAAAAAATATTATTTTGACAAATTCACTATAGAAAAGGCAAACCTCGGCGTATTTAAAATTTGCGACAGTAAAAAATTATTTTTTGAAAAATTTACTATAGAAAAGTCAATCCTCGACGTATTTAAAACTTGCGACAGTAAAAAATTATTTTTTGAAAAATTTACTATAGAAAAGGCAATCCTCGGCGTATTTAAAATTTGCGACAGTAAAAATTTATTTTTTGACAAATTCACTATAGAAAAGGCAATCCTCGGCGTATTTAAAATTTGCGACAGTAAAAAATTATTTTTTGAAAAATTTACAATAGAAAAGGCAATCCTCGGCGTATTTAAAATTTGCGACAGTAAACATATATTTTTTGACAAATTCACTATAGAAAAGGCAATCCTCGGCGTATTAAAAATTTGCGACCGTAAAAAATAATTTTTTGAGAAATTTACTATAGAAAAGGCAATCCTCGGCGTATTTAAAATTTGCGACAGTAAAAAATAATATTTTGAAAAATTCACTATGGAAAAGGCAATCCTCGGTATATTTAAAATTTGGGACAGTAAAAAATTATTTTTTGACAAATTCACTATAGAAAAGCCAATCCTCGGCGAATTTAAAATTTGCGACAGTAAAAAATATTATTTTGACAAATTCACTATAGAAAAGGCAATCCTCGGCGTAATTAAAATTTGCGACAGTAAAAAATTATGTTTTGAAAAATTTACTATAGAAAAGGCAATCCTCGGCGTATTTAAAATTTGCGACAGCAAAAAATAATTTTTTGAAAAATTTACTATAGAAAAGGCAATCCTCGGCGTATTTAAAATTTGCGACAGTAAAAATTATGTTTTGAAAAATTTACTATAGAAAAGGCAATCCTCGGCGTATTTAAAATTTGCGATAGCAAAAAATTATTTTTTGACAAATTCACTATAGAAAAGCCAATCCTCGACGTATTTAAAATTTGCGACCGTAAAAAATATTATTTTGACAAATTCACTATAGAAAAGGCAATCCTCGGCGTATTTAAAATTTGCGACAGTAAAAAATTATTTTTTGAAAAATTTACTATAGAAAAGGCAATCCTCGGCGTAATTAAAATTTGCGACAGTAAAAATTTATTTTTTGACAAATTCACTATAGAAAAGGCAATCCTCGGCGTATATAAAATTTGCGACAGTAAACAATTATTTTTGAAAAATTTACTATAGAAAAGGCAATCCTCGGCGTATTTAAAATTTGCGACCGTAAAAAATATTATTTTGACAAATTCACTATAAAAAAGGCAATCCTCGGCGTATTTAAAATTTGCGACAGTAACAAATTATTTTTTGAAAAATTTACTATAGAAAAGGCAATCCTCGGCGTATTTAAAATTTGCGACAGTAAAAAATTATTTTTTGAAAAATTCACTATAGAAAAGGCAATCCTCGGCGTATTTAAAATTTGAGACCGTAAAAAATATTACTCTGACAAATTCACTATAAAAAAGGCAATCCTCGGCGTATTTAAAATTTGCGACAGTAACAAATTATTTTTTGAAAAATTTACTATAGAAATGGCAATCCTCGGCGTATTTAAAATTTGCGACAGTAAAAATTATTATTTTGACAAATTCACTATAGAAAAGGCAATCCTCGGCGTATTTAAAATTTGCGACAGTAAAAAATTATGTTTTGAAAAATTTACTATGGAAAAGGCAATCCTCGGCGTATTTAAAATTTGCGACAGCAAAAAATAATTTTATGAAAAATTCCCTATAGAAAAGGCAATCATCGGTATATTTAAAATTTGCCACTGTAAAAATGTATTTTTTTACAAATTCACTACAGAAAAGGCAATCCTCGGTATATTTAAAATTTGCCACAGTAAAAATATATTTTTTGACAAATTCACTATAGAAAACACTATAGAAAAGGCAATCCTCGGCGTATTTAAAATTTGCGACCGTAAAAAATATTATTTTGACAAATTCAGTATAGAAAAGGCAATCCTCGGCGTATTTAAAATTTGCGACAGTAAAAAATTATTTTTTGAAAAATTTACTATAGAAAAGGCAATCCTCGGCGTATTAAAAATTTGCGACAGTAAAAAATTATTTTTTGAAAAATTCACCATAGAAAAGGTATTCCTCGGCGTATTTAAAATTTGCGACAGTAAAAAATTATTTTTTGAAAAATTTACTATAGAAAAGGCAATCCTCGGCGTATTTAAAATTTGCGACAGTAAAAAATAATTTTTTGAAAAATTTACTATAGAAAAGGCAATCCTCGGCGTAATTAAAATTTGCGACAGTAAAAATTTATTTTTTTGACAAATTCACTATAGAAAAGGCAATCCTCGGCGTATTTAAAATTTGCGACAGTAAACAATTATTTTTGAAGAATTTACTATAGGAAAGGCAATCCTCGGCGTATTTAAAATTTGCGACAGTAAAAATTTATTTTTTGACAAATTCACTATAGAAAAGGCAATCCTCGGCGTGTTAAAAATTTGCGACAGTAAAAAATAATTTTTTGAGAAATTTACTATAGAAAAGGCAATCCTCGGCGTATTTAAAATTTGCGACAGTAAAAAATTATTTTTTGAAAAATTTACTATAGAAAAGGCAATCCTCGCGTATTTAAAATTTGCGACAGTAAAAAATTATTTTTTGAAAAATTTACTATAGAAAAGGCAATCCTCGGCGTATTTAAAATTTGCGACAGTAAAAAATTATTTTTTGAAAAATTGACTATGGAAAAGGCAATCCTCGGCGTATTTAAAATTTGCGACAGTAAAAAATTATTTTTTGAAAAATTTACTATAGAAAAGGCAATCCTCGGCGTATTTAAAATTTGCGACAGTAGAAAATTATTTTTTGAAAAATTTACTATAGAAAAGGCAATCCTCGGCCTATTTAAAATTTGCGAGAGTAAAAAATTATTTTTTGAAAAATTTACTATAGAAAAGTCAATCCTCGGCGTATTTAAAACTTGCGACAGTAAAAAATTATTTTTTGAAAAATTTACTATAGAAAAGGCAAACCTCGGCGTATTTAAAATTTGCGACAGTAAAAATTTATTTTTTGAAAAATTCACTATAGAAAAGGCAATCCTCGGCGTATTTAAAATTTGCGACAGTAAAAAATTATTTTTTGAAAAATTTACAATAGAAAAGGCAATCCTCGGCGTATTTAAAATTTGCGACAGTAAACATATATTTTTTGAAAAATTCACTATAGAAAAGGCAATCCTCGGCGTATTAAAAATTTGCGACCGTAAAAAATAATTTTTTGAGAAATTTACTATAGAAAAGACAATCCTCGGCGTATTTAAAATTTGCGACAGTAAAAAATATTTTTTTGAAAAATTCACTGTAGAAAAGGCAATCCTCGGTATATTTAAAATTTGCGACAGTAAAAAATTATTTTTTGACAAATTCACTATAGAAAAGCCAATCCTCGGCGTATTTAAAATTTGCGACCGTAAAAAATATTATTTTGACAAATTCACTATAGAAAAGGCAAACCTCGGCGTATTTAAAATTTGCGACAGT
This sequence comes from Dioctria rufipes, assembly GCA_963924295.1. Classification (NCBI taxonomy): domain Eukaryota; kingdom Metazoa; phylum Arthropoda; class Insecta; order Diptera; family Asilidae; genus Dioctria; species Dioctria rufipes. The sequence goes on from CAWUPM010000269.1 coordinate 165,183, forward strand.
AAAAAATTATTTTTTGAAAAATTTACTATAGAAAAGGCAATCCTCGGCGTATTTAAAATTTGCGACAGTAAAAAATTATGTTTTGAAAAATTTACTATAGAAAAGGCAATCCTCGGCGTAATTAAAATTTGCGACAGCAAAAAATTATTTTTTGAAAAATTTACTATAGAAAAGGCAATCCTCGGCGTATTTAAAATTTGCGACAGCAAAAAATTATTTTTTGAAAAATTTACTATAGAAAAGGCAATGCTCGGCGTATTTTAAATTTGCGACATTTAAAAATTATTTTTTGAAAAATTTACTATAGAAAAGGCAATCCTCGGCGTATTTAAAATTTGCGACAGCAAAAAATTATTTTTGAAAAATTTACTATAGAAAAGGCAATGCTCGGCGTATTTTAAATTTGCGACATTTAAAAATTATTTTTTGAAAAATTTACTGTAGAAAAGGCAATCCTCGGCGTATTTAAAATTTGCGACAGCAAAAAATTATTTTTTGAAAAATTTACTATAGAAAAGGCAATCCTCGGCGTATTTAAAATTTGCGACAGCAAAAAATTATTTTTTGAAAAATTTACTATAGAAAAGGCAATGCTCGGCGTATTTTAAATTTGCGACAGTTAAAAATTATTTTTTGAAAAATTTACTATAGAAAAGGCAATCGTCGGCGTATTTAAAATTTGCCACTGTAAAAATTTATTTTTTGACAAATTCACTATAGAAAAGGCAATCCTCGGTATATTTAAAATTTGCGACAGTAAAAAATTATTTTTTGACAAATTCACTATAGAAAAGCCAATCCTCGGCGTATTAAAAATTTGCGACCGTAAAAAATAATTTTTTGAGAAATTTACTATAGAAAAGGCAATCCTCGGCGTATTTAAAATTTGCGACAGTAAAAAATAATATTTTGAAAAATTCACTATGGAAAAGGCAACCCTCGGTATATTTAAAATTTGGGACAGTAAAAAATTATTTTTTGACAAATTCACTATAGAAAAGCCAATCCTCGGCGTATTTAAAATTTGCGACCGTAAAAAATATTTTTTTGACAAATTTACTATAGAAAAGGCAATCCTCGGCGTATTTAAAATTTGCGACAGTAAAAAATATTATTTTGACAAATTCACTATAGAAAAGGCAATCCTCGGCGTAATTAAAATTTGCGACAGTGAAAAATTATGTTTTGAAAAATTTACTATAGAAAAGGCAATCCTCGGCGTATTTAAAATTTGCGACAGCAAAAAATAATTTTTTGAAAAATTTACTATAGAAAAGGCAATCCTCGGCGTATTTAAAATTTGCGACAGTAAAAATTATGTTTTGAAAAATTTACTATAGAAAAGGCAATCCTCGGCGTATTTAAAATTTGCGATAGCAAAAAATTATTTTTTGACAAATTCACTATAGAAAAGCCAATCCTCGGCGTATTTAAAATATGCGACCGTAAAAAATATTATTTTGACAAATTCACTATAGAAAAGGCAATCCTCGGCGTATTTAAAATTTGCGACAGTAAAAAATAATTTTTTGAAAAATTTACTATAGAAAAGGCAATCCTCGGCGTAATTAAAATTTGCGACAGTAAAAATTTATTTTTTGACAAATTCACTATAGAAAAGGCAATCCTCGGCGTATATAAAATTTGCGACAGTAAACAATTATTTTTGAAAAATTTACTATAGGAAAGGCAATCCTCGGCGTTTTTAAAATTTGCGACAGTAAAAATTTATTTTTTGACAAATTCACTATAGAAAAGGCAATCCTCGGCGTATTAAAAATTTGCGACCGTAAAAAATATTATTTTGACAAATTCACTATAGAAAAGGCAATCCTCGGCGTATTTAAAATTTGCGACAGTAAAAAATAATTTTTTGAAAAATTTACTATAGAAAAGGCAATCCTCGGCGTATTTAAAATTTGCGACAGTAAAAAATAATATTTTGAAAAATTCACTATGGAAAAGGCAATCCTCGGTATATTTAAAATTTGGGACAGTAAAAAATTATTTTTTGACAAATTCACTATAGAAAAGCCAATCCTCGGCGTATTTAAAATTTGCGACCGTAAAAAATATTTTTTTGACAAATTTACTATAGAAAAGGCAATCCTCGGCGTATTTAAAATTTGCGACAGTAAAAAATATTATTTTGACAAATTCACTATAGAAAAGGCAATCCTCGGCGTAATTAAAATTTGCGACAGTAAAAAATTATGTTTTGAAAAATTTACTATAGAAAAGGCAATCCTCGGCGTATTTAAAATTTGCGACAGCAAAAAATAATTTTTTGAAAAATTTACTATAGAAAAGGCAATCCTCGGCGTATTTAAAATTTGCGACAGTAAAAATTATGTTTTGAAAAATTTACTATAGAAAAGGCAATCCTCGGCGTATTTAAAATTTGCGATAGCAAAAAATTATTTTTTGACAAATTCACTATAGAAAAGCCAATCCTCGGCGTATTTAAAATTTGCGACCGTAAAAAATATTATTTTGACAAATTCACTATAGAAAAGGCAATCCTCGGCGTAATTAAAATTTGCGACAGTAAAAATTTATTTTTTGACAAATTCACTATAGAAAAGGCAATCCTCGGCGTATTTAAAATTTGCGACAGCAAAAAATAATTTTTTGAAAAATTTACTATAGAAAAGGCAATCCTCGGCGTATTTAAAATTTGCGACAGTAAAAATTATGTTTTGAAAAATTTACTATAGAAAAGGCAATCCTCGGCGTATTTAAAATTTGCGATAGCAAAAAATTATTTTTTGACAAATTCACTATAGAAAAGCCAATCCTCGGCGTATTTAAAATTTGCGACCGTAAAAAATATTATTTTGACAAATTCACTATAGAAAAGGCAATCCTCGGCGTATTTAAAATTTGCGACAGTAAAAAATAATTTTTTGAAAAATTTACTATAGAAAAGGCAATCCTCGGCGTATTTAAAATTTGCGAAAGTAAAAAATTATTTTTTGAAAAATTCACTATAGAAAAGGCAATCCTCGGAGTATTTAAAATTTGAGACCGTAAAAAATATTACTCTGACAAATTCACTATAAAAAAGGCAATCCTCGGCGTATTTAAAATTTGCGACAGTAACAAATTATTTTTTGAAAAATTTACTATAGAAAAGGCAATCCTCCGCGTATTTAAAATTTGCGACAGTAAAAAATTATTTTTTGAAAAATTTACTATAGAAAAGGCAATCCTCGGCGTATTTAAAATTTGCGACAGTAAAAAATTATTTTTTGAAAAATTGACTATAGAAAAGGCAATCCTCGGCGTATTTAAAATTTGCGACAGTAAAAAATTATTTTTTGAAAAATTTACTATAGAAAAGGCAATCCTCGGCGTATTTAAAATTTGCGACAGTAGAAAATTATTTTTTGAAAAATTTACTATAGAAAAGGCAATCCTCGGCCTATTTAAAATTTGCGAGAGTAAAAAATTATTTTTTGAAAAATTTACTATAGAAAAGTCAATCCTCGGCGTATTTAAAACTTGCGACAGTAAAAAATTATTTTTTGAAAAATTTACTATAGAAAAGGCAATCCTCGGCGTATTTAAAATTTGCGACAGTAAAAATTTATTTTTTGAAAAATTCACTATAGAAAAGGCAATCCTCGGCGTATTTAAAATTTGCGACAGTAAAAAATTATTTTTTGAAAAATTTACAATAGAAAAGGCAATCCTCGGCGTATTTAAAATTTGCGACAGTAAACATATATTTTTTGAAAAATTCACTATAGAAAAGGCAATCCTCGGCGTATTAAAAATTTGCGACCGTAAAAAATAATTTTTTGAGAAATTTACTATAGAAAAGACAATCCTCGGCGTATTTAAAATTTGCGACAGTAAAAAATATTTTTTTGAAAAATTCACTATAGAAAAGGCAATCCTCGGTATATTTAAAATTTGCGACAGTAAAAAATTATTTTTTGAAAAATTCACTATAGAAAAACCAATCCTCGGCGTATTAAAAATTTGCGACCGTAAAAAATATTTTTTTGAGAAATTTACTATAGAAAAGGCAATCCTCGGCGTATTTAAAATTTGCGACAGTAAAAAATAATTTTTTGAAAAATTCACTATAGAAAAGGCAATCCTCGGTATATTTAAAATTTGCGACAGTAAAAAATTATTTTTTGACAAATTCACTATAGAAAAGCCAATCCTCGGCGTATTTAAAATTTGCGACCGTAAAAAATATTATTTTGACAAATTCACTATAGAAAAGGCAAACCTCGGCGTATTTAAAATTTGCGACAGTAAAAAATTATTTTTTGAAAAATTTACTATAGAAAAGGCAATCCTCGGCGTATTTAAAATTTGCGACAGTAAAAAATTATGTTTTGAAAAATTTACTATAGAAAAGGCAATCCTCGGCGTAATTAAAATTTGCGACAGCAAAAAATTATTTTTTGAAAAATTTACTTTAGAAAAGGCAATCCTCGGCGTATTTAAAATTTGCGACAGCAAAAAATTATTTTTTGAAAAATTTACTATAGAAAAGGCAATGCTCGGCGTATTTTAAATTTGCGACATTTAAAAATTATTTTTTGAAAAATTTACTATAGAAAAGGCAATCCTCGGCGTATTTAAAATTTGCGACAGCAAAAAATTATTTTTTGAAAAATTTACTATAGAAAAGGCAATGCTCGGCGTATTTTAAATTTGCGACATTTAAAAATTATTTTTTGAAAGATTTACTATAGAAAAGGCAATCCTCGGCGTATTTAAAATTTGCGACAGCAAAAAATTATTTTTTGAAAAATTTACTATAGAAAAGGCAATGCTCGGCGTATTTTAAATTTGCGACATTTAAAAATTATTTTTTGAAAAATTTACTGTAGAAAAGGCAATCCTCGGCGTATTTAAAATTTGCGACAGCAAAAAATTATTTTTTGAAAAATTTACTATAGAAAAGGCAATCCTCGGCGTATTTAAAATTTGCGACAGCAAAAAATTATTTTTTGAAAAATTTACTATAGAAAAGGCAATGCTCGGCGTATTTTAAATTTGCGACAGTTAAAAATTATTTTTTGAAAAATTTACTATAGAAAAGGCAATCGTCGGCGTATTTAAAATTTGCCACTGTAAAAATTTATTTTTTGACAAATTCACTATAGAAAAGGCAATCCTCGGTATATTTAAAATTTGCGACAGTAAAAAATTATTTTTTGACAAATTCACTATAGAAAAGCCAATCCTCGGCGTATTAAAAATTTGCGACCGTAAAAAATAATTTTTTGAGAAATTTACTATAGAAAAGGCAATCCTCGGCGTATTTAAAATTTGCGACAGTAAAAAATAATATTTTGAAAAATTCACTATGGAAAAGGCAATCCTCGGTATATTTAAAATTTGGGACAGTAAAAAATTATTTTTTGACAAATTCACTATAGAAAAGCCAATCCTCGGCGTATTTAAAATTTGCGACCGTAAAAAATATTTTTTTGACAAATTTACTATAGAAAAGGCAATCCTCGGCGTATTTAAAATTTGCGACAGTAAAAAATATTATTTTGACAAATTCACTATAGAAAAGGCAATCCTCGGCGTAATTAAAATTTGCGACAGTAAAAAATTATGTTTTGAAAAATTTACTATAGAAAAGGCAATCCTCGGCGTATTTAAAATTTGCGACAGCAAAAAATAATTTTTTGAAAAATTTACTATAGAAAAGGCAATCCTCGGCGTATTTAAAATTTGCGACAGTAAAAATTATGTTTTGAAAAATTTACTATAGAAAAGGCAATCCTCGGCGTAATTAAAATTTGCGACAGTAAAAATTTATTTTTTGACAAATTCACTATAGAAAAGGCAATCCTCGGCGTATATAAAATTTGCGACAGTAAACAATTATTTTTGAAAAATTTACTATAGGAAAGGCAATCCTCGGCGTTTTTAAAATTTGCGACAGTAAAAATTTATTTTTTGACAAATTCACTATAGAAAAGGCAATCCTCGGCGTATTAAAAATTTGCGACAGTAAAAAATAATTTTTTGAGAAATTTACTATAGAAAAGGCAATCCTCGGCGTATTTAAAATTTCCGACAGTAAAAAATTATTTTTTGAAAAATTTACTATAGAAAAGGCAATCCTCGGCGTATTTAAAATTTGCGACAGTAAAAAATTATTTTTAGAAAAATTTACTATAGAAAAGGCAATCCTCGGCGTATTAAAAATTTGCGACCTTAAAAAATAATTTTTTGAGAAATTTACTATAGCAAAGGCAATCCTCGGCGTATTTAAAATTTGCGACAGTAAAAAATTATTTTTTGGCAAATTCACTATAGAAAAGGCAATACTCGGTGTATTTTAAATTTTCGACAGTAAAAAATTATTTTTTGACAAATTCACCATAGAAAACGTAATCCTCGGCGTATTTAAAATTTGCGACAGTAAAACATTATATTTTAAAAAATTTACTATAGAAAAGGCAATCCTCGGCGTATTTAAAATTTGCGACAGTAAAAAATTATTTTTTGAAAAATTCACTATAGAAAAGGCAATCCTCGGCGTATTTAAAATTTGAGACCGTAAAAAATATTACTCTGACAAATTCACTATAAAAAAGGCAATCCTCGGCGTATTTAAAATTTGCGACAGTAACAAATTATTTTTTGAAAAATTTACTATAGAAATGGCAATCCTCGGCGTATTTAAAATTTGCGACAGTAAAAAATATTATTTTGACAAATTCACTATAGAAAAGGCAATCCTCGGCGTATTTAAAATTTGCGACAGTAAAAAATTATGTTTTGAAAATTTTACTATGGAAAAGGCAATCCTCGGCGTATTTAAAATTTGCGACAGCAAAAAATAATTTTATGAAAAATTCACTATAGAAAAGGCAATCATCGGTATATTTAAAATTTGCCACTGTAAAAATTAATTTTTTGACAAATTCACTACAGAAAAGGCAATCCTCGGTATATTTAAAATTTGCCACAGTAAAAATATATTTTTTGACAAATTCACTATAGAAAACACTATAGAAAAGGCAATCCTCGGCGTATTTAAAATTTGCGACCGTAAAAAATATTATTTTGACAAATTCACTATAGAAAATGCAATCCTCGGCGTATTTAAAATTTGCGACAGTAAAAAATTATTTTTTGAAAAATTTACTATAGAAAAGGCAATCCTCGGCGTATTAAAAATTTGCGACAGTAAAAAATTATTTTTTGAAAAATTCACCGTAGAAAAGGTATTCCTCGGCGTATTTAAAATTTGCGACAGTAAAAAATTATTTTTTGAAAAATTTACTATAGAAAAGGTAATCCTCGGCGTATTTTAAATTTGCGACAGTAAAAAATTATTTTTTGAAAAATTTACTATAGAAAAGGCAATCCTCGGCGTAATTAAAATTTGCGACAGTAAAAATTTATTTTTTTGACAAATTCACTATAGAAAAGGCAATCCTCGGCGTATTTAAAATTTGCGACAGTAAACAATTATTTTTGAAAAATTTACTATAGGAAAGGCAATCCTCGGCGTATTTAAAATTTGCGACAGTAAAAATTTATTTTTTGACAAATTCACTATAGAAAAGGCAATCCTCGGCGTATTAAAAATTTGCGACAGTAAAAAATAATTTTTTGAGAAATTTACTATAGAAAACGCAATCCTCGGCGTATTTAAAATTTGCGACAGTAAAAAATTATTTTTTGAAAAATTTACTATAGAAAAGGCAATCCTCCGCGTATTTAAAATTTGCGACAGTAAAAAATTATTTTTTGAAAAATTTACTATAGAAAAGGCAATCCTCGGCGTATTTAAAATTTGCGACAGTAAAAAATTATTTTTTGAAAAATTTACTATAGAAAAGGCAATCCTCGGCGTATTTAAAATTTGCGACAGTAAAAAATTATTTTTTGAAAAATTTACTATAGAAAAGGCAATCCTCGGCGTATTTAAAATTTGCGACAGTAGAAAATTATTTTTTGAAAAATTTACTAAAGAAAAGGCAATCCTCGGCCTATTTAAAATTTGCGACAGTAAAAAATTATTTTTTGAAAAATTTACTATAGAAAAGTTAATCCTCGACGTATTTAAAACTTGCGACAGTAAAAAATTATTTTTTGAAAAATTTACTATAGAAAAGGCAATCCTCGGCGTATTTAAAATTTGCGACAGTAAAAATTTATTTTTTGACAAATTCACTATAGAAAAGGCAATCCTCGGCGTATTTAAAATTTGCGACAGTAAAAAATTATTTTTTGAAAAATTTACAATAGAAAAGGCAATCCTCGGCGTATTTAAAATTTGCGACAGTAAACATATATTTTTTTGACAAATTCACTATAGAAAAGGCAATCCTCGGCGTATTTAAAATTTGCGACAGCAAAAAATTATTTTTTGAAAAATTTACTATAGAAAAGGCAATGCTCGGCGTATTTTAAATTTGCGACATTTAAAAATTATTTTTTGAAAAATTTACTATAGAAAAGGCAATCCTCGGCGTATTTAAAATTTGCGACAGCAAAAAACTATTTTTTGAAAAATTTACTATAGAAAAGGCAAGCTCGGCGTATTTAAAATTTGCGACAGCAAAAAATTATTTTTTGAAAAATTTACTATAGAAAAGGCAATCCTCGGCGTATTTAAAATTTGCGACAGCAAAAAATTATTTTTTGAAAAATTTACTATAGAAAAGGCAATGCTCGGCGTATTTTAAATTTGCGACAGTTAAAAATTATTTTTTGAAAAATTTACTATAGAAAAGGCAATCGTCGGCGTATTTAAAATTTGCCACTGTAAAAATTTATTTTTTGACAAATTCACTATAGAAAAGGCAATCCTCGGTATATTTAAAATTTGCGACAGTAAAAAATTATTTTTTGACAAATTCACTATAGAAAAGCCAATCCTCGGCGTATTAAAAATTTGCGACCGTAAAAAACAATTTTTTGAGAAATTTACTATAGAAAAGGCAATCCTCGGCGTATTTAAAATTTGCGACAGTAAAAAATAATATTTTGAAAAATTCACTATGGAAAAGGCAATCCTCGGTATATTTAAAATTTGGGACAGTAAAAAATTATTTTTTGACAAATTCACTATAGAAAAGCCAATCCTCGGCGTATTTAAAATTTGCGACCGTAAAAAATATTATTTTGACAAATTTACTATAGAAAAGGCAATCCTCGGCGTATTTAAAATTTGCGACAGTAAAAAATATTATTTTGACAAATTCACTATAGAAAAGGCAATCCTCGGCGTAATTAAAATTTGCGACAGTAAAAAATTATGTTTTGAAAAATTTACTATAGAAAAGGCAATCCTCGGCGTATTTAAAATTTGCGACAGCAAAAAATAATTTTTTGAAAAATTTACTATAGAAAAGGCAATCCTCGGCGTATTTAAAATTTGCGACAGTAAAAATTATGTTTTGAACAATTTACTATAGAAAAGGCAATCCTCGGCGTATTTAAAATTTGCGATAGCAAAAAATTATTTTTTGACAAATTCACTATAGAAAAGCCAATCCTCGACGTATTTAAAATTTGCGACCGTAAAAAATATTATTTTGACAAATTCACTATAGAAAAGGCAATCCTCGGCGTATTTAAAATTTGCGACAGTAAAAAATTATTTTTTGAAAAATTTACTATAGAAAAGGCAATCCTCGGCGTAATTAAAATTTGCGACAGTAAAAATTTATTTTTTGACAAATTCACTATAGAAAAGGCAATCCTCGGCGTATATAAAATTTGCGACAGTAAAGAATTATTTTTGAAAAATTTACTATAGAAAAGGCAATCCTCGGCGTATTTAAAATTTGCGACAGTAAAAATTTATTTTTTGACAAGTTCACTATAGAAAAGGCAATCCTCGGCGTATTAAAAATTTGCGACAGTAAAAAATAATTTTTTGAGAAATTTACTATAGAAAAGGCAATCCTCGGCGTATTTAAAATTTCCGACAGTAAAAAATTATTTTTTGAAAAATTTACTATAGAAAAGGCAATCCTCGGCGTATTTAAAATTTGCGACAGTAAAAAATTATTTTTTGAAAAATTTACTATAGAAAAGGCAATCCTCGGCGTATTAAAAATTTGCGACCTTAAAAAATAATTTTTTGAGAAATTTACTTTAGCAAAGGCAAACCTCGGTATATGTAAAATTTGCGACAGTAAAAAATTTTTTTTTGCAAATTGACTATAGAAAAGGCAATCCTCGGTATATTTAAAATTTGCGACAATAAAAAATTATTTTTTGGCAAATTCACTATAGAAAAGGCAATACTCGGTGTATTTTAAATTTTCGACAGTAAAAAATTATTTTTTGACAAATTCACCATAGAAAACGTAATCCTCGGCGTATTTAAAATTTGCGACAGTAAAACATTATTTTTTAAAAAATTTACTATAGAAAAGGCAATCCTCGGCGTATTTAAAATTTGCGACCGTAGAAAATATTATTTTGACAAAATCACTATAGAAAAGGCAATCCTCGGCGTATTTAAAATTTGCGACAGTAAAAAATTATTTTTTGAAAAATTTACTATAGAAAAGGCAATCCTCGGCGTAATTAAAATTTGCGACAGCAAAAAATTATTTTTTGAAAAATTTACTATAGAAAAGGCAATCCTCAGCGTATTTAAAATTTGCGACAGCAAAAAATTTTTTTGGAAAAATTTAATATAGAAAAGGCAATGCTCGGCGTATTTTAAATTTGCGACAGTAAAATATAATTTTTTGAAAAATTTACTATAGAAAAGGCAATCCTCGGCGTATTTAAAATTTGCGACAGTAAAAAATAATTTTTTGAAAAATTCACTATAGAAAAGGCAATCCTCGGTATATTTAAAATTTGCGACAGTAAAAAATTATTTTTTGACAAATTCACTATAGAAAAGCCAATCCTCGGCGTATTAAAAATTTGCGACCGTAAAAAATAATTTTTTGAGAAATTTACTATAGAAAAGGCAATCCTCGGCGTATTTAAAATTTGCGACAGTAAAAAATAATTTTGTGAAAAATTCACCATAGAAAAGGCAATCCTCGGTATATTTAACATTTGCGACAGTAAAAAATTATTTTTTGACAAACTCACTATAGAAAGCCAATCATCGGCGTATTTAAAATTTGCGACCGTAAAAAATATTATTTTGACAAAATCACTATAGAAAAGGCAATCCTCGGCGTATTTAAAATTTGCGACAGTAAAAAATTATTTTTTGAAAAATTTACTATAGAAAAGCTCGGCGTAATTAAAATTTGCGACAGCAAAAAATTATTTTTTGAAAAATTTACTATAGAAAAGGCAATCCTCGGCGTATTTAAAATTTGCGACAGTAAAAAATAATTTTGTGAAAAATTCACCATAGAAAAGGCAATCCTCGGTATATTTAACATTTGCGACAGTAAAAAATTATTTTTTGACAAACTCACTATAGAAAGCCAATCATCGGTGTATTTAAAATTTGCGACCGTAAAAAATATTATTTTGACAAAATCACTATAGAAAAGGCAATCCTCGGCGTATTTAAAATTTGCGACAGCAAAAAATTATTTTTTGATAAAATTTAATATAGAAAAGGCAATGCTCGGCGTATTTTAAATTTGCGACAGTAAAATATAATTTTTTGAAAAATTTACTATAGAAAAGGCAATCCTCGGCTTATTTAAAATTTGCGACAGTAAAAAATTATTTTTTGAAAAATTCACTATAGAAAAGGCAATCCTCGGTATATTTAAAATTTGCGACAGTAAAAAATTATTTTTTGACAAATTCACTATAGAAAAGCCAATCCTCGGCGTATTTAAAATTCGCGACCGTAAAAAATATTATTTTGACAAATTCACTATAGAAAAGGCAATCCTCGGCGTATTTAAAATTTGCGACAACAAAAAATTATTTTTTGAAAAATTTACTATAGAAAAGGCAATCCTCGGCGTATTTAAAATTTGCGACAGTAAAAAATTATTTTTTGAAAAATTTACTATAGAAAAGGCAATCCTCGGCGTAATTAAAATTTGCGACAGTAAAAAATTATGTTTTGAAAAATTTACTATAGAAAAGGCAATCCTCGGCGTATTTAAAATTTGCGACAGTAAAAAATAATTTTTTGAAAAATTCACTATAGAAAAGGCAATCCTCGGTATATTTAAAATTTGCGACAGTAAAAAATTATTTTTTGACAAATTCACTATAGAAAAGCCAATCCTCGGCGTATTAAAAATTTGCGACCGTAAAAAATAATTTTTTGAGAAATTTACTATAGAAAAGGCAATCCTCGGCGTATTTAAAATTTGCGACAGTAAAAAATAATTTTGTGAAAAATTCACCATAGAAAAGGCAATCCTCGGTATATTTAACATTTGCGACAGTAAAAAATTATTTTTTGACAAACTCACTATAGAAAAGCCAATCATCGGCGTATTTAAAATTTGCGACCGTAAAAAATATTATTTTGACAAAATCACTATAGAAAAGGCAATCCTCGGCGTATTTAAAATTTGCGACAGCAAAAAATTATTTTTTGAAAAATTTACTATAGAAAAGGCAATCCTCGGCGTATTTTAAATTTGCGACAGTAAAAAATTATTTTTTGAAAAATTTACTATAGAAAAGGCAATCCTCGGCGTATTTAAAATTTGCGACAGTAAAAAATTATTTTTTGAAAAATTTACTATATAAAACGCAATCCTCGGCGTATTTAAAATTTGCGACAGTAAAAAATTATTTTTTGAAAAATTTACTATAGAAAAGGCAATCCTCGGCGTATTAAAAATTTGCGACCTTAAAAAATAATTTTTTGAGAAATTTACTATAGCAAAGGCAATCCTCGGTATATGTAAAATTTGCGACAGTAAAAAATTATTTTTTTGGCAAATTGACTATAGAAAAGGCAATCCTCGGTATATTTAAAATTTGCGACAATAAAAAATTATTTTTTGGCAAATTCACTATAGAAAAGGCAATACTCGGTTATTTTAAATTTTCGACAGTAAAAAATAATTTTTTGACACATTCACCATAGAAAAGGTAATCCTCGGCGTATTTAAAATTTGCGACAGTAAAACATTATTTTATGAAAAATTTACTATAGAAAAGGCAATCCTCGGCGTATTTAAAATTTGCGACAGTAAAAAATTATTTTTTGAAAAATTTACTATAGAAAAGGCAATCCTCGGCGTATTTAAAATTTGCGACAGTAAAAAATTATTTTTTGAAAAATTTACTATATAAAAGGCAATCCTCGGCGTATTAAAAATTTGCAACCGTAAAAAATAATTTTTTGAGAAATTTACTATAGAAAAGGCAATCCTAGGTATATTTAAAATTTGCGACAGTACAAAATTATTTTTTTGCAAATTCACTATAGAAAAGGCAATCCTCAGGGTATTTAAAAGATTCGACAGTAAAAAATTATTTTTTGACAAATTCACCATAGAAAAGGTAATCCTCGGCGTATTTAAAATTTGCGACAGTAAAAAATAATTTTTTGAAAAATTTACTATAGAAAAGGCAATCCTCGGCGTATTTAAAATTTGCGACAGTAAAAAATTATTTTTTGAAAAATTTACTATAGAAAAGGCAATCCTCGGCGTATTTAAAATTTGCGACAGTAAAAAATTATTTATTGAAAAATTTACTATAGAAAAGGCAATCCTCGGCGTAATTAAAATTTGCGACAGTAAAAATTTATTTTTTTGACAAATTCACTATAGAAAAGGCAATCTTCGGCGTATTTAAAATTTGCGACAGTAAACAATTATTTTTGAAAAATTTACTATAGGAAAGGCAATCCTCGGCGTATTTAAAATTTGCGACAGTAAAAATTTATTTTTTGACAAATTCACTATAGAAAAGGCAATCCTCGGCGTATTAAAAATTTGCGACAGTAAAAAATAATTTTTTGAGAAATTTACTATAGAAAAGGCAATCCTCGGTATATTTAAAATTTGCGACAGTAAAAAATTATTTTTTTGCAAATTCACTATAGAAAAGGCAATCCTCGGGGTATTTAAAAGTTTCGACAGTAAAAAATTATTTTTTGACAAATTCACCATAGAAAAGGTAATCCTCGGCGTATTTAAAATTTGCGACAGTAAAAAATTATTTTTTGACAAATTCACTATAGAAAAGCCAATCATCGGCGTATTTAAAATTTGCGACCGTAAAAAATATTATTTTAACAAAATCACTATAGAAAAGGCAATCCTCGGTATATTTAACATTTGCGACAGTAAAAAATTATTTTTTGAAAAATTTACTATAGAAAAGTCAATCCTCGGCGTATTTAAAACTTGCGACAGTAAAAAATTATTTTTTGAAAAATTTACTATAGAAAAGGCAATCCTCGGCGTATTTAAAATTTGCGACAGTAAAAATTTATTTTTTGACAAATTCACTATAGAAAAGGCAATCCTCGGCGTATTTAAAATTTGCGACAGTAAAAAATTATTTTTTGAAAAATTTACAATAGAAAAGGCAATCCTCGGCGTATTTAAAATTTGCGACAGTAAAAATTTATGTTTTGACAAATTCACTATAGAAAAGGCAATCCTCGGCGTATTAAAAATTTGCGACAGTAAAAAATAATTTTTTGAGAAATTTACTATAGAAAAGGCAATCCTCGGTATATTTAAAATTTGCGACAGTAAAAAATTATTTTTTTGCAAATTCACTATAGAAAAGGCAATCCTCGGGGTATTTAAAAGTTTCGACAGTAAAAAATTATTTTTTGAAAAATTTACTATAGAAAAGGCAATCCTCGGCGTATTTAAAATTTGCGACAGTAAAAAATTATTTTTTGAAAAATTTACTATAGAAAAGGCAATCCTCGGCGTATTTAAAATTTGCGACAGTAGAAAATTATTTTTTGAAAAATTTACTATAGAAAAGGCAATCCTCGGCCTATTTAAAATTTGCGACAGTAAAAAATTATTTTTTGAAAAATTTACTATAGAAAAGTCAATCCTCGGCGTATTTAAAACTTGCGACAGTAAAAAATTATTTTTTGAAAAATTTACTATAGAAAAGGCAATCCTCGGCGTATTTAAAATTTGCGACAGTAAAAATTTATTTTTTGACAAATTCACTATAGAAAGGCAATCCTCGGCGTATTTAAAATTTGCGACAGTAAAAAATTATTTTTGAAAAATTTACAATAGAAAAGGCAATCCTCGGCGTATTTAAAATTTGCGACAGTAAACATATATTTTTTGACAAATTCACTATAGAAAAGGCAATCCTCGGCGTATTAAAAATTTGCGACCGTAAAAAATAATTTTTTGAGAAATTTACTATAGAAAAGACAATCCTCGGCGTATTTAAAATTTGCGACAGTAAAAAATATTTTTTTGAAAAATTCACTATAGAAAAGGCAATCCTCGGTATATTTAAAATTTGCGACAGTAAAAAATTATTTTTTGACAAATTCACTATAGAAAAACCAATCCTCGGCGTATTAAAAATTTGCGACCGTAAAAAATAATTTTTTGAGAAATTTACTATAGAAAAGGCAATCCTCGGCGTATTTAAAATTTGCGACAGTAAAAAATAATTTTTGAAAAATTCACTATAGAAAAGGCAATCCTCGGTATATTAAAATTTGCGACAGTAAAAAATTATTTTTTGACAAATTCACTATAGAAAAGCCAATCCTCGGGGTATTTAAAAGTTTCGACAGTAAAAAATTATTTTTTGACAAATTCACCATAGAAAAGGTAATCCTCGGCGTATTTAAAATTTGCGACAGTAAAAAATTATTTTTTGACAAATTCACTATAGAAAAGCCAATCATCGGCGTATTTAAAATTTGCGACCGTAAAAAATATTATTTTAACAAAATCACTATAGAAAAGGCAATCCTCGGTATATTTAACATTTGCGACAGTAAAAAATTATTTTTTGAAAAATTTACTATAGAAAAGTCAATCCTCGGCGTATTTAAAACTTGCGACAGTAAAAAATTATTTTTTGAAAAATTTACTATAGAAAAGGCAATCCTCGGCGTATTTAAAATTTGCGACAGTAAAAATTTATTTTTTGACAAATTCACTATAGAAAAGGCAATCCTCGGCGTATTTAAAATTTGCGACAGTAAAAAATTATCTTTTGAAAAATTTACAATAGAAAAGGCAATCCTCGGCGTATTTAAAATTTGCGACAGTAAAAATTTATGTTTTGACAAATTCACTATAGAAAAGGCAATCCTCGGCGTATTAAAAATTTGCGACAGTAAAAAATAATTTTTTGAGAAATTTACTATAGAAAAGGCAATCCTCGGTATATTTAAAATTTGCGACAGTAAAAAATTATTTTTTTGCAAATTCACTATAGAAAAGGCAATCCTCGGGGTATTTAAAAGTTTCGACAGTAAAAAATTATTTTTTGAAAATTTACTATAGAAAAGGCAATCCTCGGCGTATTTAAAATTTGCGACAGTAAAAAATTATTTTTTGAAAAATTTACTATAGAAAAGGCAATCCTCGGCGTATTTAAAATTTGCGACAGTAGAAAATTATTTTTTGAAAAATTTACTATAGAAAAGGCAATCCTCGGCCTATTTAAAATTTGCGACAGTAAAAAATTATTTTTTGAAAAATTTACTATAGAAAAGTCAATCCTCGGCGTATTTAAAACTTGCGACAGTAAAAAATTATTTTTTGAAAAATTTACTATAGAAAAGGCAATCCTCGGCGTATTTGAAATTTGCGACAGTAAAAATTTATTTTTTGACAAATTCACTATAGAAAAGGCAATCCTCGGCGTATTTAAAATTTGCGACAGTAAAAAATTATTTTTGAAAAATTTACAATAGAAAAGGCAATCCTCGGCGTATTTAAAATTTGCGACAGTAAACATATATTTTTTGACAAATTCACTATAGAAAAGGCAATCCTCGGCGTATTAAAAATTTGCGACCGTAAAAAATAATTTTTTGAGAAATTTAATATAGAAAAGACAATCCTCGGCGTATTTAAAATTTGCGACAGTAAAAAATATTTTTTTGAAAAATTCACTATAGAAAAGGCAATCCTCGGTATATTTAAAATTTGCGACAGTAAAAAATTATTTTTTGACAAATTCACTATAGAAAAACCAATCCTCGGCGTATTAAAAATTTGCGACCGTAAAAAATAATTTTTTGAGAAATTTACTATAGAAAAGGCAATCCTCGGCGTATTTAAAATTTGCGACAGTAAAAAATAATTTTTTGAAAAATTCACTATAGAAAAGGCAATCCTCGGTATATTTAAAATTTGCGACAGTAAAAAATTATTTTTTGACAAATTCACTATAGAAAAGCCAATCCTCGGCGTATTTAAAATTTGCGACCGTAAAAAATATTATTTTGACAAATTCACTATAGAAAAGGCAAACCTCGGCGTATTTAAAATTTGCGACAGTAAAAAATTATTTTTTGAAAAATTTACTATAGAAAAGTCAATCCTCGGCGTATTTAAAATTTGCGACAGTAAAAAATTATGTTTTGAAAAATTTACTATAGAAAAGGCAATCCTCGGCGTAATTAAAATTTGCGACAGCAAAAAATTATTTTTTGAAAAATTTACTATAGAAAAGGCAATCCTCGGCGTATTTAAAATTTGCGACAGCAAAAAATTATTTTTTGAAAAATTTACTATAGAAAAGGCAATGCTCGGCGTATTTTAAATTTGCGACATTTAAAAATTATTTTTTGAAAAATTTACTATAGAAAAGGCAATCCTCGGCGTATATAAAATTTGCGACAGCAAAAAATTATTTTTTGAAAAATTTACTATAGAAAAGGCAATGTTCGGCGTATTTAAAATTTGCGACAGCAAAAAATTATTTTTTGAAAAATTTACTATAGAAAAGGCAATCCTCGGCGTATTTAAAATTTGCGACAGCAAAAAATTATTTTTTGAAAAATTTACTATAGAAAAGGCAATGCTCGGCGTATTTTAAATTTGCGACAGTTAAAAATTATTTTTTGAAAAATTTACTAAAGAAAAGGCAATCGTCGGCGTATTTAAAATTTGCGACAGTAAACAATTATTTTTGAAAAATTTACTATAGGAAAGGCAATCCTCGGCGTATTTAAAATTTGCGACAGTAAAAAATTATTTTTTGAAAAATTTACTATAGAAAAGGCAATCCTCGGCGTATTAAAAATTTGCGACCTTAAAAAATAATTTTTTGAGAAATTTACTATAGCAAAGGCAAACCTCGGTATATGTAAAATTTGCGACAGTAAAAAATTATTTTTTTGCAAATTGACTATAGAAAAGGCAATCCTCGGTATATTTAAAATTTGCGACAATAAAAAATTATTTTTTGGCAAATTCACTATAGAAAAGGCAATACTCGGTGTATTTTAAATTTTCGACAGTAAAAAATTATTTTTTGAAAAATTTACTATAGAAAAGGCAATCCTCGGCGTAATTAAAATTTGCGACAGTAAAAACTTATTTTTTGACAAATTCACTATAGAAAAGGCAATCCTCGGCGTATATAAAATTTGCGACAGTAAACAATTATTTTTGAAAAATTTACTATAGGAAAGGCAATCCTCGGCGTATTTAAAATTTGCGACAGTAAAAAATTATTTTTTGAAAAATTTACTATAGAAAAGGCAATCCTCGGCGTATTAAAAATTTGCGACCTTAAAAAATAATTTTTTGAGAAATTTACTATAGCAAAGGCAAACCTCGGTATATGTAAAATTTGCGACAGTAAAAAATTATCTTTTTGCAAATTGACTATAGAAAAGGCAATCCTCGGTATATTTAAAATTTGCGACAATAAAAAATTATTTTTTGGCAAATTCACTATAGAAAAGGCAATACTCGGTGTATTTTAAATTTTCGACAGTAAAAAATTATTTTTTGACAAATTCACCATAGAAAACGTAATCCTCGGCGTATTTAAAATTTGCGACAGTAAAACATTATTTTTTAAAAAATTTACTATAGAAAAGGCAATCCTCGGCGTATTTAAAATTTGCGACCGTAGAAAATATTATTTTGACAAAATCACTATAGAAAAGTCAATCCTCGGCGTATTTAAAATTTGCGACAGTAAAAAATTATTTTTTGAAAAATTTACTATAGAAAAGGCAATCCTCGGCGTAATTAAAATTTGCGACAGCAAAAAATTATTTTTTGAAAAATTTGCTATAGAAAAGGCAATCCTCAGCGTATTTAAAATTTGCGACAGCAAAAAATTTTTTTGGAAAAATTTAATATAGAAAAGGCAATGCTCGGCGTATTCTAAATTTGCGACAGTAAAATATAATTTTTTGAAAAATTTACTATAGAAAAGGCAATCCTCGGCGTATTTAAAATTTGCGACAGTAAAAAATAATTTTTTGAAAAATTCACTATAGAAAAGGCAATCCTCGGTATATTTAAAATTTGCGACAGTAAAAAATTATTTTTTGACAAATTCACTATAGAAAAGCCAATCCTCGGCGTATTAAAAATTTGCGACCGTAAAAAATAATTTTTTGAGAAATTTACTATAGAAAAGGCAATCCTCGGCGTATTTAAAATTTGCGACAGTAAAAAATAATTTTGTGAAAAATTCACCATAGAAAAGGCAATCCTCGGTATATTTAACATTTGCGACAGTAAAAAATTATTTTTTGACAAACTCACTATAGAAAAGCCAATCATCGGCGTATTTAAAATTTGCGACCGTAAAAAATATTATTTTGACAAAATCACTATAGAAAAGGCAATGCTCGGCGTATTTAAAATTTGCGACAGTAAAAAATTATTTTTTGAAAAATGTACTATAGAAAAGGCAATCCTCGGCGTAATTAAAATTTGCGACAGCAAAAAATTATTTTTTGAAAAATTTACTATAGAAAAGGCAATCCTCGGCGTATTTAAAATTTGCGACAGCAAAAAATTATTTTTTGATAAAATTTAATATAGAAAAGGCAATGCTCGGCGTATTTTAAATTTGCGACAGTAAAATATAATTTTTTGAAAAATTTACTATAGAAAAGGCAATCCTCGGCGTATTTAAAATTTGCGACAGCAAAAAATTATTTTTTGAAAAATTTACTATAGAAAAGGCAATGCTCGGCGTATTTTAAATTTGCGACAGTTAAAAATTATTTTTTGAAAAATTTACTATAGAAAAGGCAATCGTCGGCGTATTTAAAATTTGCCACTCTAAAAATTTATTTTTTGACAAATTCACTATAGAAAAGGCAATCCTCGGTATATTTAAAATTTGCGACAGTAAAAAATTATTTTTTGACAAATTCACTATAGAAAAGCCAATCCTCGGCGTATTAAAAAATTGCGACCGTAAAAAATAATTTTTTGAGAAATTTACTATAGAAAAGGCAATCCTCGGCGTATTTAAAATTTGCGACAGTAAAAAATAATATTTTGAAAAATTCACTATGGAAAAGGCAATCCTCGGTATATTTAAAATTTGGGACAGTAAAAAATTATTTTTTGACAAATTCACTATAGAAAAGCCAATCCTTGGCGTATTTAAAATTTGCGACCGTAAAAAATATTATTTTGACAAATTTAATATAGAAAAGGCAATCCTCGGCGTATTTAAAATTTGCGACAGTAAAAAATATTATTTTGACAAATTCACTATAGAAAAGGCAATCCTCGGCGTAATTAAAATTTGCGACAGTAAAAAATTATGTTTTGAAAAACTTACTATAGAAAAGGCAATCCTCGGCGTATTTAAAATTTGCGACAGCAAAAAATAATTTTTTGAAAAATTTACTATAGAAAAGGCAATCCTCGGCGTATTTAAAATTTGCGACAGTAAAAATTATGTTTTGAAAAATTTACTATAGAAAAGGCAATCCTCGGCGTATTTAAAATTTGCGATAGCAAAAAATTATTTTTTGACAAATTCACTATAGAAAAGCCAATCCTCGGCGTATTTAAAATTTGCGACCGTAAAAAATATTATTTTGACAAATTCACTATAGAAAAGGCAATCCTCGGCGTATTTAAAATTTGCGACAGTAAAAAATTATTTTTTGAAAAATTTACTATAGAAAAGGAAATCCTCGGCGTAATTAAAATTTGCGACAGTAAAAATTTATTTTTTGACAAATTCACTATAGAAAAGGCAATCCTCGGCGTATATAAAATTTGCGACAGTAAACAATTATTTTTGAAAAATTTACTATAGGAAAGGCAATCCTCGGCGTATTTAAAATTTGCGACAGTAAAAAATTATTTTTTGAAAAATTTACTATAGAAAAGGCAATCCTCGGCGTATTAAAAATTTGCGACCTTAAAAAATAATTTTTGAGAAATTTACTATAGCAAAGGCAAACCTCGGTATATGTAAAATTTGCGACAGTAAAAAATTATTATTTTGCAAATTGACTATAGAAAAGGCAATCCTCGGTATATTTAAAATTTGCGACAATAAAAAATTATTTTTTGGCAAATTCACTATAGAAAAGGCAATACTCGGTGTATTTTAAATTTTCGACAGTAAAAAATAATTTTTTGACAAATTCACCATAGAAAACGTAATCCTCGGCGTATTTAAAATTTGCGACAGTAAAACATTATTTTTTAAAAAATTTACTATAGAAAAGGCAATCCTCGGCGTATTTAAAATTTGCGACCGTAGAAAATATTATTTTGACAAAATCACTATAGAAAAGGCAATCCTCGGCGTATTTAAAATTTGCGACAGCAAAAAATTATTTTTTGAAAAATTTGCTATAGAAAAGGCAATCCTCAGCGTATTTAAAATTTGCGACAGCAAAAAATTTTTTTGGAAAAATTTAATATAGAAAAGGCAATGCTCGGCGTATTCTAAATTTGCGACAGTAAAATATAATTTTTTGAAAAATTTACTATAGAAAAGGCAATCCTCGGCGTATTTAAAATTTGCGACAGTAAAAAATAATTTTTTGAAAAATTCACTATAGAAAAGGCAATCCTCGGTATATTTAAAATTTGCGACAGTAAAAAATTATTTTTTGACAAATTCACTATAGAAAAGCCAATCCTCGGCGTATTAAAAATTTGCGACCGTAAAAAATAATTTTTTGAGAAATTTACTATAGAAAAGGCAATCCTCGGCGTATTTAAAATTTGCGACAGTAAAAAATAATTTTGTGAAAAATTCACCATAGAAAAGGCAATCCTCGGTATATTTAACATTTGCGACAGTAAAAAATTATTTTTTGACAAACTCACTATAGAAAAGCCAATCATCGGCGCATTTAAAATTTGCGACCGTAAAAAATATTATTTTGACAAAATCACTATAGAAAATACAATCCTCGGCGTATTTAAAATTTGCGACAGTAAAAAATTATTTTTTGAAAAATTTACTATAGAAAAGGCAATCCTCGGCGTAATTAAAATTTGCGACAGCAAAAAATTATTTTTTGAAAAATTTACTATAGAAAAGGCAATCCTCGGCGTATTTAAAATTTGCGACAGCAAAAAATTATTTTTTGATAAAATTTAATATAGAAAAGGCAATGCTCGGCGTATTTTAAATTTGCGACAGTAAAATATAATTTTTTGAAAAATTTACTATAGAAAAGGCAATCCTCGGCGTATTTAAAATTTGCGACAGCAAAAAATTATTTTTTGAAAAATTTACAATAGAGAAGGCAATGCTCGGCGTATTTTAAATTTGCGACAGTTAAAAATTATTTTTTGAAAAATTTACTATAGAAAAGGCAATCGTCGGCGTATTTAAAATTTGCCACTCTAAAAATTTATTTTTTGACAAATTCACTATAGAAAAGGCAATCCTCGGTATATTTAAAATTTGCGACAGTAAAAAATTATTTTTTGACAAATTCACTATAGAAAAGCCAATCCTCGGCGTATTAAAAATTTGCGACCGTAAAAAATAATTTTTTGAGAAATTTACTATAGAAAAGGCAATCCTCGGCGTATTTAAAATTTGCGACAGTAAAAAATAATATTTTGAAAAATTCACTATGGAAAAGGCAATCCTCGGTATATTTAAAATTTGGGACAGTAAAAAATTATTTTTTGACAAATTCACTATAGAAAAGCCAATCCTCGGCGTATTTAAAATTTGCGACCGTAAAAAATCTTATTTTGACAAATTTACTATAGAAAAGGCAATCCTCGGCGTATTTAAAATTTGCGACAGTAAAAAATTATTTTTTGACAAATTCACTATAGAAAAGCCAATCCTCGGCGTATTTAAAATTTGCGACAGCAAAAAATAATTTTTTGAAAAATTTACTATAGAAAAGGCAATCCTCGGCGTATTTAAAATTTGCGACAGTAAAAATTATGTTTTGAAAAATTTACTATAGAAAAGGCAATCCTCGGCGTATTTAAAATTTGCGATAGCAAAAAATTATTTTTTGACAAATTCACTATAGAAAAGCCAATCCTCGGCGTATTTAAAATTTGCGACCGTAAAAAATATTATTTTGACAAATTCACTATAGAAAAGGCAATCCTCGGCGTATTTAAAATTTGCGACAGTAAAAAATTATTTTTTGAAAAATTTACTATAGAAAAGGCAATCCTCGGCGTAATTAAAATTTGCGACAGTAAAAATTTATTTTTTGACAAATTCACTATAGAAAAGGCAATCCTCGGCGTATATAAAATTTGCGACAGTAAACAATTATTTTTGAAAAATTTACTATAGGAAAGGCAATCCTCGGCGTATTTAAAATTTGCGACAGTAAAAAATTATTTTTTGAAAAATTTACTATAGAAAAGGCAATCCTCGGCGTATTAAAAATTTGCGACCTTAAAAAATAATTTTTTGAGAAATTTACTATAGCAAAGGCAAACCTCGGTATATGTAAAATTTGCGACAGTAAAAAATTATTTTTTGGCAAATTCACTATAGAAAAGGCAATACTCGGTGTATTTTAAATTTTCGACAGTAAAAAATTATTTTTTGACAAATTCACTATAGAAAAGCCAATCCTCGGCGTATTAAAAATTTGCGACCGTAAAAAATAATTTTTTGAGAAATTTACTATAGAAAAGGCAATCCTCGGCGTATTTAAAATTTGCGACAGTAAAAAATAATTTTGTGAAAAATTCACCATAGAAAAGGCAATCCTCGGTATATTTAACATTTGCGACAGTAAAAAATTATTTTTTGACAAACTCACTATAGAAAAGCCAATCATCGGCGTATTTAAAATTTGCGACCGTAAAAAATATTATTTTGACAAAATCACTATAGAAAAGGCAATCCTCGGCGTATTTAAAATTTGCGACAGTAAAAAATTATTTTTTGAAAAATTTACTATAGAAAAGGCAATCCTCGGCGTAATTAAAATTTGCGACAGCAAAAAATTATTTTTTGAAAAATTTACTATAGAAAAGGCAATCCTCGGCGTATTTAAAATTTGCGACAGCAAAAAATTATTTTTTGATAAAATTTAATATAGAAAAGGCAATGCTCGGCGTATTTTAAATTTGCGACAGTAAAATATAATTTTTTGAAAAATTTACTATAGAAAAGGCAATCCTCGGCGTATTTAAAATTTGCGACAGTAAAAAATTATTTTTTGAAAAATTCACTATAGAAAAGGCAATCCTCGGCATATTTAAAATTTGCGACAGTAAAAAATTATTTTTTGACAAATTCACTATAGAAAAGCCAATCCTCGGCGTATTTAAAATTTGCGACCGTAAAAAATATTATTTTGACAAATTCACTATAGAAAAGGCAATCCTCGGCGTATTTAAAATTTGCGACAACAAAAAATTATTTTTTGAAAAATTTACTATAGAAAAGGCAATCCTCGGCGTATTTAAAATTTGCGACAGTAAAAAATTATTTTTTGAAAAATTTACTATAGAAAAGGCAATCCTCGGTGTAATTAAAATTTGCGACAGTAAAAAATTATGTTTTGAAAAATTTACTATAGAAAAGGCAATCCTCGGCGTATTTTAAATTTGCGACAGCAAAAAATTATTTTTTGAAAAATTTACTATAGAAAAGGCAATCCTCGGCGTATTTTAAATTTGCGACAGTAAAAAATTATTTTTTGAAAAATTTACTATAGAAAAGGCAATCCTCGGCGTATTTAAAATTTGCGACAGTAAAAAATTATTTTTTGAAAAATTTACTATATAAAAGGCAATCCTCGGCGTATTTAAAATTTGCGACAGTAAAAAATTATTTTTTGAAAAATTTACTATAGAAAAGGCAATCCTCGGCGTATTAAAAATTTGCGACCTTAAAAAATAATTTTTTGAGAAATTTACTATAGCAAAGGCAATCCTCGGTATATGTAAAATTTGCGACAGTAAAAAATTATTTTTTGGCAAATTGACTATAGAAAAGGCAATCCTCGGTATATTTAAAATTTGCGACAATAAAAAATTATTTTTTGGCAAATTCACTATAGAAAAGGCAATACTCGGTTATTTTAAATTTTCGACAGTAAAAAATAATTTTTTGACAAATTCACCATAGAAAAGGTAATCCTCGGCGTATTTAAAATTTGCGACAGTAAAACATTATTTTTTGAAAAATTTACTATAGAAAAGGCAATCCTCGGCGTATTTAAAATTTGCGACAGTAAAAAATTATTTTTTGAAAAATTTACTATAGAAAAGGCAATCCTCGGCGTATTTAAAATTTGCGACAGCAAAAAATTATTTTTTGAAAAATTTACTATATAAAAGGCAATCCTCGGCGTATTAAAAATTTGCGACCGTAAAAAATAATTTTTTGAGAAATTTACTATAAAAAAGGCAATCCTCGGTATATTTAAAATTTGCGACAGTAAAAAATTATTTTTTTGCAAATTCACTATAGAAAAGGCAATCCTCGGGGTATTTAAAAGTTTCGACAGTAAAAAATTATTTTTTGACAAATTCACCATAGAAAAGGTAATCCTCGGCGTATTTAAAATTTGCGACAGTAAAAAATAATTTTTTGAAAAATTTACTATAGAAAAGGCAATCCTCGGCGTATTTAAAATTTGCGACAGTAAAAAATTATTTTTTGAAAAATTTACTATAGAAAAGGCAATCCTCGGCGTATTTAAAATTTGCGACAGTAAAAAATTATTTATTGAAAAATTTACTATAGAAAAGGCAATCCTCGGCGTAATTAAAATTTGCGACAGTAAAAATTTATTTTTTTGACAAATTCACTATAGAAAAGGCAATCCTCGGCGTATTTAAAATTTGCGACAGTAAACAATTATTTTTGAAAAATTTACTATAGGAAAGGCAATCCTCGGCGTATTTAAAATTTGCGACAGTAAAAATTTATTTTTTGACAAATTCACTATAGAAAAGGCAATCCTCGGCGTATTAGAAATTTGCGACAGTAAAAAATAATTTTTTGAGAAATTTACTATAGAAAAGGCAATCCTCGGTATATTTAAAATTTGCGACAGTAAAAAATTATTTTTTGCAAATTCACTATAGAAAAGGCAATCCTCGGGGTATTTAAAAGTTTCGACAGTAAAAAATTATTTTTTGACAAATTCACCATAGAAATGGTAATCCTCGGCGTATTAAAATTTGCGACAGTAAAAAATTATTTTTTGACAAATTCACTATAGAAAAGCCAATCATCGGCGTATTTAAAATTTGCGACCGTAAAAAATATTATTTTAACAAAATCACTATAGAAAAGGCAATCCTCGGTATATTTAACATTTGCGACAGTAAAAAATTATTTTTTGACAAATTCACTATAGAAAAGCCAATCATCGGCGTATTTAAAATTTGCGACCGTAGAAAATATTTTTTTGACAAAATCACTATAGAAAAGGCAATCCTCGGCGTATTTAAAATTTGCGACAGTAAAAAATTATTTTTTGAAAAATTTACTATAGAAAAGGCAATCCTCGGCGTAATTAAAATTTGCGACAGCAAAAAATTATTTTTTGAAAAATTTACTATAGAAAAGGCAATCCTCAGCGTATTTAAAATTTGCGACAGCAAAAAATTATTTTTTGAAAAATTTAATATAGAAAAGGCAATGCTCGGCGTATTTTAAATTTGCGACAGTAAAATATAATTTTTTGAAAAATTTACTATAGAAAAGGCAATCCTCGGCGTATTTAAAATTTGCGACAGTAAAAAATAATTTTTTGAAAAATTCACTATAGAAAAGGCAATCCTCGGTATATTTAAAATTTGCGACAGTAAAAAATTATTTTGTGACAAATTCACTATAGAAAAGGCAATCCTCGGTATATTTAACATTTGCGACAGTAAAAAATTATTTTTTGACAAATTCACTATAGAAAAGCCAATCATCGGCGTATTTAAAATTTGCGACCGTAAAAAATATTATTTTGACAAAATCACTATAGAAAAGGCAATCGTCGGCGTATTTAAAATTTGCGACAGTAAAAAATTATTTTTTGAAAAATTTACTATAGAAAAGGCAATCCTCGGCGTAATTAAAATTTGCGACAAAAAAAAATTATTTTTTGAAAAATTTACTATAGAAAAGGCAATCCTCGGTGTATTTAAAATTTGCGACAGCAAAAAATTATTTTTTGATAAAATTTAATATAGAAAAGGCAATGCTCGGCGTATTTTAAATTTGCGACAGTAAAATATTATTTTTTGAAAAATTTGCTATAGAAAAGGCAATCCTCGGCGTATTTAAAATTTGCGACAGTAAAAAATTATTTTTTGAAAAATTCACTATAGAAAAGGCAATCCTCGGTATATTTAAAATTTGCGACAGTAAAAAATTATTTTTTGACAAATTCACTATAGAAAAGCCAATCCTCGGCGTATTTAAAATTTGCGACCGTAAAAAATATTATTTTGACAAATTCACTATAGAAAAGGCAATCCTCGGCGTATTTAAAATTTGCGACAACAAAAAATTATTTTTTGAAAAATTTACTATAGAAAAGGCAATCCTCGGCGTATTTAAAATTTGCGACAGTAAAAAATTATTTTTTGAAAAATTTACTATAGAAAAGGCAATCCTCGGCGTAATTAAAATTTGCGACAGTAAAAAACTATGTTTTGAAAAATTTACTATAGAAAAGGCAATCCTCGGCGTATTTAAAATTTGCGACAGCAAAAAATTATTTTTTGAAAAATTTACTATAGAAAAGGCAATCCTCGGCGTATATTAAATTGGCGACAGTAAAAAATTATTTTTTGAAAAATTTACTATAGAAAAGGCAATCCTCGGCGTATTTAAAATTTGCGACAGTAAAAAATTATTTTTTGAAAAATTTACTATAGGAAAGGCAATCCTCGGCGTATTTAAAATTTGCGACATAGAAAAGGCAATCCTCGGCGTATTAAAAATTTGCGACTTCAAAAAATAATTTTTTGAGAAATTTACTATAGCAAAGGCAATCCTCGGTATATGTAAAATTTGCGACAATAAAAAATTATTTTTTGGCAAATTGACTATAGAAAAGGCAATCCTCGGTATATTTAAAATTTGCGACAATAAAAAATTATTTTTTGGCAAATTCACTATAGAAAAGGCAATACTCGGTTATTTTAAATTTTCGACAGTAAAAAATTATTTTTTGAAAAATTTACTATAGAAAAGGCAATCCTCGGCGTATTTAAAATTTGCGACCGTAAAAAATAATTTTTTGAGAAATTTACTATAGAAAAGGCAATCCTCGGTATATTTAAAATTTGCGACAATAAAAAATTATTTTTTGGCAAATTCACTATAGAAAAGGCAATACTCGGTTATTTTAAATTTTCGACACTAAAAAATTATTTTTTGACAAATTCACCATAGAAAAGGTAATCCTCGGCGTATTTAAAATTTGCGACAGTAAAATATTATTTTTTGAAAAATTTACTATAGAAAAGGCAATCCTCGGCGTATTTAAAATTTGCGACAGTAAAAAATTATTTTTTGAAAAATTTACTATAGAAAAGGCAATCCTCGGCGTATTAAAAATTTGCGACCTTAAAAAATAATTTTTTGAGAAATTTACTATAGCAAAGGCAATCCTCGGTATATGTAAAATTTGCGACAGCAAAAAATTATTTTTTGAAAAATTTACTATAGAAAAGGCAATCCTCGGCGTATTTTAAATTGGCGACAGTAAAAAATTATTTTTTGAAAAATTTACTATAGAAAAGGCAATCCCCGGCGTATTTAAAATTTGCGACAGTAAAAAATTATTTTTTGAAAAATTTACTATAGAAAAGGCAATCCTCGGCGTATTTAAAATTTGCGACAGTAAAAAATTATTTTTTGAAAAATTTACTATAGAAAAGGCAATCCTCGGCGTATTAAAAATTTGCGACCTTAAAAAATACTTTTTTGAGAAATTTACTATAGCAAAGGCAATCCTCGGTATATGTAAAATTTGCGACAGTAAAAAATTATTTTTTGGCAAATTTACTATAGAAAAGGCAATCCTCGGTATATTTAAAATTTGCGACAATAAAAAATTATTTTTTGGCAAATTCACTATAGAAAAGGCAATATTCGGTTATTTTAAATTTTCGACAGTAAAAAATTATTTTTTGACAAATTCACCATAGAAAAGGTAATCCTCGGCGTATTTAAAATTTGCGACAGTAAAATATTATTTTTTGAAAAATTTACTATAGAAAAGGCAATCCTCGGCGTATTTAAAATTTGCGACAGTAAAAAATTATTTTTTGAAAAATTTACTATATAAAAGGCAATCCTCGGCGTATTAAAAATTTGTGACCGTAAAAAATAATTTTTTGAGAAATTTACTATAGAAAAGGCAATCCTCGGTATGTTTAAAATTTGCGACAGTAAAAAATTATTTTTTGAAAAATTTACTATAGAAAAGGCAATCCTCGGCGTATTAAAAATTTGCGACCTTAAAAAATAATTTTTTGAGAAATTTACTATAGCAAAGGCAATCCTCGGTATATGTAAAATTTGCGACAGCAAAAAATTATTTTTTGAAAAATTTACTATAGAAAAGGCAATCCTCGGCGTATTTTAAATTGGCGACAGTAAAAAATTATTTTTTGAAAAATTTACTATAGAAAAGGCAATCCTCGGCGTATTTAAAATTCGCGACAGTAAAAAATTATTTTTTGAAAAATTTACTATAGAAAAGGCAATCCTCGGCGTATTTAAAATTTGCGACCGTAAAAAATAATTTTTTGAGAAATTTACTATAGAAAAGGCAATCCTCGGTATATTTAAAATTTGCGACAATAAAAAATTATTTTTTGGCAAATTCACTATAGAAAAGGCAATACTCGGTTATTTTAAATTTTCGACAGTAAAAAATTATTTTTTGAAAAATTTACTATAGAAAAGGCAATCCTCGGCGTATTTAAAATTTGCGACAGTAAAAAATTATTTTTTGAAAAATTTACTATAGAAAAGGCAATCCTCGGCGTATTAAAAATTTGCGACCTTAAAAAATAATTTTTTGAGAAATTTACTATAGCAAAGGCAATCCTCGGTATATGTAAAATTTGCGACAGTAAAAAATTATTTTTTGGCAAATTGACTATAGAAAAGGCAATCCTCGGTATATTTAAAATTTGCGACAATAAAAAATTATTTTTTGGCAAATTCACTATAGAAAAGGCAATACTCGGTTATTTTAAATTTTCGACAGTAAAAAATTATTTTTCGACAAATTCACCATAGAAAAGGTAATCCTCGGCGTATTTAAAATTTGCGACAGTAAAATATTATTTTTTGAAAAGTTTACTATAGAAAAGGCAATCCTCGGCGTATTTAAAATTTGCGACAGTAAAAAATTATTTTTTGAAAAATTTACTATATAAAAGGCAATCCTCGGCGTATTAAAAATTTGCGACCGTAAAAAATAATTTTTTGAGAAATTTACTATAGAAAAGGCAATCCTCGGTATATTTAAAATTTGCGACAGTAAAAAATTATTATTTTGCAAATTCACTATAGAAAAGGCAATCCTCGGGTTATTTAAAAGTTTCGACAGTAAAAAATTATTTTTTGACAAATTCACCATAGAAAAGGTAATCCTCGGCGTATTTAAAATTTGCGACAGTAAAATATTATTTTTTGAAAAATTTACTATAGAAAAGGCAATCCTCGGCGTATTTAAAATTTGCGACAGTAAAAAATTATTTTTTGAAAAATTTACTATAGAAAAGGCAATCCTCGGCGTATTTAAAATTTGCGACCGTAAAAAATAATTTTTTGAGAAATTTACTATAGAAAAGGCAATCCTCGGTATATTTAACATTTGCGACAATAAAAAATTATTTTTTGGCAAATTCACTATAGAAAAGGCAATACTCGGTTATTTTTAATTTTCGACAGTAAAAAATTATTTTTTGACAAATTCACCATAGAAAAGGTAATCCTCGGCGTATTTAAAATTTGCGACAGTAAAATATTATTTTTTGAAAAATTTACTATAGAATAGGCAATCCTCGGCGTATTTAAAATTTGCGACAGTAAAAAATTATTTTTTGAAAAATTTACTATATAAAAGGCAATCCTCGGCGTATTAAAAATTTGCGACCGTAAAAAATATTTTGAGAAATTTACTATAGAAAAGGCAATCCTCGGTATATTTAAAATTTGCCACAGTAAAAAATTATTTTTTTGCGAATTCACTATAGAAAAGGCAATACTCGGTTATTTTAAATTTTCGACAGTAAAAAATTATTTTTTGACAAATTCACCATAGAAAAGGTAATCCTCGGCGTATTTAAAATTTGCGACAGTAAAATATTATTTTTTGAAAAATTTACTATAGAAAAGGCAATCCTCGGCGTATTTAAAATTTGCGACAGTAAAAAATTATTTTTTGAAAAATTTACTATAGAAAAGGCAATCCTCGGCGTATTTAAAATTTGCGACCGTAAAAAATAATTTTTTGAGAAATTTACTATAGAAAAGGCAATCCTCGGTATATTTAAAATTTGCGACAATAAAAAATTATTTTTTGGCAAATTCACTATAGAAAAGGCAATACTCGGTTATTTTAAATTTTCGACAGTAAAAAATTATTTTTTGACAAATTCACCATAGAAAAGGTAATCCTCGGCGTATTTAAAATTTGCGACAGTAAAATATAATTTTTTGAAAAATTTACTATAGAAAAGGCAATCCTCGGCGTATTTTAAATTTGCGGCAGTAAAAAATTATTTTTTGAAAAATTTACTATAGAAAAGGCAATCCTCGGCGTATTAAAAATTTGCGACCTTAAAAAATAATTTTTTGAGAAATTTACTATAGCAAAGGCAATCCTCGGTATATGTAAAATTTGCGACAGCAAAAAATTATTTTTTGAAAAATTTACTATAGAAAAGGCAATCCTCGGCGCATTTTAAATTGGCGACAGTAAAAAATTATTTTTTGAAAAATTTACTATAGAAAAGGCAATCCTCGACGTATTTAAAATTTTCGACAGTAAAAAATTATTTTTTGAAAAATTCACTATAGAAAAGGCAATCCTCGGTATATTTAAAATTTGCGACAGTAAAAAATTATTTTTTGACAAATTCACTATAGAAAAGCCAATCCTCGGCGTATTTAAAATTTGCGACCGTAAAAAATATTATTTTGACAAATTGACTATAGAAAAGGCAATCCTCGGCGTATTTAAAATTTGCGACAACAAAAAAATTATTTTTTGAAAAATTTACTATAGAAAAGGCAATCCTCGGCGTATTTAAAATTTGCGACAGTAAAAAATTATTTTTTGAAAAATTTACTATAGAAAAGGCAATCCTCGGTGTAATTAAAATTTGCGACAGTAAAAAATTATGTTTTGAAAAATTTACTATAGAAAAGGCAATCCTCGGCGTATTTAAAATTTGCGACAGCAAAAAATTATTTTTTGAAAAATTTACTATAGAAAAGGCAATCCTCGGCGTATTTTAAATTTGCGACAGTAAAAAATTATTTTTTGAAAAATTTACTATAGAAAAGGCAATCCTCGGCGTATTTAAAATTTGCGACAGTAAAAAATTATTTTTTGAAAAATTTACTATATAAAAGGCAATCTCGGCGTATTTAAAATTTGCGACAGTAAAAAATTATTTTTTGAAAAATTTACTATAGAAAAGGCAATCCTCGGCGTATTTAAAATTTGCGACAGTAAAAAATAATTTTTTGAGAAATTTACTATAAAAAAGGCAATCCTCGGTATATTTAAAATTTGCGACAGTAAAAAATTATTTTCTTGCAAATTCACTATAGAAAAGGCAATCCTCGGGGTATTTAAAAGTTTCGACAGTAAAAAATTATTTTTTGACAAATTCACCATAGAAAAGGTAATCCTCGGCGTATTTAAAATTTGCGACAGTAAAAAATAATTTTTTGAAAAATTTACTATAGAAAAGGCAATCCTCGGCGTATTTAAAATTTGCGACAGTAAAAAATTATTTTTTGAAAAATTTACTATAGAAAAGGCAATCCTCGGCGTATTTAAAATTTGCGACAGTAAAAAATTATTTATTGAAAAATTTACTATAGAAAAGGCAATCCTCGGCGTAATTAAAATTTGCGACAGTAAAAATTTATTTTTTTGACAAATTCTCTATAGAAAAGGCAATCCTCGGCGTATTTAAAATTTGCGACAGTAAACAATTATTTTTGAAAAATTTACTATAGGAAAGGCAGTCCTCGGCGTATTTAAAATTTGCGACAGTAAAAATTTATTTTTTGACAAATTCACTATAGAAAAGGCAATCCTCGGCGTATTAGAAATTTGCGACAGTAAAAAATAATTTTTTGAGAAATTTACTATAGAAAAGGCAATCCTCGGTATATTTAAAATTTGCGACAGTAAAAAATTATTTTTTTGCAAATTCACTATAGAAAAGGCAATCCTCGGGGTATTTAAAAGTTTCGACAGTAAAAAATTATTTTTTGACAAATTCACCATAGAAATGGTAATCCTCGGCGTATTTAAAATTTGCGACAGTAAAAAATTATTTTTTGACAAATTCACTATAGAAAAGCCAATCATCGGCGTATTTAAAATTTGCGACCGTAAAAAATATTATTTTAACAAAATCACTATAGAAAAGGCAATCCTCGGTATATTTAACATTTGCGACAGTAAAAAATTATTTTTTGACAAATTCACTATAGAAAAGCCAATCATCGGCGTATTTAAAATTTGCGACCGTAGAAAATATTTTTTTGACAAAATCACTATAGAAAAGGCAATCCTTGGCGTATTTAAAATTTGCGACAGTAAAAAATTATTTTTTGAAAAATTTACTATAGAAAAGGCAATCCTCGGCGTAATTAAAATTTGCGACAGCAAAAAATTATTTTTTGAAAAACTTACTATAGAAAAGGCAATCCTCAGCGTATTTAAAATTTGCGACAGCAAAAAATTATTTTTTGAAAAATTTAATATAGAAAAGGCAATGCTCGGCGTATTTTAAATATGCGACAGTAAAATATTATTTTTTGAAAAATTTACTATAGAAAAGGCAATCCTCGGCGTATTTAAAATTTGCGACAGTAAAAAATAATTTTTTGAAAAATTCACTATAGAAAAGGCAATCCTCGGTATATTTAAAATTTGCGACAGTAAAAAATTATTTTGTGACAAATTCACTATAGAAAAGCCAATCCTCGGCGTATTAAAAATTTGCGACCGTAAAAAATAATTTTTTGAGAAATTTACTATAGAAAAGGCAATCCTCGGCGTATTTAAAATTTGCGACAGTAAAAAATAATTTTGTGAAAAATTCACCATAGAAAAGGCAATCCTCGGTATATTTAACATTTGCGACAGTAAAAAATTATTTTTTGACAAATTCACTATAGAAAAGCCAATCATCGGCGTATTTAAAATTTGCGACCGTAAAAAATATTATTTTGACAAAATCACTATAGAAAAGGCAATCGTCGGCGTATTTAAAATTTGCGACAGTAAAAAATTATTTTTTGAAAAATTTACTATAGAAAAGGCAATCCTCGGCGTAATTAAAATTTGCGACAAAAAAAAATTATTTTTTGAAAAATTTACTATAGAAAAGGCAATCCTCGGTGTATTTAAAATTTGCGACAGCAAAAAATTATTTTTTGATAAAATTTAATATAGAAAAGGCAATGCTCGGCGTATTTTAAATTTGCGACAGTAAAATATTATTTTTTGAAAAATTTACTATAGAAAAGGCAATCCTCGGCGTATTTAAAATTTGCGACAGTAAAAAATTATTTTTTGAAAAATTCACTATAGAAAAGGCAATCCTCGGTATATTTAAAATTTGCGACAGTAAAAAATTATTTTTTGACAAATTCACTATAGAAAAGCCAATCCTCGGCGTATTTAAAATTTGCGACCGTAAAAAATATTATTTTGACAAATTCACTATAGAAAAGGCAATCCTCGGCGTATTTAAAATTTGCGACAACAAAAAATTATTTTTTGAAAAATTTACTATAGAAAAGGCAATCCTCGGCGTATTTAAAATTTGCGACAGTAAAAAATTATTTTTTGAAAAATTTACTATAGAAAAGGCAATCCTCGGCGTAATTAAAATTTGCGACAGTAAAAAACTATGTTTTGAAAAATTTACTATAGAAAAGGCAATCCTCGGCGTATTTAAAATTTGCGACAGCAAAAAATTATTTTTTGAAAAATTTACTATAGAAAAGGCAATCCTCGGCGTATTTTAAATTGGCGACAGTAAAAAATTATTTTTTGAAAAATTTACTATAGAAAAGGCAATCCTCGGCGTATTTAAAATTTGCGACAGTAAAAAATTATTTTTTGAAAAATTTACTATAGGAAAGGCAATCCTCGGCGTATTTAAAATTTGCGACATAGAAAAGGCAATCCTCGGCGTATTAAAAATTTGCGACTTCAAAAAATAATTTTTTGAGAAATTTACTATAGCAAAGGCAATCCTCGGTATATGTAAAATTTGCGACAATAAAAAATTATTTTTTGGCAAATTGACTATAGAAAAGGCAATCCTCGGTATATTTAAAATTTGCGACAATAAAAAATTATTTTTTGGCAAATTCACTATAGAAAAGGCAATACTCGGTTATTTTAAATTTTCGACAGTAAAAAATTATTTTTTGAAAAATTTACTATAGAAAAGGCAATCCTCGGCGTATTTAAAATTTGCGACCGTAAAAAATAATTTTTTGAGAAATTTAATATAGAAAAGGCAATCCTCGGTATATTTAAAATTTGCGACAATAAAAAATTATTTTTTGGCAAATTCACTATAGAAAAGGCAATACTCGGTTATTTTAAATTTTCGACACTAAAAAATTATTTTTTGACAAATTCACCATAGAAAAGGTAATCCTCGGCGTATTTAAAATTTGCGACAGTAAAATATTATTTTTTGAAAAATTTACTATAGAAAAGGCAATCCTCGGCGTATTTAAAATTTGCGACAGTAAAAAATTATTTTTTGAAAAATTTACTATAGAAAAGGCAATCCTCGGCGTATTAAAAATTTGCGACCTTAAAAAATAATTTTTTGAGAAATTTACTATAGCAAAGGCAATCCTCGGTATATGTAAAATTTGCGACAGCAAAAAATTATTTTTTGAAAAATTTACTATAGAAAAGGCAATCCTCGGCGTATTTTAAATTGGCGACAGTAAAAAATTATTTTTTGAAAAATTTACTATAGAAAAGGCAATCCTCGGCGTATTTAAAATTTGCGACAGTAAAAAATTATTTTTTGAAAAATTTACTATAGAAAAGGCAATCCTCGGCGTATTTAAAATTTGCGACAGTAAAAAATTATTTTTTGAAAAATTTACTATAGAAAAGGCAATCCTCGGCGTATTAAAAATTTGCGACCTTAAAAAATACTTTTTTGAGAAATTTACTATAGCAAAGGCAATCCTCGGTATATGTAAAATTTGCGACAGTAAAAAATTATTTTTTGGCAAATTTACTATAGAAAAGGCAATCTTCGGTACATTTAAAATTTGCGACAATAAAAAATTATTTTTTGGCAAATTCACTATAGAAAAGGCAATATTCGGTTATTTTAAATTTTCGACAGTAAAAAATTATTTTTTGACAAATTCACCATAGAAAAGGTAATCCTCGGCGTATTTAAAATTTGCGACAGTAAAATATTATTTTTTGAAAAATTTACTATAGAAAAGGCAATCCTCGGCGTATTTAAAATTTGCGACAGTAAAAAATTATTTTTTGAAAAATTTACTATATAAAAGGCAATCCTCGGCGTATTAAAAATTTGTGACCGTAAAAAATAATTCTTTGAGAAATTTACTATAGAAAAGGCAATCCTCGGTATGTTTAAAATTTGCGACAGTAAAAAATTATTTTTTGAAAAATTTACTATAGAAAAGGCAATCCTCGGCGTATTAAAAATTTGCGACCTTAAAAAATAATTTTTTGAGAAATTTACTATAGCAAAGGCAATCCTCGGTATATGTAAAATTTGCGACAGCAAAAAATTATTTTTTGAAAAATTTACTATAGAAAAGGCAATCCTCGGCGTATTTTAAATTGGCGACAGTAAAAAATTATTTTTTGAAAAATTTACTATAGAAAAGGCAATCCTCGGCGTATTTAAAATTCGCGACAGTAAAAAATTATTTTTTGAAAAATTTACTATAGAAAAGGCAATCCTCGGCGTATTTAAAATTTGCGACCGTAAAAAATAATTTTTTGAGAAATTTACTATAGAAAAGGCAATCCTCGGTATATTTAAAATTTGCGACAATAAAAAATTATTTTTTGGCAAATTCACTATAGAAAAGGCAATACTCGGTTATTTTAAATTTTCGACAGTAAAAAATTATTTTTTGAAAAATTTACTATAGAAAAGGCAATCCTCGGCGTATTTAAAATTTGCGACAGTAAAAAATTATTTTTTGAAAAATTTACTATAGAAAAGGTAATCCTCGGCGTATTAAAAATTTGCGACCTTAAAAAATAATTTTTTGAGAAATTTACTATAGCAAAGGCAATCCTCGGTATATGTAAAATTTGCGACAGTAAAAAATTATTTTTTGGCAAATTGACTATAGAAAAGGCAATCCTCGGTATATTTAAAATTTGCGACAATAAAAAATTATTTTTTGGCAAATTCACTATAGAAAAGGCAATACTCGGTTATTTTAAATTTTCGACAGTAAAAAATTATTTTTCGACAAATTCACCATAGAAAAGGTAATCCTCGGCGTATTTAAAATTTGCGACAGTAAAATATTATTTTTTGAAAAATTTACTATAGAAAAGGCAATCCTCGGCGTATTTAAAATTTGCGACAGTAAAAAATTATTTTTTGAAAAATTTACTATATAAATGGCAATCCTCGGCGTATTAAAAATTTGCGACCGTAAAAAATAATTTTTTGAGAAATTTACTATAGAAAAGGCAATCCTCGGTATATTTAAAATTTGCGACAGTAAAAAATTATTTTTTTGCAAATTCACTATAGAAAAGGCAATCCTCGGGTTATTTAAAAGTTTCGACAGTAAAAAATTATTTTTTGACAAATTCACCATAGAAAAGGTAATCCTCGGCGTATTTAAAATTTGCGACAGTAAAATATTATTTTTTGAAAAATTTACTATAGAAAAGGCAATCCTCGGCGTATTTAAAATTTGCGACAGTAAAAAATTATTTTTTGAAAAATTTACTATAGAAAAGGCAATCCTCGGCGTATTTAAAATTTGCGACCGTAAAAAATAATTTTTTGAGAAATTTACTATAGAAAAGGCAATCCTCGGTATATTTAACATTTGCGACAATAAAAAATTATTTTTTGGCAAATTCACTATAGAAAAGGCAATACTCGGTTATTTTTAATTTTCGACAGTAAAAAATTATTTTTTGACAAATTCACCATAGAAAAGGTAATCCTCGGCGTATTTAAAATTTGCGACAGTAAAATATTATTTTTTGAAAAATTTACTATAGAATAGGCAATCCTCGGCGTATTTAAAATTTGCGACAGTAAAAAATTATTTTTTGAAAAATTTACTATATAAAAGGCAATCCTCGGCGTATTAAAAATTTGCGACCGTAAAAAATAATTTTTTGAGAAATTTACTATAGAAAAGGCAATCCTCGGTATATTTAAAATTTGCCACAGTAAAAAATTATTTTTTTGCGAATTCACTATAGAAAAGGCAATACTCGGTTATTTTAAATTTTCGACAGTAAAAAATTATTTTTTGACAAATTCACCATAGAAAAGGTAATCCTCGGCGTATTTAAAATTTGCGACAGTAAAATATTATTTTTTGAAAAATTTACTATAGAAAAGGCAATCCTCGGCGTATTTAAAATTTGCGACAGTAAAAAATTATTTTTTGAAAAATTTACTATAGAAAAGGCAATCCTCGGCGTATTTAAAATTTGCGACCGTAAAAAATAATTTTTTGAGAAATTTACTATAGAAAAGGCAATCCTCGGTATATTTAAAATTTGCGACAATAAAAAATTATTTTTTGGCAAATTCACTATAGAAAAGGCAATACTCGGTTATTTTAAATTTTCGACAGTAAAAAATTATTTTTTGACAAATTCACCATAGAAAAGGTAATCCTCGGCGTATTTAAAATTTGCGACAGTAAAATATAATTTTTTGAAAAATTTACTATAGAAAAGGCAATCCTCGGCGTATTTTAAATTTGCGACAGTAAAAAATTATTTTTTGAAAAATTTACTATAGAAAAGGCAATCCTCGGCGTATTAAAAATTTGCGACCTTAAAAAATAATTTTTTGAGAAATTTACTATAGCAAAGGCAATCCTCGGTATATGTAAAATTTGCGACAGCAAAAAATTATTTTTTGAAAAATTTACTATAGAAAAGGCAATCCTCGGCGTATTTTAAATTGGCGACAGTAAAAAATTATTTTTTGAAAAATTTACTATAGAAAAGGCAATCCTCGGCGTATTTAAAATTTTCGACAGTAAAAAATTATTTTTTTAAAGATTTACTATAGAAAAGGCAATCCTCGGCGTATTTAAAATTTGCGACAGTAAAAAATTATTTTTTGAAAAATTTACTATAGAAAAGGCAATCCTCGGCGTATTAAAAATTTGCGACCTTAAAAAATAATTTTTTGAGAAATTTACTATAGCAAAGGCAATCCTCGGTATATGTAAAATTTGCGACAGTAAAAAATTATTTTTTGGCAAATTGACTATAGAAAAGGCAATCCTCGGTATATTTAAAATTTGCGACAATAAAAAATTATTTTTTGGCAAATTCACTATAGAAAAGGCAATACTCGGTTATTTTAAATTTTCGACAGTAAAAAATTATTTTTTGACAAATTCACCATAGAAAAGGTAATCCTCGGCGTATTTAAAATTTGCGACAGTAAAATATTATTTTTTGAAAAATTTACTATAGAAAAGGCAATCCTCGGCGTATTTAAAATTTGCGACAGTAAAAAATTATTTTTTGAAAAATTTACTATATAAAAGGCAATCCTCGGCGTATTAAAAATTTGCGACCGTAAAAAATAATTTTTTGAGAAATTTACTATAGAAAAGGCAATCCTCGGTATGTTTAAAATTTGCGACAGTAAAAAATTATTTTTTTGCAAATTCACTATAGAAAAGGCAATCCTTGGGGTATTTAAAAGTTTCGACAGTAAAAAATTATTTTTTGACAAATTCACCATAGAAAAGGTAATCCTCGGCGTATTTAAAATTTGCGACAGTAAAAAATAATTTTTTGAAAAATTTACTATAGAAAAGGCAATCCTCGGCGTATTTAAAATTTGCGACAATAAAAAATTATTTTTTGAAAAATTTACTATAGAAAAGGCAATCCTCGGCGTATTTAGAATTTGCGACAGTAAAAAATTATTTATTGAAAAATTTACTATAGAAAAGGCAATCCTCGGCGTAATTAAAATTTGCGACAGTAAAAATTTATTTTTTTGACAAATTCACTATAGAAAAGGCAATCCTCGGCGTATTTAAAATTTGCGACAGTAAACAATTATTTTTGAAAAATTTACTATAGGAAAGGCAATCCTCGGCGTATTTAAAATTTGCGACAGTAAAAATTTATTTTTTGACAAATTCACTATAGAAAAGGCAATCCTCGGCGTATTAAAAATTTGCGACATTAAAAAATAATTTTTTGAGAAATTTACTATAAAAAAGGCAATCCTCGGCGTATTTAAAATTTGCGACAGTAAAAAATTATTTTTTGAAAAATTTACTATAT
Organism: Dioctria rufipes; assembly: GCA_963924295.1. Taxonomy (NCBI): domain Eukaryota; kingdom Metazoa; phylum Arthropoda; class Insecta; order Diptera; family Asilidae; genus Dioctria; species Dioctria rufipes. The sequence goes on from CAWUPM010000269.1 coordinate 206,239, forward strand.
AAAAGGCAATCCTCGGCGTATTAAAAATTTGCGACCGTAAAAAATAATTTTTTGAGAAATTTACTATAGAAAAGGCAATCCTCGGTATATTTAAAATTTGCGACAGTAAAAAATTATTTTTTTGCAAATTCACTATAGAAAAGGCAATCCTCGGGGTATTTAAAAGTTTCGACAGTAAAAAATTATTTTTTGACAAATTCACCATAGAAAAGGTAATCCTCGGCGTATTTAAAATTTGCGACAGTAAAAAATAATTTTTTGAAAAATTTACTATAGAAAAGGCAATCCTCGGCGTATTTAAAATTTGCGACAATAAAAAATTATTTTTTGAAAAATTTACTATAGAAAAGGCAATCCTCGGCGTATTTAGAATTTGCGACAGTAAAAAATTATTTATTGAAAAATTTACTATAGAAAAGGCAATCCTCGGCGTAATTAAAATTTGAGACAGTAAAAATTTATTTTTTTGACAAATTCACTATAGAAAAGGCAATCCTCGGCGTATTTAAAATTTGCGACAGTAAAAAATTATTTTTTGAAAAATTTACTATAGAAAAGGCAATCCTCGGCGTATTTGAAATTTGCGACCGTAAAAAATAATTTTTTGAGAAATTTACTATAGAAAAGGCAATCCGCGGTATATTTAAAATTTGCGACAATAAAAAATTATTTTTTGGCACATTCACTATAGAAAAGGCAATACTCGGTTATTTTAAATTTTCGACAGTAAAAAATTATTTTTTGCAAATTCACCATAGAAAAGGTAATCCTCGGCGTATTTAAAATTTGCGGCAGTAAAATATTATTTTTTGAAAAATTTACTATAGAAAAGGCAATCCTCGGCGTAATTAAAATTTGCGACAGTAAAAATTTATTTTTTTGACAAATTCACTATAGAAAAGGCAATCCTCGGCGTATTTAAAATTTGCGACAGGAAAAAATAATTTTTTGAAAAATTTACTATAGAAAAGGCAATCCTCGGCGTATTTAAAATTTGCGACCGTAAAAAATAATTTTTTGAGAAATTTACTATAGAAAAGGCAATCCTCGGTATATTTAAAATTTGCGACAGTAAAAAATTATTTTTTTGCAAATTCACTATAGAAAAGGCAATCCTCGGGGTATTTAAAAGTTTCGACAGTAAAAAATTATTTTTTGACAAATTCACCATAGAAAAGGTAATCCTCGGCGTATTTAAAATTTGCGACAGTAAAAAATAATTTCTTGAAAAATTTACTATAGAAAAGGCAATCCTCGGCGTATTTAAAATTTGCGACAATAAAAAATTATTTTTTGAAAAATTTACTATAGAAAAGGCAATCCTCGGCGTATTTAGAATTTGCGACAGTAAAAAATTATTTATTGAAAAATTTACTATAGAAAAGGCAATCCTCGGCGTAATTAA
>CAWUPM010000270.1:0-18213 GCA_963924295.1 Dioctria rufipes
GAATATTTTTCTAAGAATGGGCAACTGTAGCTAGTATTTAATAGTTTAATTCGTAAGTTACTGCCACGCTGCGTTTTGTGTAAGGTTTGAGGACACCTTTCATCCACTTGACAAATTTTGTGGTATAAAATTTCGAAAATTTTCACAATAAACATAAATTTGAAAATGTAAAGAGTGTTTCTATATGGCCATAAATTAAATTATACAGTCAAAGCAAAACGGGGTACGATATCGTGGTTAACCTTGGCAAAAACGTGACTCTAGACAAAATGTCGTGGAATTTTACAATAAAAACACGACTAAATTTTACGAATACAAAATTTTTGATTTAATAAACAATTAGCACATAACTAGCATATAATCTCGGAGTGAATCAGAACAATTTTGGCAGGATTTTTACTAAAGCTGGATGAAAGCTTACGTCATCCTGCACCATGCATTTTGATTTATTAAAACCCCCATTAAATATTTGAGTAAACAATTGTTAGATTTTGCGAAGATTAGCACATAGTTTTGGATGTGACTAGATGGAGCCAATTGGGCAATTGTATATGTATATCAATTTAACAATATTAAAATCTTTCAAGGTACACAATCTACTAAATTAGAATATTTATTTAGAAAATTATGGCAATAGTCCCGCGAATTGCACATTATTTTCCATCAAAAGTTAATTAACCTTTGTTTTACTTTTTAAATAATACACAAAGCATGTATCTTGTATACGCATCCAAATATTTATATAGTAGAAAGATGCTTAACAAATTTATTAATGGGAAAATATTCCTGGAAGAACCAGGATATGCAAGTGGTAACCATGCCATGGCATAGCTTCAGTTAATAAATCTTAACCATTTGGGACCCGAGATAATCTTCAGTTCTTATCCGAGCTACAACTTTTCTTTCGCATGTTTTATGGAGAGTGACTTCCCAATGGACTCGTATATGCATAAACATTTCTCATTCATAAAACCCCGAATACCAAGTTCCTGTTCTCAAGAGAGTTGGCATATCTTGTATCCAGGAGAACACAACGTTGACCAATAGCTTGATTGTTATATTTTCTTTAAAACTAAAATAGTAACTGTACCTACATATAATCAGCCAAGACAAATATTTAAGTTACGTAAGATCTACGGAATCGAATCCATATTTACTATGTATATGTATAGGTATGCAAGTAAATATGAACTGCTGCAGATAGTAGGATGCATTGTGAAAGCTCTGTCGTAGAGAGATATTTCTTATCCCTTCCTCAGTTTGCTTATGAAAATTTTAGGGATATTACGGAATTCAATGCAAGGTAGAAATTCTTCCGAAATGCTGTTTCTGATTCTACAATAATTTAACTATGTGAGTAATGTATGTGTACCGTATGCAAATGGCAAACCCAGTTTAAGAAGATTCAAATTTAATTATTCAGATCTCATTGGCGAAGTGATAAAGTTTCTGTTTCCTCAGGTAAGGAAATTCGTTTTATGTTATGGTTTGGTGCCTTAAGATAGTGCATAGTAAAGCGCGTAAATTGTAAAACTCAATAAATCAGATGTTCGCAAACATCTATTAAAAAACCTTTGTTTTTTAATGTCGGAAATCGCAACTGTTTCGAGAAATCCATTAGTCGACGACGAAGGACTCATGCATCTGGTAGTGTACTCTGTTATAAAATTGTGAGCAATACTTTTCGAAGTCAAATTTTTCATGTCAATTGGGATAAAGAAGCCAAATTGTCAATAACATACAGGGTATTTTCGCCAAGGTGGTCCATACAGCACGAGGTGATAGCACTCACTAGCCAAACAAAAAATAGTGTGTTCTTAATGACTAGCATATTTCCTTAATCTCCCTGAAATACGGAAGCTGTTGAAATGCCCCCCCCCCCTGTATAAGGCTTTGTTTTTCTAAGTGAGTACTATCACCTCCTGTCCTCTGGACCGGTATGGCGAAAACACCCTCTATAACGTCAGCAAAGTTGTATCATTGTTGAATCTTGTAGCCATGATTAGGGTGGATTTGATATTGTCGCGATAAACGGCAACTTATATATTATATATGTATGTATAGTTCTATTTGCTAAAATAGCTGGTCTAGTCTTTTGATTTTGAATCTCTCTCTATGTGTCAATTTACCAAAAATAGCTAAAGGATGTGAAATATTGTATCGATTGTGTTGTATTCGGTAAAAAGACTTTTTATTACCGAAAAACGTTTGTTTTCAAATACGCTCGAGATTTTGTGTGTGGAAAAATTATACTCCAAGAACAATCTCTGACTCCCCATTGAATTTTGGTCATCTTCACAATCTGAATCGCAAAATGGCTTAGCGTAGAAGAACTGTTGGCTAAGAAAATTAGCAAAAGCTAAATTAATATAATATAATGAATGACTTTTTTCTGAGCTTTTCTTATTTGATTGCAATTTCAGTTTCAGTTGCAATTTTAATTACATCATATTATGTTTATGTTATTTAAAACATGATTCGAGTCCGCTCAACTCAAATGATGAGTCCGTGCAAGCCGATCAAAATTGAGTCCTCTCAACCAGTGAGTCCGCTAAAGTTTCGAGTGATAAACCACCGCTCAAGTTTTGAGCGGACTCAAGTCCTGAGTTGAGAGATGAGTTGATATGACAAAAGAGTCCTTACAATCCTGTATCGAAACTTCTTTTTAGAGGAACAGAAATTTTGGGTCTTGATGCTAGAATTCTGTTATCTTCCATTGGTACTTAAGTATCGGTGTAATTTTGTATGAATTTTTCGCAGGGTTTAATATCCACTTTGCCATACTTATTTTCTAGAGCTTATATTTTTCTTATGATTACCCTTTTTATCTTATCAAATATGCAATTATGTCTGCCATTTATTCGGTGTATGAAATTACTAAAAAACTGAGCTTCGACCTGTATAAATAATTGTTCATAAAGAAAGTTTAAATCTCCGTTGAGTTACTGTACTATATTGATAGTGATTTTTATTCAATGTCGCCAAAATATGTCCTCAGTGAGGACGAAAAAGAAATAATTGAATATTGAATACATCTTTTTGTGTGTCTTTTGTGAGAGGTCTATTATACTATAAAGATTATGATGGGTATGCTGTCTGTGAGTAAAAGAAGGGGTGCCGATAATAGGATAAGTCCAATTAAAAGTATAATTTAGATTTTATTAATATTCTCTAACAAATTCAATATAAATATCACAGTTCAAAATGTCAACAAAACTTTATATAACACAGTCAATTCATATAAACTACAAATAAAAACTTCGCAATAATAAAACTTCAAAATAAAATGGAAACTTAACTACAAAATAAAAAAATTTCTAAAAAAAAAAAAAAAACAGAATTATTCTTCTATAAACAGAATAAACTTCTGTGGTAAAATGATAGTTCTATAGCGTGTAAGTTCGCCGGAGGTCAGCAAAATAAATTTTGCACCGACATGTAATTATTGCGGCAAGTGTTGCTGCGTGTAAACAGCGGTGTGGCAAAGTGCTTCTATAATAGATAAATAAATTAAGATTAATCTCTGAACAGAATGAATCTTTTAGAACTTCTGCTTAGATGTGTATAGGAGGGTAGAAGATTAATCTCTGCAACATAATCAACTTCTGCAATAAGGATTAGAATACTATTTTACACTATGTGGACACACAATCTACCTTTGTAGGAAATTATAAGAGAATTCAGATTACCTCCAAACGGAATTAACTTCTGTAATAAGCTAGGGAATATTGATTATACTCAGATTAGCTTTGATCCAGATCAACCACATAGTAAAAAATTTGCACAAATTGTTACCACAAAAGTTAGGTATTTTTCGATAAGATTAGAGAATATTCCCTAAAATGTAGGGACTATTCCGTACATTATAATGAAAATATTCCCTGCATTTTAGGGAATATACCCTAAAATGTAGGCTTTTTCCCTGAAATTTTAAGGAGTATTCCATATATTTTAAGGGCTAGTCCTAATATTTTTTACAGTATATGTGAAAGCAATGATTTCCTGTTGCGGCTCGTCGGTTTTTATATATCCGTTGCAACCAGTTATATTTTTCTCGATTGTTAGTGATGACCTAGGGACTCTTGTTTTATTACTTTGATTTCTAAATATACCACAGACAGCTGGTTGACGTAATGTCACTTACTGTCATTGTAAAAATGTAAATGTACAGACATAGGTGGATTTTAGGTGAGTTTGCGAAATTTTTGCATATTTCTTTTTTATTAATCTGGTTTGATCGTTAATTTTCAGCAAAATTGTTCAGCGGTGAGAAAGGTTGAAAAAAAAAAAAAAAAGAATTAGCAAAATTCAAACATCTTTGATGTCCCTAACTTAAAGTCAAAGCCAGGGAAGTCGACTAGCATATATTTCCTCCTACGTAGAACAGATATGATATTAATTGCAGTTTATGAAAGATAAAATATTCAGAGCTATTTGCATTATGGTTGCGAGTTCTACCCAACCAATGGCGGTTCAGACCCTATATTAGGCCGATCATTTGAATGGATCACTTTTTTAAGTTTTTCAAGTTCAACAAATATACATCGTGGTCAGGACTTTTTCTGTTTTCAGTTTTGTTGTTTTAAACTTGTGAAATTGGCTTACAATCTACCCATGGAGGAAATTGAATTGTATCTAGATACAAATTGGTGATATTTAGTTGTAAATTTTAAGTGAATTAACATTGAATAAAGTAATTAAACTCATAGTTTTCCTAGAATTAGCCATATTTCAAGTGATAACAGTTTTATTGATAATTTAAATTTATCTTGTGCAGAACAAATTCAAGACAGTGATTCCTACACTTCCCAATCTGGAATAGATATTCAGAAGAATTTTTAATAAATTTACAGCACAAATAAGTGGCTAGCTGTAAACCAGCGTGCTTAAGGATAACTGCAGATGAATTCCTTATTAAGTCGAATGAAAATCTATTTATCATTGTTCTGAATTTAACATTTACCGGTACACTAACATACCCACAAAAATAGATAATGTTGTTACATGTGAGTTGTGAACTGATGTCTATAGGAGGGATCGGAAGTGGTAAGAGTTCATTATTAGATAAATGTCCTTATATTTTTACATTCTTGGAAGAATTATTCTTTCTGTTCTATTTGTATCTGTTTTAGGAGATATTGTTTTGGGCTGTAACGAGCCATCAAGATTTTGTTGATGATCTGACTGGGAGATTCAACGAGGACTCATAGCATGTAGGTGGACAAAATAATCGGTCAATTTTTTTAGTAAACTTTGATGATATTTCTATACATTTGTGAGAAAAATGCCAAGTGAACATGTTACGTAAAACACCCAGTATTGAGAATCTACCTCGGGTTGTTGCTCTTGGTGAGGCAGAGCAATAAGACCAAAATACTGCATTTATTAAGAACGATTTAGGTCCTACTATTAAATCTCACTTATGCATTTATTTGAAATGCTAATATGTTTTGCCTTCATTTAAACTAAAAGCTGGGTCCCTGAAATTAAATTTAATTGAAGTTTAAAGTTTAATAAGTAAATAATAAATACAAAATACCAAGGGCGAAACATATTAATCAATATAAAATTAAAGTTGCCGAAAAATTAAGTTTTCATAAATCTTTTCCTGAAAATTCATTTCGTCTGTTCACGAAAATACACGAATACAATAAAAATCCTAAAGATACAATCACACACAAAACAAGAATTTTTTTCTGCTGTTCTTTAACACACTTCGGAGATTTCTTAAATCATAGTCTACTCCCAGTATACATTAAGTAGGTTGGAAAAATCATGCCCTTTATTGGAGAAGACAAATTGAAATGTCAGGAAAATATGTGAATCCTCTGTTACGAAAAAAAACTGCGTAGTGCGAGTGAAGGAAAAAGAAAATCATTCATATATTTACCCAATTGTGTGAAAGTTGCTCGTCAAACTTTCCCCCGGGAAATTTATGACTGAAGATAACAAAAGAAATACGTCTGCCTAAAATCAAAGGGATTTGTGATTATCTCTTTGCGATATGAATCACATTGATGAATTCAAGCATACAGATATAGCCTGGCTGACAATCTTGGATTTGTTTATTATGGAAAAAATATTTAGCTATATCATCGCTCTTTTTCTATAAAATTTAGAAATTTTACAAAACAAATTGAAAATACTTTTTAATAATTGTAAATTAACCGAATGTATAGAACAAAACACATGCAACACACGTTTTCCATAGCGATTGTGTTTCCCAATTATTTTAATAATCCCCTCCCTATTGACATGCGGTCTACAGATTTTCCATATTTCTATGTATATTGGATCAATATGGGTTGTGACTACAATTTTTTTATGAACTTTCACTTAAAGCACTTTCGAATGGTGCTATGAACAGACTCAAACCAAAAGTTTTTAAACACCATACCCGGGTTATTGCAAAAATGAAAATTCATTTAAACTTTGTTGTGGTTCAAATATTACGGTTCATCCTTGACTCAGTTTAAATATGCTCAAATATGTTCGTCCACTGACATTTTTCCCACCATCCTATGAACATGAATATTTTATAGATTTCAGAAATCAGTTTATTTAGTTTTGTGGAATATTAGAAGTTTCCACTACATGAATAATTGGGATAACTAATTATTATTATAATTAATAATTTTCTGGCGAATCCTATTAAAAAAAGTAATAAACTGAATTTGACAGTTTAGCTGTGTTCTGTTCTAAATGAAATGTAAAATTAACAAAATTAAAAATGCTCAGCCCTCTACCGCAGCCAGAGTGAGCAAAATGGTCCTTATCATCTTCGCTACCAATATCTGTATTGAATACCTTATCTTACATATATGGTGAACCCTGAATGTAGAGTATGTGACGATTTAAAATGGAAGAAAATATATAAATCAAGGGTTTTCCAATAAGAGGTGTTATGTTGATATTCAAAGAAAAATGCCATTTTTTGAAGTAAATGATCGGACCTTTATTTCAGTATAAAGAGGAAGGTATGCGTTAATAATGGAAAATAACATCAGCGAAATGACCACCACGACCACGCCTACAGGACCATATCCTTTTCATGAAATTTTCCATAACCAAATCCCAAAGTGGCTGCCCTATGTCCCCGATAGCCTCACGAATTCCATCTTTGAGGTCTTGAATCGACGCTGGGCTGTTGGCGTAGACCTTCTCTTTCACGTGGCACCAAAGGTAGAAGTCACAAGATGTTAAGTCACAAAGTCTCGGTGGCCTATTGTGATCACCTCTTTGAGAGATAACACGGTCCGGAAACTTTTCCCGTAAAAGATCAATGGTTTCGTTGCTTGCATGGCACGTAGCGCCGTCTTGTTGAAAGTAAACGTTGTCCAGATCAATACCATCCAATTCCGGCCATAAAAAATCATTAATCATATGTCGATAGCGCAATCCATTCACGGTAACTGTTGCTCCAGCCTCATTTTCGAAAAAGTAATGTCCAATGACCCCGCGGGGAACATAAACCGCACCAAACAGTCACACGTTGAGGATAGAGAGGCTTTTCAAGAATAACTCTTGGGTTTTCCGAGCCCCAGATGCGACAATTTTGCTTGTTGACGAAGCCATCGAGGTGGAAATGGGCCTCATCACTCAAGATGAGTTTTCGATGGAATTCCGGATCATTTTCATGCATTTCAAGGACCCAATCAGCAAAGACTCGACGTTGTTGATGATCGGCCGGCTTGAGTTTTTGTGTTAACTGAACTTTATAAGCCTTAAGCCCCAAATCTTTATGCAAAATACGGTGTAATGACGTTTGTGGAATACCTAATTCCAAGGAACGACGAGGAATGGACAAACCTGGGTTTTCTTCAACACTTTCGGCTACAGCAACAATATTCTCGGCTCTTCTTGAGCGACGTGCACGGGTTTTATTCTTCACATCACTAACTTGTCCCGACAGCTCGAATTTTTCTACCAATTTCTGTATTGCGGTCCGAAAAGGTGCTTCACGACGACCCAAAAATGTTCGAGTTTTACGAACCGTCTCTGCCACATTTTCACCATTTTTATAGTGAATTTTAATAATTTCAATGCGTTGTTGAATCGTGTATCGTTCCATTTTTATTAATGGCGTAGTTTCTACTTGTTAAATGTCAAAAAATGACAGCTCCAAAAGTGATAGCTCCAAAAGTGACATCTACCGAAATCGCGGGCTAATTAAAATAACACCTCTTATTGGAAGACCCTTTATAATTTAGGTAAGATTATTAAAAGGAATTACATTTCGCGTCTTCTTCAATTAAATTTTTATGATTCTGTAAAGATTTTTATCTTACTTTTCTTTGCCACTCATTGTTTACCCATAAAGTTGCTAACATCAATATGGATCAGAAATGTATCCTGCTTTTACAAAGGATACTTCCTGAGCTTCACCACGTTGTTGCTGTGAGAAGACTTGATAAATACGCATACATATATGTAGCTCATACTCACATTATGCTAAAGTTAATAGGCATGATGAAGGAAAACTTTGGTAACAGTATTTCATTAAAACAATTATTGTTTATATTTTAAGTTTATTAACAGTGGAATAATATTATTTGCAATAGATTTAAAGTTGTCAAGAAATCCAGTGTAAGATACCATGTGTCCCTAATCTTCACAGTTTCCCAGTTGGGGCATATGCGCTAATTAGTTTTGTTTTCAATAATCTTATATTTGCAAGCAAAACGATGTAAGTGACTCAGCTTTAGTTTCCTAATTAAGGTTTAGTTATAAGATAGAATGAATAAGAATAACAGGAAAATTAACTTATATTAAATCGAATGGGAGCTTATTTATACTCGCTCTGATTTGAACATGCAAAACTATACTCACGTTAACCAGCAGAAGCAATACTTTTACATGTACCTGGAAAATAATTTGTTTTAAAAATTATTTAGTTACGCACGTGCTGCTTTTACAGTATTTCAATAATTAATTTTTGTGTAAAAAGTTTTAGCAGTTCCAGTTGGGAGCGTAACACTACTAACGATTCAAATATGGGAGCCCACTAGGTTATCTTCATATTTTATTATGTGTCTCATATTGAGTAAACGATACTTTTTGGCTCAAGCCATGCAAATGATTCCAAAATAGCAAGTTATGATCAAATATTGAAAAGGGCAAAGCATTGCGTGATAAACTGCAGGACTTCGAGTGCATTTAGGACTGATACTTATAGGCTACCGATGTAGAGTAACCAATATGTGTATAGTTACGCATGAGCTGATATAATATGAAATTAAGTCATCTCAAGGAAATGAATAGGTGACAGACTATGCAAGAAAGTTACTTCATTTGGAATTTCATTAACAGTTCCTCAATGTGAATAAAGAATAAAGAATAATGAAAGCTATCAAGAAAATTTACGAATATTTACTGTACTTGCAAGGCATGTAGTGGAAGATAATTTTTGTTGTTGAAATTGACCAAAAAGAGAAAAAAGCGAGAAATAAATTTCTTTCGTGATCAGCTAATGACTGTTATTGCTAACTTTACTGGAAAAACTTTCCACTTTCCAATAAATTCAGTTCATTTTAATGACGACAGAACGCACTTTTACTGAAATTTCACTAAATGGAGTAAAATTTGGTCCATTAGAAAATGAAGCGAAATATTGCAAATGTGTCCATAATGGACTTCATTTGTGTGACACACTGTGCAATTGTCTCCATTTAATTAAAAATTAAGTCATTATGGAGACAGTCTATAGTCAAAAAAGGCTTGGTGTGACTTTCTAATTATGGATTGGCTATTGGTTGCGTTGTCCTCTAATCAGTTAATTACTGTCAAGATTTGGGCAATCATTGCTTTTTTGTATTCGAAAGCTTTTGGTTTTTGCTCTGGCGTATCTTACAGGTTGGTAAACGTAGTCATGTGCACCGAACTCGCGTTCTTGCTGATGGAATGACGTTTTCTTTTTTGTGCACTGGAATGTGTTATCAGTAAGACTTATATTATGACACTTATCATTATTTGGGTTTGAAAATAATTTGACAAAAATGCTTTGGTTCCGTAATAGGTCAGTTATTTGAGATTAAGTTACGACCAAAAAATTAAAACTTGATTTTGTGGTTGATTTAATAAAAAGTTGCAACGTATATTCATATGTAAACTATCGCCATAAACCAGTTCTGTAAGGAAGTTAGTAATTCTTTTCTAAATGTGATTCTCAAAACAAATAAAGCAAGATGTAGATGCTTTTAATATTCGATGCCACCTTTCAAAAAATCTGATTATATGCACTCATGGAAAGCTACAAAAAATTATCATCACTCAAAAGTTATAGAGTGTGTATGAAAATATTGTAGAAAATTTTTCAACATATCGTATCTACCAAAGGACGGATTTAATTCCCTCACCTTAACAATAACAATTTTTTGCTTTCACCTCCTCTCATTCCCTAATACACATTTCCATTGGATATCAATTTAAATTTGGGAATACATTGGTAAATACGGATACCATGTAACTGTGCAAGCGCGGATATGATGTAATGAAAATCATTGGTGGTTTGTATTTTGCTGTTGCTATTTTTTAGTTTGAAATAATTTCTTGTATAACTAATTAAGTCATACGTTCAATAATGATAAAACCAATTTTTTATTTAATTTCACAACTATTCCGGAAGGCTCATTGCTTTTAATAAAAATTTAAATTTATATCTCTTGCAGATTTACATGTTTTAAGTGTTTCTGTTTATTGTACTCGATTGCTTTATTTTTATTATGATTTATTCATTTGCTTTTATTTCAGATTTATTTACGTGCACGAAGATTGTCTTTATTTAGTTAACTTAAAAATTTATATTTTTACAAAATTTATTATAATGAATTATTTTGATTCGCAGATTCTTAAAATGAACGTACCTGTATGATTCTCAAGTAACCACTTGTCAATCGACCGAAACTCTTACAGAGACAAATTATCTACCAGAGTTAGTGCTGTGTACCATCACACTGATTTTCTTCTACAGTCTATCGTCTTATTATCTTGCCTAAACTCACCGATCATTTTAGACTTTCACCAAAATGTTTGATTGGATACAGATCTAATTCTCAGGTCAATTTGGACTTGGTGTTTACATCTGGTTTGAATCATATCATTTTGAAGAGGTTTTATACTTCTTTGTTAGTTATCGAGATATGGCTTTAATCAGCACCTCATGGTCTTTTTTCTGATGTGGGAGTTTATTACATACATTATTTTTATAAATATGTGGGATGTTTATTTAACTTTTAAAAAGCTAATTTTTTTCAATCATAATTGTATTTATCAATCGAATGGCGATCGAACGAATGTTCTGCAAATTAAATTTAAGATTTTGTTTACATATTATGTATGTCTGATTTTGTCGCTAATTATTTTCCAGTTTTCAGCTGGAAATTTCTTATGGTTCGCTTTTGGTAAACATCTCTCAAAAGTATCTTAAGAAATAAAACTGGTTAAAAAGATCCTGTTCCTCGAAGATCGACGCGAATTACGTAATTTACTCCGATAGTCGGAATCAATTCATTTCGAGCACGAGGATTTATTATCTTCGGTATGTTGACAGAATGAAGGCTTCTTACTCTATCCATTCATAACCAATTTGAAAATTTGTCAACTCAAATTAATGTTTCTTCTAACTCTCTCCTGTGGGAGACGATCCAGAATTGATCAAATGGGTCATAACTGGCGATGTAACGTTCGTTTACGGATGTGACGTTAAAAATAAGGTCCCATAGTCCCTGAAGGAGCTCAATGATCTTCCGAAAATTGTGTATCAGTAATTATTCAAAGATTGGAAAAGCGGTCAGAATTAATATTAATGAATAAATAAGGATTTTTTTGAAAAGCGTAAGTTCCGCATATTTTTTTATCAAACCTCGTATGTCCCGTAATGTGTTAATTAATACCGTACCGAGATGCTACGAATTGGTGCCCATCAAACATTTTTGTTTTTTTTTTAGATAAAGTGTGTCCTGGATAAGGCGGACTTGGATTATACCATAAGGATTTTCATGTAATACGCTTCAACAAACCAAGTAAGCCTTGTTCACGCTATTCGAAATAACTGCACTTCCAGATTTTTGGATGTGTTTTTATAAAGCTCCCTGTAACTGTCTTACTATTTACTTTATGGAAGTGTAAAAGGCAAGAGAGAAGATACCACAACTTAGCCTTAAATGAAAAGATAATGCTTTGCGGATTCTAAAACAACGACAATTTAGTAGTGGTTATTCTTGAAACAACCTTTGTTTTAACAAACACAAATAAAATATCCTGGACCCAACCACACAATACGAACTGAAAAAAAAAATTATTATTACAGTGCTTTCAGTAGTTAGAAGAGCAAGTAAGTAGGTAGTTGGTCTAAATCCAAATGTAATTGATGAAAACTCTAATTAACTCTTAAGTAGGCGCATTAGCAAAATCACACAAGTGGGCGCATAGGGTCAGTACTGACCCCAATTGCTTTCTAGAAATTGAAGTATATAACAAAATATTAAAAAAAAAAAAACAATGCAGTTCAATAACTAAATCTTATTGCTTTAATAAAAACTGAAAATAAATAACTTCTCTTTAAATTAACACAAAAATAAAATAACAATTATTTTATATTATGTACTAAGGAACTTCTTGCCAGTCTTTATAGAAAAGGAAAATAGTAAGAACCACTATTCGGAGTAGAGTAGAAAAGATACACTAATCACTCAAAACTACAATCGCAACATACGTTTTATTTCTTTTCGCTAGAGCTCATCCGAAAATATTATAAAATGTCGAAATTTCAAAAGATATACCTAACAAAATCTACTTCATAAAAACAAATTACGTAAGTGGGCGCACTATAGTACAAAAGCATGCGTACGTTGCAGTGACTAGAGTATGCCGATTTTCAAAATAATGTTCTAAGATGAAAACCTATGGAAGACGCAAGGTCGGACGAAGTTATGCGTTCTAAATTTTTTTCGTGGTTAAAATTGCTCTGACTCCATGCGCCTATAATGTACAAAATGTGAGGACTATTCCCTAAAATGTAGGGAATACTCCCTATTTACACCTATTACACCATGCCAGGCCTAACATGGGATGCTATGCTAAAATACACCAAAGTGAAAGTGAAACTAGAGTTGATAACCAACGTATTTAGGTATACTGCTATTCATAGAGAGTAGCATTCGAGGTGGTATAAGTCAATGCTCGAACAGATACAGTAAAGCAAGTAATAAATATATGGATGATTTTAAGCCTGACGGGAGAGATATATATTATGACGTGAATAACTTTAATGGGTGGGCCATGACACAGCATTTACCAACCGGAGAATTCAAATGGGTTGATGCTACCAATATCGATGTTTTCGAGATTTCTGATGATTCCCCAATTGGATACATTTTCGAAATCGACTTGGACTATCCTCAACATTTACATGATAAGCTTAAGGATTTACCGTTTTGCTCTGAGCATGCAGCACCACCTGGAGCAAAATTAGAAAAGCTTTTATAACATTACATCCTAAAACTAAATTTGTTATACACTACCGACATTTGGAGCAATGCCTATCACATGGCCTCATCCTGAAAAAAGTGCATCGGGTTCTTCAATTCAACCAATCAGCTTGGCTTAAACCATATATTGACTTAAATACCACCAAACGGAAGCAGGCTACCAGCGATCATGAAAAGGATAGCTACAAGCAGATGAATAACGCAGCTTTTGGTAAGACCATGTAAAATTTCGCAAGTATTGCGATATAAAGCTTTACGTAAAGTGGGAAGGTCGCCATGGTGCAAAAGCTCGGATTACGACACCCAACTTCCACAATGCAACGATATTTGATGAGAAATTAGTTGCTGTTGAATTAATGCGACTCAAAATCTTATTCAATAAGCATCTCTATATTGGAATGGCAGTTTTGGAAGTTTCAAAGATATGTCTCTATGATTTCCACTACAGTTTTATGCAGCATGAATTTGGAGATAAATGTAAAGTCATGTCTACAGATTCTCTAATATATGATCTTGAAGAGAAAAATGAATATGAGTTTATGGCCGAAAATATAAACAAATTTGATACAAGTGATTACCCAGAAGATAATCAATTCAATTTACCGCTCATGAAGAAAAAGATTCCTGGTCTAATGAAGGATGAGCTGAATGGGAAAATCATGAGCGAATTTGTAGGCTTACGCTCGAAAATGTACAGTGTACATATAAACGATGGTAAAATTGTAAAGAAAGCAAAAGGAGTAAAGACTAATGTAGTCCAGAGGCATATCAATTTCGAAGATTACGTCCAATGTTTTAATAACAGATCAGACCTACATATGATCGCATAACCATAATGTCTACACGATCAGCCAAGAAAGATTGCATTCAGTCCATATGATAACAAGCGGTATATTATGAGTGGGACAACGGATACTTTACCACGGGGACATTACTCTATTCCATCAGAACAGCAAGGAGCAGTCGCAGAAAACATATAATGTAATGCTAGTCTAAGATATGTAATGTAAATAAAAATTGTGTTATAGCTAAATACCATTTAATGAAATAGTTGGTTTTAATTGTATTATAGTCTAAGATAAACATTATTGTAAAATAAAGAAAATATTTTAACTATAGGGTAACCGATTTAAGGAAGCCTAGCCATATAGAATGATACCTTAAGAATTAAATGTTAATATTTTTCAATTTATAATAAATCAATGATATTTTATATATGGTATTCTTTTTATTCAATTTCCCTACTAAGTCCAGAGCTCCTGAATAATATTTTCCCACTACAGCGAGCTCCTAATCGGGCAGTTGAGCGTTTTACCCAGAATGCTAGGACGGCTTGAGAAAAAAAATTTACACGTGGGCCCGATCTTGACCCCTGGCATCACCTTTGAAAGCGGAAGGGCGTCAGGTGCTTGACCTTCCTCCGGAAGTGTGTCTTGGAAGCTACAACCAAAATGTCGGTAAAAATTCATTTTTTGCTTTTAATTGAAAAGATTATAATTTTATAATGAGCAGATTCAGGGGAGTGTTTGAGTAAGCATTCTTAAATGTTTCCTGTCGAGTAAAACTTTAAATCGGTTCATAAAACTCATAACTAGAAAGCAATAGGATGATTCATAAAACGTACCCGAAAACGTTAAAGTTCTGTTATTTTGAAACCGTTAGCAGACCTCTAAAATAGACCTAGTGCGTTTCACCGAAAATCTTCATTACGCTATGAAGGTTTTCAGGAATAATCTGAAACACCCTGCAGTGCACCGCACTTTTTTTTAGCGTGGAACCAGCTTAAAGTTTCTTTTACTAACTGCCACGTCAGATGTTTACAGAAAACTAGCAGGAAATTCATTCTGAGATTTGTGCACAAACGTAGGGGGATGCCGGTTTACAAAGGACCACTCAACTTCTCACATTCAACATAAAATTTTAATTTTGTAATTCCAATATACAACGCTTAAAACTTTATCACAAAAATTCAATTCATAAAATATCCTAATAATCCTAATAGTTCAACTCTTATAAATACCTTAACCTGATATAATAATTTAAATAAAATATAAAAATCCAATATAATTCATTCAATTAAAAAAATGCCGTCACAGTGGTTTTCTCCGTTTATTTCTGTAAGAAGAAAATCCACAATTAAACTCATGAATTAATTCAAAAACAGAATGCGATTTTTTTAAATATACTGCTACGTGTGGGTCTAGGGAGAAAAATTGAAAACGGTGCAACGTGTAGCTGCAATGTTTATGCTGCAGTGTATACGGCTGCAGTGTTAAGAGGAGTCAGTACCAATATTTGCACGTTTCATACATTTTTCAATGCAAATTTCTGGCAAACTATTTGTAGTAGAATAACGATTTATATCTTAAATTAAAGGTAATGAAGAAGTCTATTAAATAACGTCGGCAAAAAGTAAAAAAAGTGTATTGGAATGGAGATATTAGCTCGGAAACTTGTAAAAAATGAAGTTTTTAAATCAAATTCCTGTGGATAGGTATTCTCATTTCTTTAAATTGTGACTGTTTTAGAAAAATATGGCCTAAATCTAGCAAATAACGTCGAGCTTTTTCATTTTTAGTGGCGCTTTTTATAATTATTTGACTCTAAGAGTACTTGTTTTTTCTTCTGACATTTTACCGATGAGAAATTGCAATATTTATTTGAAAGTTATTTAAATACAAAGAAAAATAGCATATTTAACAATTATGGGCAAAAAAAATGTAGGGGAGTTAATTCTCGTTAAAAAATTTTAATTTATGTGAACTGAAAGTTTTCATTTTTCGTCTTAAATTACATGGTTTTATCGGATGTTGGGCTTCTGTCTTTTGCGGTAGATGCCTCTGATGTACTCTATGGTCTAGGTCTAGGCTAACTTTATATGGATTTTATCACTTTCAGGACACAAAACTACGTAATAGTAAATTTTATTACCTACAGGTTCGCTGGTATCTAAATTGAAACTTTTGTTGAGTACTGACTCCTCTTAATACAGAATTAAATTTTCGATGGAAACGGAGTTGAGCGATAGTGTTCCGTGTAGGCACAACAGAATGATGGCCTGTGCTGCTTGTGTAGTAGCAGAATTGGATGTCTGCCTAAGTGTTTAATGTTAATGAAGCAGAAGTAGATTTTTATAGCAGGAGTAAATTGCTGCTTAGCTGAAGGGTGGAAATAAAGTAGAAGTAAGTTTCTGCAACAGGAGTAAATTCCTGTTCAGTTGTAGCTTGGAAATGAAGCAGAGGTAAATTTCTGCAACAGGAATAAATTCCTGCTTAGATGTAGGATGGAAGTGAAGCAGAAGTAAATTTCTGCAGCAGTAGTAAATTCCTGCTCAGGAGAAGGATAAAGGTGACGGAGAAGAGAAATTCGGCAGATGGAGTAAATTCCTGCTTAGATGGAGCATAAGGTGAAGCAAAGGCAAATTCCAGTAGCAGGAGTAAATTTCTGCTTAGGTGTAGGATAAAGGTGAAGCAGAAGTAAATTTCTGCAGCAGGAATAAATTCTTGCTTAGATGGAGGATAAGGTGAAACAGAAGCAAATTCTGCAGCAGGAGTTAAATTCCTGCTTAGATGGAAAGTAAAATTTTGGTTTGGATAGTTATGGGAACTCAAAGTAAGCTCTGAAGTTTTCGGATTAAATTCTGAAATGGGAATGGGGTCCATCTGCTGCGGCTCGTTGCCTTTTTATAGCCGCTGTGAACCGCTACGGCTCTGCTGCATGATATGTTGCCCTATCGACACTTGGTTTTGTATCCAATTCTAGAGATGTGTCGTTCCGAGAATTTTTTCCCACTGGATCTGGAGCGGGTATTCTAATTTGGACCCGATTCTACGGACATGTTCCATCGTTCCTTTCAATTCAAAGAAAGATGTTGTGAGTTCAGCTGAGTTTTTGTTATACGCGAGAATTAAGAACTAACAACATAGCTTTCAATTAAAGATATAAGCATATATAAATTGTCGATTCCTTCCATCGGTAAGTACTCGGACAAGCTTTGGAAAAAAAACTTTCTTGTGGGACTGAAGTCGTTGGTATACAAAGCCTCGTTTTTACTTATTGTAACAGAAATTAAACTTAAAACAACGTGTCACAGTTTTCGCCAACAAATTTAAAAACAAATTCAGTCGTCGGGATTTTCTAACTTGGTTTTGCAGAAGTGATAAAGTGGATGATTCAGGCGATGAACAATTTTGCGTTTCATTATGCATATGCTAAATTAAGTAAAAACCGGACCAATATTTGTGTTGGGCTCAAATTTGCTAGTGTAAGAGCACATTGTAGTCTGCAGGTATAAACTCTACTAGCTGTTCATGAACGAGAAGTCGATTGGTTCTAGAAGTACAAATCTATCGACAGTTTCTACACATTGGTATTCATTCATCACTTAAGGTTTTCACTTATTACTGGTTTTTCTATTTGCATACACCAAATTTTTATCAGGAATTTCTGCCCTTTATTTTGAGCCAACAGAGGTAATTTTATCTATACAAATTTTATATGAGACCCGAATTCCCATGCTTCTTAGATGTTCTAAGGGGTCTGTGAACAAAATTAAATATAGTTCCTACAAAAATATTAAAATATGCAATCAGAAAAGGCAAATGCAATATGTTCCAGTTCAGAAAGTTTTTTCGCATAAACTGGTTTAAATATAGGAACGAGTGATTCTGACTGCTGTGAATGTAATGTACTGTCACTTGATCACATTGAAACTATCAGTATTCGG
>CAWUPM010000271.1:0-251897 GCA_963924295.1 Dioctria rufipes
TGTCGCAAATTTTATACACGCCGAGGATTGCCTTTTCTATTGTAAAATTTTCAAAAAATTATTTTTTTCTGTCGCAAATTTTAAATACGACGAGAATGGCCTTTTCTATAGTAAATTTTTCAAAAAATAATTTTTTACTGCCGCAAATTTTAAATACGCCGAGGATTGCATTTTCTATAGTAAATTTATCAAAAAATAATTTTGTTCTGTCGCAAATTTTAAATACGCCGAGGATTGCTTTTTCTATAGTAAATTTTTCAAAAAATAATTTCTATTTTCCCAAATTTTAAATACGCCGGGTATAGCCTTTTCTATAGTAAATTTTTCAACAAATAATTTTGAGTTTCGCAAATTTTGAATACGGCGGGTATGGCCTTTTCTATAGTAAATTTTTCCAAAAATAATTTTTTACTGTCGCAAATTTAAATACGCCAAGAATTGCCTTTTCTATAGTAAATTTCTCAAAAAATTATTTTCTATTGTCGCAAATTTTAAATGCGCAGAGGATTGCCTTTTCTATAGTAAATTTTTCAAAAAATAATTTTTATTTTCGCAAATTTTGAAAACGGCGAGTACGACCTTTTCTATGGTAAATTTTTCAAAAAATAATTTTTTACTGTCGCAAATATTAAATACGCCGAAGATTGCATTTTCTATAGTAAATTTTTCAAAAAATAATTTCTATTTTCTAAAATTTTAAATACGCCGTGTATAGCCTTTTCTATAGTAAATTTTTCAAAAAATAATTTTGATTTTCGCAAATTTTGAATACGGCGGGTATGGCCTTTTCTATAGTAAATTTTTCCAAAAACAATTTTTTACTGTCGCAAATTTAAATACGCCAAGGATTGCCTTTTCTATAGTAAATTTCTCAAAAAATTATTTTCTATTGTCGCAAATTGTAAATGCGCAGAGGATTGCCTTTTCTATAGTAAATTTTTCAAAAAATAATTTTTATTTACGCAAATTTTGAAAACGGCGGGTACGACCTTTTCTATAGTAAATTTTTCAAAAAATAAATTTTTACTGTCGCAAATTTTAAATACGCCGAGGATTGCCTTTTCTATAGTAAATTTTTCGAAAAATTATTTTTTACGTTCGCAAATTTTAGATACCCCTAGCATTACCTTTTCTATAGTAAATATTTCAAAAAATAATTTTTTACTGTCGAAAATTTTAAATACGGCGAGTATGACCTTTTCTATAGTAAATTTTACAACAAATTGTTTTCTACCGTAGCAAATTTTAAATACGCCAGGGATTGCCTTTTCTATTGTAAATTTTTCAAAAAATAATATTTTACTGTCGAAAATTTAAAATACGCCGAGGATGGCCTTTTCTATAGTAAATTTTCCAACAAATTATTTTCTACCCTCGCAAATTTTAAATACGCCAGGTATTGCCTTTTCTATTGTAAATCTTTCAAAAAATTATTGTTACTGTCGCAAATTTTAAATACGCCGAGGATTGCCTTTTGTATAGTAAATTTTTCCCAAAATTTTTTTTTACTGTCTCAAATTTTAAATACGCCGAGAATTGCCTTTTCTATTGTAAATTTTGCAAAAAATTATTTTTTTTCTGTAGCAAATTTTAAATACGGCGAGGATTGCCTTTTCTATAGTAAATTTTTCAAAAAATTATTTTTTACTGTCGCAAGTTTTAATTAGGCCGAAGATTGCCTTTTCAATAGTAAATTTTTCAAAAAATAAATTTTACCGTCGCACATTTGAAATTATGCCGAGGATTGCCTTTTCTATAGTAAATTTTTCAAAAAATTGTTTTTTTCTGTCGCAAATTTTAAATACGGCGAGTATGACCTTTTCTATAGTAAATTTTACAACAAATTGTTTTCTACCGTAGCAAATTTTAAATACGCCAGGGATTGCCTTTTCTATTGTAAATTTTTCAAAAAATAGTATTTTACTGTCGAAAATTTAAAATACGCCGAGGATGGCCTTTTCTATAGTAAATTTTCCAACAAATTATTTTCTACCCTCGCAAATTTTAAATACGCCAGGTATTGCCTTTTCTATTGTAAATCTTTCAAAAAATTATTGTTACTGTCGCAAATTTTAAATACGCCGAGGATTGCCTTTTGTATAGTAAATTTTTCCCAAAATTTTTTTTTTCTGTCTCAAATTTTAAATACGCCGAGAATTGCCTTTTCTATTGTAAATTTTGCAAAAAATTATTTTCTTTCTGTAGCAAATTTTAAATACGGCGAGGATTGCCTTTTCTATAGTAAATTTTTCAAAAAATTATTTTTTACTGTCGCAAGTTTTAATTACGCCGAAGATTGCGTTTTCAATAGTAAATTTTTCAAAAAATAAATTTTACCGACGCAAATTTGAAATTATGCCGAGGATTGCCTTTTCTATAGTAAATTTTTCAAAAAATTGTTTTTTTCTGTCGCAAATTTTAAATACGGCGAGTATGACCTTTTCTATAGTAAATTTTACAACAAATTGTTTTCTACCGTAGCAAATTTTAAATACGCCAGGGATTGCCTTTTCTATTGTAAATTTTTCAAAAAATAATATTTTACTGTCGAAAATTTAAAATACGCCGAGGATGGCCTTTTCTATAGTAAATTTTCCAACAAATTATTTTCTACCCTCGCAAATTTTAAATACGCCAGGTATTGCCTTTTCTATTGTAAATTTTTCAAAAAATAATTTTTTACTGTCCCAAATTTTAAATACGCCGAGGATTGCCTTTTCTATAGTAAATTTGTCAAAAAATTATTTTTTACTGTCGCAAATTTTAAATACGCCGGGGATTGCCTTTTCTATAGTAAATTTTTCAAAAATAATTTTTTACTCTCGCAAATTTTAAATCGACGAGGATTGCCTTTTCTATTGTAAACTTTTCAAAAAATTATTTTTTTCTGTCGCAAATTTTAAATACGGCGAGAATGGCCTTTTCTATTGTAAATTTTTCAAAAAATAATTTTTTACTGTCCCAAATTTTAAATACGCCGAGGATTGCCTTTTCTATAGTAAATTTGTCAAAAAATAATTTTTTACTGTCGCAAATTTCAAATACGCCGAGGATTGCCTTTTCTATAGTAAATTTTTCAAAAATTAACTTTTACTGTCGCAAATTTTAAATACGCCGAAGATTGCGTTTTCTATTGTAAACTTTTCAAAAAATTATTTTTCTGTCGCAAATTTTATATACGGAGAGTATGGCCTTTTCTATGGTAAGTTTTTCAAAAAATAATTTTTTACTGTCGCAAATTTTAAATGCGCAGAGGATTGCCTTTTCTATAGTAAATTTTTCAAAAAATAGTTTTTATTTTCGCAAATTTTGAAAACGGCGAGTACGACCTTTTCTATAGTAAATTTTTCAAAAAATAATTTTTTACTGTCCCAAATTTTAAATACGCCGAGGATTGCCTTTTCTATAGTAAATTTGTCAAAAAATTATTTTTTACTGTCGCAAATCTTAAATACGCCGAGGATTGCCTTTTCTATAGTAAATTTTTCAAAAACAATTTTTTACTGTCGCAAATTTTAAATGCGCCAAGGATTGCCTTTTTTATAGTAAATTTTTCAAAGAATTTTTTTTTACTGTCGCAAATTTTAAATACGACGAGGATTGCCTTTTCTACTGTAAACTTTTCAACAAAATTTTTTTCCTGTCGCAAATTTTAAATATGGAGAGTATGGCCTTTTCTATGGTAAGTTTTTCAAAAAATAATTTTTTACTGTCGCAAATATTAAATACGCCGAAGATTGCATTTTCTGCAGTAAATTTTTCAAAAAATAATTTTTTACTGTCGCAAATTTTAAATGCGCAGAGGATTGCCTTTTCTATAGTAAATTTTTCAAAAAATAATTTTTATTTTCGCAAATTTTGAAAACGGCGAGTACGTCCTTTTCTATAGTAAATATTTCAAAAAATAAATTTTTACTGTCGCAAATTTGAAATACGCCAAGTATTGCCTTCTCTAAAGTAAATTATTCAAAAAATTATTTTTTACTGTCGCAAATTTTAAATACGCC
The DNA here is from genome assembly GCA_963924295.1 of Dioctria rufipes. Classification (NCBI taxonomy): domain Eukaryota; kingdom Metazoa; phylum Arthropoda; class Insecta; order Diptera; family Asilidae; genus Dioctria; species Dioctria rufipes. The sequence goes on from CAWUPM010000271.1 coordinate 4,008, forward strand.
GAGGATTACCTTTTCTATAGTAAATTTTTCGAAAAATTATTTTTTACGTTCACAAATTTTAGATACCCCTAGCATTACCTTTTATATAGTAAATATTTCAAAAAACAATTTTTTACTGTCGAAAATTTTAAATACGCCGAGGATTGCCTCTTCTATAGTAAATTTTTCAAAAAATAATTTTTTACTGTCGCAAATTTTAAATACGCCGAGGATTGCCTTTTCTATAGTAAATTTTTCAAAAAATAATTTTTCACTGCCGCAAATTTTAAATACGCCGAAGATAGCCTTTTCTATAGTAAATTTATCAAAAAATAATTTTGTCTGTCGCAAATTTTAAATACGCCGAGGATTGCCTCTTCTATAGTAAATTTTTCAAAAAATAATATCTATTTTCGCAAATTTTAAATACGCCGGGTATAGCCTTTTCTATAGTAAATTTTTCAAAAAATAATGCCGATTTTCGCAAATTTTGAAAACGGCGAGTACGACCTTTTCTATAGTAAATTTTTCAAAAAATAAATTTTTACTGCCGCAAATTTTAAATACGCCAAGGATTGCCTTCTCTATAGTAAATTTTTCAAAAAATAATTTTTTACTGTCGCAAATTTTAAATACGCCGAGGATTGCCTTTTCTATAGTAAATTTTTCAAAAAATATTTTTTCACTGCCGCAAATTTTAAATACGCCGAAGATTGCCTTTTCTATAGTAAATTTATCAAAAAATCATTTTGTCTGTCGCAAATTTTAAATACGCCGAGGATTGCCTCTTCTATAGTAAATTTTTCAAAAAATAATTTCTATTTTCGCAAATTTTAAATACGCCGGGTATAGCCTTTTCTATAGTAAATTTTTCAAAAAATAATGCTGATTTTCGCAAATTTTGAATACGGCGGGTATGGCCTTTTCTATAGTAAATTTTTCCAAAAATAATTTTTTACTGTCGCAAATTTTAAATACGCCAAGGATTGCCTTTTCTATAGTAAATTTCTCAAAAAATTATTTTTTATTGTCGCAAATTTTAAATACGACGAGGATTGCCGTTTCTATAGAAACATTTTCAAAAAATATTTTTTCTGTCGCAAATTTTGAATACGCGAGTGTGGCCTCTTCTATAGTAAATTTTTTGAAAAATTATTTTTTAACTTCGCAAATTTTAAATACGCCGAGGATTGCCTTTTCTATAGTAAATTTTTCAAAAAATTATTTTCACTGGCGCAAATTTTAAATTCGCCGAGTATTGCCTTTTCTATAGTAAATTTTTCAAAAAATTATTTTTTACTGTCGCAAATTTTAAATAAACCGAGTATGGCCTTTATATAGTAAATTATTCAAAAAATAATATTTTACTGTCGAAAATTTTAAATACGCCGAGGATTGCCTTTTCTATAGTAAATTTCTCAAAAAATTATTTTTTACTGTCGCAAATTTTAAATACGCCGAGGATTGCCTTTTCTATTGTAAACTTTTCAAAAAATTATTTTTGTCTGTCGCAAATTTTAAATACGGAGAGTATGGCCTTTTCTATGGCAAGTTTTTCAAAAAATAATTTTTTACTGTCGCAAATATTAAATACGCCGAAGATTGCATTTTCTATAGTAAATTTTTCAAAAAATAATTTTTTACTGTCGCAAATTTTAAATGAGCAGTGGATTGCCTCTTCTATAGTAAATTTTTCAAAAAATAATTTCTATTTTCGCAAATTTTAAATACGCCGGGTATAGCCTTTTCTATAGTAAATTTTTCAACAAATAATTTTGATTTTCGCAAATTTTGAATACGGCGGTATGGCCTTTTCTATAGTAAATTTTTCCAAAAATAATTTTTTACTGTCGCAAATTTTATATACGCCAAGGATTGCCTTTTCTATAGTAAATTTCTCAAAAAATTATTTTTTACTGTCGCAAATTTTAAATACGCCGAGGATTGCCTTTTCTATTGTAAACTTTTCAAAAAATTATTTTTTTCTGTCGCAAATTTTAAATACGGAGAGTATGGCCTTTTCTATGGCAAGTTTTTCAAAAAATAATTTTTTACTCTCGCAAATATTAAATACACCGAAGATTGCATTTTCTATAGTAAATTTTTCAAAAAATAATTTTGTACTGTCGCTAATTTTAAATGAGCAGAGGATTGCCTTTTCTATAGTAAATTTTTCAAAAAATAATTTTTATTTTCACAAATTTTGAAAACGGCGAGTACGACATTTTCTATGATAAATTTTTCAAAAAATAAATTTTTACTGTCGCAAATTTTAAATACGCCAAGGATTGCCTTCTCTATAGTAAATTTTCCAAAAAATTGTTTTTTACTGTCGCAAATTTTAAATACGCCGAGGATTGCCTTTTCTATAGTAAATTTTTCAAAAATTATCTTTTACTGTCGCAAATTTTAAATACGCCGAGGATTGCCTTTTCTATAGTAAATTTTTCAAAAAATAATTTTTTTACTGTCGCAAATTTTAAATACACCGAGTATGGCCTTTATATAGTAAATTATTCAAAAAATAATATTTTACTGTCGAAAATTTTAAATACGCCGAGGATTGCCTTTTCTATAGTAAATTTTTCAAAAATTATCTTTTACTGTCGCAAATTTTAAATACGCCGAGGATTGCCTTTTCTATTGTAAACTTTTAAAAAAATTATTTTTTTCTGTCGCAAATTTTAAATACGACGAGAATGGCCTTTTCTATAGTAAATTTTTCAAAAAAATAATTTTTTACTGCCGCAAATTTTAAATACGCCGAGGATTGCCTTTTCTATAGTAAATTTATCAAAAAATAATTTTGTACTGTCGCAAATTTTAAATACGCCGAGGATTGCCTCTTCTATAGTAAATTTTTCAAAAAATAATTTCTATTTTCGCAAATTTTAAATATGCCGGGTATAGCCTTTTCTATAGTAAATTTTTAAATTTATCAAAAAATAATTTTGTTCTGTCGCAAATTTTAAATACGCCGAGGATTGCTTTTTCTATAGTAAATTTTTCAAAAAATAATTTCTATTTTCGCAAATTTTGAAAACGGCGAGTACGACCTTTTCTATAGTAAATTTTTCAAAAAATAATTTTTTACTGTCCCAAATTTTAAATACGCCGAGGATTGCCTTTTCTATAGTAAATTTGTCAAAAAATTATTTTTTACTGTCGCAAATCTTAAATACGCCGAGGATTGCCTTTTCTATAGTAAATTTTTCAAAAATAATTTTTTACTGTCGCAAATTTTAAATGCGCCAAGGATTGCCTTTTTTATAGTAAATTTTTCAAAGAATTTTTTTTTACTGTCGCAAATTTTAAATACGACGAGGATTGCCTTTTCTACTGTAAACTTTTCAACAAAATTTTTTTTCTGTCGCAAATTTTAAATATGGAGAGTATGGCCTTTTCTATGGTAAGTTTTTCAAAAAATAATTTTTTACTGTCGCAAATATTAAATACGCCGAAGATTGCATTTTCTGCAGTAAATTTTTCAAAAAATAATTTTTTACTGTCGCAAATTTTAAATGCGCAGAGGATTGCCTTTTCTATAGTAAATTTTTCAAAAAATAATTTTTATTTTCGCAAATTTTGAAAACGGCAAGTACGACCTTTTCTATAGTAAATATTTCAAAAAATAAATTTTTACTATAGCAAATTTGAAATACGCCAAGTATTGCCTTCTCTAAAGTAAATTTTTCAAAAAATTATTTTTTACTGTCGCAAATTTTAAATACGCCGAGGATTACCTTTTCTATAGTAAATTTTTCGAAAAATTATTTTTTACGTTCACAAATTTTAGATACCCCTAGCATTACCTTTTCTATAGTAAATATTTCAAAAAACAATTTTTTACTGTCGAAAATTTTAAATACGCCGAGGATTGCCTCTTCTATAGTAAATTTTTCAAAAAATAATTTTTTACTGTCGCAAATTTTAAATACGCCGAGGATTGCCTTTTCTATAGTAAATTTTTCAAAAAATAATTTTTCACTGCCGCAAATTTTAAATACGCCGAAGATAGCCTTTTCTATAGTAAATTTATCAAAAAACAATTTTGTCTGTCGCAAATTTTAAATACGCCGAGGATTGCCTCTTCTATAGTAAATTTTTCAAAAAATATTATCTATTTTCGCAAATTTTAAATACGCCGGGTATAGCCTTTTCTATAGTAAATTTTTCAAAAAATAATGCTGATTTTCGCAAATTTTGAAAACGGCGAGTACGACCTTTTCTATAGTAAATTTTTCAAAAAATAAATTTTTACTGTCGCAAATTTTAAATACGCCAAGGATTGCCTTCTCTATAGTAAATTTTTCAAAAAATAATTTTTTACTGTCGCAAATTTTAAATACGCCGAGGATTGCCTTTTCTATAGTAAATTTTTCAAAAAATATTTTTTCACTGCCGCAAATTTTAAATACGCCGAAGATTGCCTTTTCTATAGTAAATTTATCAAAAAATAATTTTGTCTGTCGCAAATTTTAAATACGCCGAGGATTGCCTCTTCTATAGTAAATTTTTCAAAAAATAATTTCTATTTTCGCAAATTTTAAATACGCCGGGTATAGCCTTTTCTATAGTAAATTTTTCAAAAAATAATGCTGATTTTCGCAAATTTTGAATACGGCGGGTATGGCCTTTTCTATAGTAAATTTTTCCAAAAATAATTTTTTACTGTCGCAAATTTTAAATACGCCAAGGATTGCCTTTTCTATAGTAAATTTCTCAAAAAATTATTTTTTATTGTCGCAAATTTTAAATACGCCGAGGATTGCCGTTTCTATAGAAACATTTTCAAAAAATATTTTTTATGTCGCAAATTTTGAATACGCGAGTGTGGCCTCTTCTATAGTAAATTTTTGGAAAATTATTTTTTAACTTCGCAAATTTTAAATACGCCGAGGATTGCCTTTTCTATAGTAAATTTTTCAAAAAATTATTTTCACTGGCGCAAATTTTAAATACGCCGAGCATTGCCTTTTCTATAGTAAATTTTTCACAAAATTATTTTTTACTGTCGCAAATTTTAAATAAACCGAGTATGGCCTTTATATAGTAAATTATTCAAAAAATAATATTTTACTGTCGAAAATTTTAAATACGCCGAGGATTGCCTTTTCTATAGGAAATTTCTCAAAAAATTATTTTTTACTGTCGCAAATTTTAAATACGCCGAGGATTGCCTTTTCTATTGTAAACTTTTCAAAAAATTATTTTTTTCTGTCGCAAATTTTAAATACGGAGAGTATGGCCTTTTCTATGGCAAGTTTTTCAAAAAATAATTTTTTACTGTCGCAAATATTAAATACGCCGAAGATTGCATTTTCTATAGTAAATTTTTCAAAAAATAATTTTTTACTGTCGCAAATTTTAAATGAGCAGTGGATTGCCTCTTCTATAGTAAATTTTTCAAAAAATAATTTCTATTTTCGCAAATTTTAAATACGCCGGGTATAGCCTTTTCTATAGTAAATTTTTCAACAAATAATTTTGATTTTCGCAAATTTTGAATACGGCGGTATGGCCTTTTCTATAGTAAATTTTTCCAAAAATAATTTTTTACTGTCGCAAATTTTAAATACGCCAAGGATTGCCTTTTCTATAGTAAATTTCTCAAAAAATTATTTTTTACTGTCGCAAATTTTAAATACGCCGAGGATTGCCTTTTCTATTGTAAACTTTTCAAAAAATTATTTTTTTCTGTCGCAAATTTTAAATACGGAGAGTATGGCCTTTTCTATGGCAAGTTTTTCAAAAAATAATTTTTTACTCTCGCAAATATTAAATACGCCGAAGATTGCATTTTCTATAGTAAATTTTTCAAAAAATAATTTTGTACTGTCGCTAATTTTAAATGAGCAGAGGATTGCCTTTTCTATAGTAAATTTTTCAAAAAATAATTTTTATTTTCACAAATTTTGAAAACGGCGAGTACGACATTTTCTATGATAAATTTTTCAAAAAATAAATTTTTACTGTCGCAAATTTTAAATACGTCAAGGATTGCCTTCTCTATAGTAAATTTTCCAAAAAATTGTTTTTTACTGTCGCAAATTTTAAATACGCCGAGGATTGCCTTTTCTATAGTAAATTTTTCAAAAATTATCATTTACTGTCGCAAATTTTAAATACGCCGAGGATTGCCTTTTCTATAGTAAATTTTTCAAAAAATAATTTTTTACTGTCGCAAATTTTAAATACACCGAGTATGGCCTTTATATAGTAAATTATTCAAAAAATAATATTTTACTGTCGAAAATTTGAAATACGCCGAGGATTGCCTTTTCTATAGTAAATTTTTCAAAAATTATCTTTTACTGTCGCAAATTTTAAATACGCCGAGGATTGCCTTTTCTATTGTAAACTTTTAAAAAAATTATTTTTTTCTGTCGCAAATTTTAAATACGACGAGAATGGCCTTTTCTATAGTAAATTTTTCAAAAAAATAATTTTTTACTGCCGCAAATTTTAAATACGCCGAGGATTGCCTTTTCTATAGTAAATTTATCAAAAAATAATTTTGTACTGTCGCAAATTTTAAATACGCCGAGGATTGCCTCTTCTATAGTAAATTTTTCAAAAAATAATTTCTATTTTCGCAAATTTTAAATATGCCGGGTATAGCCTTTTCTATAGTAAATTTTTCAAAAAATAATTTTGATTTTCGCAAATTTTAAATACGCCGAGGATTGCATTTTCTATAGTAAATTTATCAAAAAATAATTTTGTTCTGTCGCAAATTTTAAATACGCCGAGGATTGCTTTTTCTATAGTAAATTTTTCAAAAAATAATTTCTATTTTCGCAAATTTTAAATACGCCGGGTATAGCGTTTTCTATAGTAAATTTTTCAGCAAATAATTTTGTTTTTCGCAAATTTTGAATACGGCGGGTATGGACTTTTCTATAGTAAATTTTTCCAAAAATAATTTTTTACTGTCGCAAATTTTAAATACGCCAAGGATTGCCTTTTCTATAGTAAATTTCTCAAAAAATTATTTTCTATTGTCGCAAATTTTAAACACGCCGAGGATTGCCTTTTCTATTGTAAAATTTTCAAAATATTATTTTTTTCTGTCGCAAATTTTAAATACGACGAGAATGGCCTTTTCTATAGTAAATTTTTCAAAAAATAATTTTTTACTGCCGCAAATTTTAAATACGCCGAGGATTGCATTTTCTATAGTAAATTTATCAAAAAATAATTTTGTTCTGTCGCAAATTTTAAATACGCCGAGGATTGCTTTTTCTATAGTAAATTTTTCAAAAAATAATTTCTATTTTCCCATATTTTAAATACGCCGGGTATAGCCTTTTCTATAGTAAATTTTTCAACAAATAATTTTGATTTTCGCAAATTTTGAATACGGCGGGTATGGCCTTTTCTATAGTAAATTTTTCCAAAAATAATTTTTTACTGTCGCAAATTTAAATACGCCAAGGATTGCCTTTTCTATAGTAAATTTCTCAAAAAATTATTTTCTATTGTCGCAAATTTTAAATGCGCAGAGGATTGCCTTTTCTATAGTAAATTTTTCAAAAAATAATTTTTATTTTCGCAAATTTTGAAAACGGCGAGTACGACCTTTTCTATGGTAAATTTTTCAAAAAATAATTTTTTACTGTCGCAAATATTAAATACGCCGAAGATTGCATTTTCTATAGTAAATTTTTCAAAAAATAATTTCTATTTTCGCAAATTTTAAATACGCCGTGTATAGCCTTTTCTATAGTAAATTTTTCAACAAATAATTTTGATTTTCGCAAATTTTGAATACGGCGGGTATGGCCTTTTCTATAGTAAATTTTTCCAAAAATAATTTTTTACTGTCGCAAATTTAAATACGCCAAGGATTGCCTTTTCTATAGTAAATTTCTCAAAAAATTATTTTCTATTGTCGCAAATTGTAAATGCGCAGAGGATTGCCTTTTCTATAGTAAATTTTTAAAAAAATAATTTTTAATTACGCAAATTTTGAAAACGGCGGGTACGACCTTTTCTATAGTAAATTTTTCAAAAAATAAATTTTTACTGTCGCAAATTTTAAATACGCCGAGGATTGCCTTTTCTATAGTAAATTTTTCGAAAAATTATTTTTTACGTTCGCAAATTTTAGATACCCCTAGCATTACCTTTTCTATAGTAAATATTTCAAAAAATAATTTTTTACTGTCGAAAATTTTAAATACGCCGAGGATTGCCTTTTCTATAGTAAATCTTTCAAAAAATAATTTATTACTGTCGCAAATTTTAAATACGCCGAGGATTGCATTTTCTATAGTAAATTTTTCAAAAAATAATTTTTTACTGTCGCAAATTTTAAATACACCGAGTTTGGCCTTTCTATAGTAAATGTTTCAAAAAATAATATTTTACTGTCGAAAATTTAAAATACGCCGAAGTTTGCCTTTTCTATAGTAAATTTTTCAACAAATTATTTTCTACTGTCGCATAATTTTAAATACGCCGAGGATTGCCTTTTCTATAGTAAGTTTTTCAAAGAATTTTTTTTTACTGTCGCAAATTTTAAATACGACGAGGATTGCCTTTTCTATAGTAAATTTTTCGAAAAATTATATTTAACTGTGGCAAACTTTAAAAACGCCGAAGATTGCCTTTTCTATAGTAAATTTTTCAAAAAATTATTTTTTACTGTCGCAAATTTTAATTACGCTGAAGATTGCCTTTTCAATAGTAAATTTTTCAAAAAATAAATTTTACCGTCGCAAATTTGAAATATGCCGAGGATTGCCTTTTCTATAGTAAATTTTTCAAAAAATTGTTTTTTTCTGTCGCAAATTTTAAATACGGCGAGTATGACCTTTTCTATAGCAAATTTTACAACAAATTCTTTTCTACCGTAGCAAATTTTAAATACGCCAGGGATTGCCTTTTCTATTGTAAATTTTTCAAAAAATAATATTTTACTGTCGAAAATTTAAAATGCGCCGAGGATGGCCTTTTCTATAGTAAATTTTCCAGCAAATTATTTTCTACCCTCGCAAATTTTAAATACGCCAGGTATTGCCCTTTCTATTGTAAATCTTTCAAAAAATTATTGTTACTGTCGCAAATTTTAAATACGCCGAGGATTGCCTTTTGTATAGTAAATTTTTCCCAAAATTGTTTTTTACTGTCTCAAATTTTAAATACGCCGAGGATTGCCTTTTCTATTGTAAATTTTGCAAAAAATTATTTTTTTTCTGTAGCAAATTTTAAATACGGCGAGGATTGCCTTTTCTATAGTAAATTTTTCGAAAAATTATTTTTTACGTTCGCAAATTTTAAATACGCCGAGCATTGCCTGTTATATAGTAAATTTTTCAAAAAATATTTTTTTACTGTCGCAAATTTTAAATACACCGAGGTTTGCCTTTACTATAGTAAATTTTTAAAAAATTATTTATTTATTATTATTATTATTTATTTATTTTTTTCTGTCGCAAATTTTAAATACGCAGAGTATGGCCTTTCTATAGTAAATTATTCTAAAAATAATATTCTACTGTCGAAAATTTAAAATACGCCGAGGATTGCCTTTTCTACAGTAAATTTTCCAACAAATTATTTTCTACCCTCGCAAATCTTAAATACGCCGAGGATTGCCTTTTCTATTGTAAATTTTGCAAAAAATTATTTTTTTCTGTAGCAAATTTTAAATACGGCGAGGATTGCCTTTTCTATAGTAAATTTTTCGAAAAATTATTTTTTACGTTCGCAAATTCTAAATATGCCGAGGATTGCCTGTTATATTGTAAATTTTTCAAAAAATAATTTTATACTGTCGCAAATTTTAAATACACCGAGGTTTGCCTTTACTATTGTAAATTTTTTAAAAAATTATTTTTTTCTGTCGCCACTTTTAAATACGGCGAGTATAGCCTTTTCTATAATAAATTTTTCAAAAAATCATTTTTGCTGTCGCAAATTTTAAATACGCCGAGGATTGCCTTTTGTATAGTAAATTTTTCCCAAAATTTTTTTTTACAGTCGCAAATTTTAAATACGCCGTGTATTGCCTTTTCTATTGTAAATTTTTCCAAAAATTATTTTCTTCTGTCGCCACTTTTAAATACGGCGAGTATGGCCTTTTCTATAATAAATTTTTCAAAAAATTATTTTCAAATGTGGCCAACTTTAAAACCGCCGAGGATTTGTTTTCTATAGTAAATTTTTCAAAAAATTATTTTTTACTGTCGCAAATTTTAAATACACCGAGGTTTGCCTTTACTATTGTAAATTTTTTAAAAAATTATTTTTTTCTGTCGCCACTTTTAAATACGGCGAGTATGGCCTTTTCTATAGTAAATTTTTCAAAAAATAACTTTTTACTGTCGCAAATATTAAATACGCCGAAGATTGCATTTTCTATAGTAAATTATTCAAAAAATAATTTTTTACTGTCGCAAATTTTAAATGCGCAGATAATCGTGCTATAGTAAATTTTCCAACAAATTATTTTCTACCCTCGCAAATTTTAAATACGCCAGGCATTGCCTTTTCTATTGTAAATTTTTCAAAAAATCATTTTTGCTGTCGCAAATTTTAAATACGCCGAGGATTGCCTTTTGTATAGTAAATTTTTCCCAAAATTTTTTTTTACAGTCGCAAATTTTAAATACGCCGAGGATTGCCTTTTCTATTGTAAATTTTGCAAAAAATTATTTTTTTCTGTAGCAAATTTTAAATACGGCGAGGATTGCCTTTTCTATAGTAAATTTTTCGAAAAATTATTTTTTACGTTCGCAAATTCTAAATATGCCGAGGATTGCCTGTTATATTGTAAATTTTTCAAAAAATAATTTTATACTGTCGCAAATTTTAAATACACCGAGGTTTGCCTTTTCTATAGTAAATTTTTCAAAAAATAATTTTTCACTGCCGCAAATTTTAAATACGCCGAAGATTGCCTTTTCTATAGTAAATTTATCAAAAAATAATTTTGTCTGTCGCAAATTTTAAATACGCCGAGGATTGCCTCTTCTATAGTAAATTTTTCAAAAAATAATTTCTATTTTCGCAAATTTTAAATACGCCGGGTATAGCCTTTTCTATAGTAAATTTTTCAAAAAATAATGCTGATTTTCGCAAATTTTGAATACGGCGGGTATGGCCTTTTCTATAGTAAATTTTTCCAAAAATAATTTTTTACTGTCGCAAATTTTAAATACGCCAAGTATTTCCTTTTCTATATTAAATTTCTCAAAAAATTATTTTTTATTGTCGCAAATTTTAAATACGCCGAGGATTGCCGTTTCTATAGAAACATTTTCAAAAAATATTTTTTCTGTCGCAAATTTTGAATACGCGAGTGTGGCCTCTTCTATAGTAAATTTTTTGAAAAATTATTTTTTAACTTCGCAAATTTTAAATACGCCGAGGATTGCCTTTTCTATTGTAAACTTTTCAAAAAATTATTTTTTTCTGTCGCAAATTTTAAATACGGAGAGTATGGCCTTTTCTATGGCAAGTTTTTCAAAAAATAATTTTTTACTCTCGCAAATATTAAATACGCCGAAGATTGCATTTTCTATAGTAAATTTTTCAAAAAATAATTTTGTACTGTCGCTAATTTTAAATGAGCAGAGGATTGCCTTTTCTATAGTAAATTTTTCAAAAAATAATTTTTATTTTCACAAATTTTGAAAACGGCGAGTACGACATTTTCTATGATAAATTTTTCAAAAAATAAATTTTTACTGTCGCAAATTTTAAATACGCCAAGGATTGCCTTCTCTATAGTAAATTTTCCAAAAAATTGTTTTTTACTGTCGCAAATTTTAAATACGCCGAGGATTGCCTTTTCTATAGTAAATTTTTCAAAAATTATCTTTTACTGTCGCAAATTTTAAATTCGCCGAGGATTGCCTTTTCTATAGTAAATTTTTCAAAAAATAATTTTTTACTGTCGCAAATTTTAAATACACCGAGTATGGCCTTTATATAGTAAATTATTCAAAAAATAATATTTTACTGTCGAAAATTTTAAATACGCCGAGGATTGCCTTTTCTATAGTAAATTTTTCAAAAAATAATTTCTATTTTCGCAAATTTTAAATACGCCGGGTATAGCGTTTTCTATAGTAAATTTTTCAGCAAATAATTTTGTTTTTCGCAAATTTTGAATACGGCGGGTATGGACTTTTCTATAGTAAATTTTTCCAAAAATAATTTTTTACTGTCGCAAATTTTAAATACGCCAAGGATTGCCTTTTCTATAGTAAATTTCTCAAAAATTTATTTTCTATTGTCGCAAATTTTAAACAGGCCGAGGATTGCCTTTTCTATTGTAAAATTTTCAAAAAATTATTTTTTTCTGTCGCAAATTTTAAATACGACGAGAATGGCCTTTTCTATAGTAAATTTTTCAAAAAATAATTTTTTACTGCCGCAAATTTTAAATACGCCGTGGATTGCATTTTCTATAGTAAATTTATCAAAAAATAATTTTGTTCTGTCGCAAATTTTAAATACGCCGATTATTGCTTTTTCTATAGTAAATTTTTCAAAAAATAATTTCTATTTTCCCAAATTTTAAATACGCCGGGTATAGCCTTTTCTATAGTAAATTTTTCAACAAATAATTTTGATTTTCGCAAATTTTGAATACGGCGGGTATGGCCTTTTCTATAGTAAATTTTTCCAAAAATAATTTTTTACTGTCGCAAATTTAAATACGCCAAGGATTGCCTTTTCTATAGTAAATTTCTCAAAAAATTATTTTCTATTGTCGCAAATTTTAAATGCGCAGAGGATTGCCTTTTCTATAGTAAATTTTTCAAAAAATAATTTTTATTTTCGCAAATTTTGAAAACGGCGAGTACGACCTTTTCTATGGTAAATTTTTCAAAAAATAATTTTTTACTGTCGCAAATATTAAATACGCCGAAGATTGCATTTTCTATAGTAAATTTTTCAAAAAATAATTTCTATTTTCGCAAATTTTAAATACGCCGTGTATAGCCTTTTCTATAGTAAATTTTTCAACAAATAATTTTGATTTTCGCAAATTTTGAATACGGCGGGTATGGCCTTTTCTATAGTAAATTTTTCCAAAAATAATTTTTTACTGTCGCAAATTTAAATACGCCAAGGATTGCCTTTTCTATAGTAAATTTCTCAAAAAATTATTTTCTATTGTCGCAAATTGTAAATGCGCAGAGGATTGCCTTTTCTATAGTAAATTTTTCAAAAAATAATTTTTATTTACGCAAATTTTGAAAACGGCGGGTACGACCTTTTCTATAGTAAATTTTTCAAAAAATAAATTTTTACTGTCGCAAATTTTAAATACGCCGAGGATTGCCTTTTCTATAGTAAATTTTTCGAAAAATTATTTTTTACGTTCGCAAATTTTAGATACCCCTAGCATTACCTTTTCTATAGTAAATATTTCAAAAAATAATTTTTTACTGTCGAAAATTTTAAATACGCCGAGGATTGCCTTTTCTATAGTAAATCTTTCAAAAAATAATTTATTACTGTCGCAAATTTTAAATACGCCGAGGATTGCATTTTCTATAGTAAATTTTTCAAAAAATAATTTTTTACTGTCGCAAATTTTAAATACACCGAGTTTGGCCTTTCTATAGTAAATGTTTCAAAAAATAATATTTTACTGTCGAAAATTTAAAATACGCCGAAGTTTGCCTTTTCTATAGTAAATTTTTCAACAAATTATTTTCTACTGTCGCATAATTTTAAATACGCCGAGAATTGCCTTTTCTATAGTAAGTTTTTCAAAGAATTTTTTTTTACTGTCGCAAATTTTAAATACGACGAGGATTGCCTTTTCTATAGTAAATTTTTCGAAAAATTATATTTAACTGTGGCAAACTTTAAAAACGCCGAAGATTGCCTTTTCTATAGTAAATTTTTCAAAAAATTATTTTTTACTGTCGCAAATTTTAATTTCGCTGAAGATTGCCTTTTCAATAGTAAATTTTTCAAAAAATAAATTTTACCGTCGCAAATTTGAAATATGCCGAGGATTGCCTTTTCTATAGTAAATTTTTCAAAAAATTGTTTTTTTCTGTCGCAAATTTTAAATACGGCGAGTATGACCTTTTCTATAGCAAATTTTACAACAAATTCTTTTCTACCGTAGCAAATTTTAAATACGCCAGGGATTGCCTTTTCTATTGTAAATTTTTCAAAAAATAATATTTTACTGTCGAAAATTTAAAATGCGCCGAGGATGGCCTTTTCTATAGTAAATTTTCCAGCAAATTATTTTCTACCCTCGCAAATTTTAAATACGCCAGGTATTGCCCTTTCTATTGTAAATCTTTCAAAAAATTATTGTTACTGTCGCAAATTTTAAATACGCCGAGGATTGCCTTTTGTATAGTAAATTTTTCCCAAAATTTTTTTTTACTGTCTCAAATTTTAAATACGCCGAGGATTGCCTTTTCTATTGTAAATTTTGCAAAAAATTATTTTTTTTCTGTAGCAAATTTTAAATACGGCGAGGATTGCCTTTTCTATAGTAAATTTTTCGAAAAATTATTTTTTACGTTCGCAAATTTTAAATACGCCGAGCATTGCCTGTTATATAGTAAATTTTTCAAAAAATATTTTTTTACTGTCGCAAATTTTAAATACACCGAGGTTTGCCTTTACTATAGTAAATTTTTAAAAAATTATTTATTTATTATTATTATTATTTATTTATTTTTTTCTGTCGCAAATTTTAAATACGCAGAGTATGGCCTTTCTATAGTAAATTATTCTAAAAATAATATTCTACTGTCGAAAATTTAAAATACGCCGAGGATTGCCTTTTCTACAGTAAATTTTCCAACAAATTATTTTCTACCCTCGCAAATTTTAAATACGCCGAGGATTGCCTTTTCTATTGTAAATTTTGCAAAAAATTATTTTTTTCTGTAGCAAATTTTAAATACGGCGAGGATTGCCTTTTCTATAGTAAATTTTTCGAAAAATTATTTTTTACGTTCGCAAATTCTAAATATGCCGAGGATTGCCTGTTATATTGTAAATTTTTCAAAAAATAATTTTATACTGTCGCAAATTTTAAATACAACGAGGTTTGCCTTTACTATTGTAAATTTTTTAAAAAATTATTTTTTTCTGTCGCCACTTTTAAATACGGCGAGTATAGCCTTTTCTATAATAAATTTTTCAAAAAATCATTTTTGCTGTCGCAAATTTTAAATACGCCGAGGATTGCCTTTTGTATAGTAAATTTTTCCCAAAATTTTTTTTTACAGTCGCAAATTTTAAATACGCCGTGTATTGCCTTTTCTATTGTAAATTTTTCCAAAAATTATTTTCTTCTGTCGCCACTTTTAAATACGGCGAGTATGGCCTTTTCTATAATAAATTTTTCAAAAAATTATTTTCAAATGTGGCAAACTTTAAAACCGCCGAGGATTTGTTTTCTATAGTAAATTTTTCAAAAAATTATTTTTTACTGTCGCAAATTTTAAATAAACCGAGGTTTGCCTTTACTATTGTAAATTTTTTAAAAAATTATTTTTTTCTGTCGCCACTTTTAAATACGGCGAGTATGGCCTTTTCTATAGTAAATTTTTCAAAAAATAACTTTTTACTGTCGCAAATATTAAATACGCCGAAGATTGCATTTTCTATAGTAAATTATTCAAAAAATAATTTTTTACTGTCGCAAATTTTAAATGCGCAGAGTATCGTGCTATAGTAAATTTTCCAACAAATTATTTTCTACCCTCGCAAATTTTAAATACGCCAGGCATTGCCTTTTCTATTGTAAATTTTTCAAAAAATCATTTTTGCTGTCGCAAATTTTAAATACGCCGAGGATTGCCTTTTGTATAGTAAATTTTTCCCAAAATTTTTTTTTACAGTCGCAAATTTTAAATACGCCGAGGATTGTCTTTTCTATTGTAAATTTTGCAAAAAATTATTTTTTTCTGTAGCAAATTTTAAATACGGCGAGGATTGCCTTTTCTATAGTAAATTTTTCGAAAAATTATTTTTTACGTTCGCAAATTCTAAATATGCCGAGGATTGCCTGTTATATTGTAAATTTTTCAAAAAATAATATTATACTGTCGCAAATTTTAAATACACCGAGGTTTGCCTTTTCTATAGTAAATTTTTCAAAAAATAATTTTTCACTGCCGCAAATTTTAAATACGCCGAAGATTGCCTTTTCTATAGTAAATTTATCAAAAAATAATTTTGTCTGTCGCAAATTTTAAATACGCCGAGGATTGCCTCTTCTATAGTAAATTTTTCAAAAAATAATTTCTATTTTCGCAAATTTTAAATACGCCGGGTATAGCCTTTTCTATAGTAAATTTTTCAAAAAATAATGCTGATTTTCGCAAATTTTGAATACGGCGGGTATGGCCTTTTCTATAGTAAATTTTTCCAAAAATAATTTTTTACTGTCGCAAATTTTAAATACGCCAAGGATTTCCTTTTCTATAGTAAATTTCTCAAAAAATTATTTTTTATTGTCGCAAATTTTAAATACGCCGAGGATTGCCGTTTCTATAGAAACATTTTCAAAAAATATTTTTTCTGTCGCAAATTTTGAATACGCGAGTGTGGCCTCTTCTATAGTAAATTTTTTGAAAAATTATTTTTTAACTTCGCAAATTTTAAATACGCCGAGGATTGCCTTTTCTATAGTAAATTTTTCAAAAAATTATTTTCACTGGCGCAAATTTTAAATACGCCGAGTATTGCCTTTTCTATAGTAAATTTTTCAAAAAATTATTTTTTACTGTCGCAAATTTTAAATAAACCGAGTATGGCCTTTATATAGTAAATTATTCAAAAAATAATATTTTACTGTCGAAAATTTTAAATACGCCGAGGATTGCCTTTTCTATAGTAAATTTCTCAAAAAATTATTTTTTACTGTCGCAAATTTTAAATACGCCGAGGATTGCCTTTTCTATTGTAAACTTTTCAAAAAATTATTTTTTTCTGTCGCAAATTTTAAATACGGAGAGTATGGCCTTTTCTATGGCAAGTTTTTCAAAAAATAATTTTTTACTGTCGCAAATATTAAATACGCCGAAGATTGCATTTTCTATAGTAAATTTTTCAAAAAATAATTTTTTACTGTCGCAAATTTTAAATGAGCAGAGGATTGCCTCTTCTATAGTAAATTTTTCAAAAAATAATTTCTATTTTCGCAAATTTTAAATACGCCGGGTATAGCCTTTTCTATAGTAAATTTTTCAACAAATAATTTTGATTTTCGCAAATTTTGAATACGGCGGTATGGCCTTTTCTATAGTAAATTTTTCCAAAAATAATTTTTTACTGTCGCAAATTTTAAATACGCCAAGGATTGCCTTTTCTATAGTAAATTTCTCACAAAATTATTTTTTACTGTCGCAAATTTTAAATACGCCGAGGATTGCCTTTTCTATTGTAAACTTTTCAAAAAATTATTTTTTTCTGTCGCAAATTTTAAATACGGAGAGTATGGCCTTTTCTATGGCAAGTTTTTCAAAAAATAATTTTTTACTGTCGCAAATATTAAATACGCCGAAGATTGCATTTTCTATAGTAAATTTTTGAAAAAATAATTTTTTACTGTCGCAAATTTTAAATGAGCAGAGGATTGCCTTTTCTATAGTAAATTTTTCAAAAAATAATTTTTATTTTCACAAATTTTGGAAACGGCGAGTACGACATTTTCTATGATAAATTTTTCAAAAAATAAATTTTTACTGTCGCAAATTTTAAATACGCCGAGGATTGCCTTCTCTATAGTAAATTTTTCAAAAAATTGTTTTTTACTGTCGCAAATTTTAAATACGCCGAGGATTGCCTTTTCTATAGTAAATTTTTCAAAAATTATCTTTTACTGTCGCAAATTTTAAATACGCCGAGGATTGCCTTTTCTATAGTAAATTTTTCAAAAAATAATTTTTTACTGTCGCAAATTTTAAATACACCGAGTATGGCCTTTATATAGTAAATTATTCAAAAAATAATATTTTACTGTCGAAAATTTTAAATACGCCGAGGATTGCCTTTTCTATAGTAAATTTTTCAAAATTTATCTTTTACTGTCGCAAATTTTAAATACGCCGAGGATTGCCTTTTCTATTGTAAACTTTTAAAAAAATTATTTTTTTCTGTCGCAAATTTTAAATACGACGAGAATGGCCTTTTCTATAGTAAATTTTTCAAAAAAATAATTTTTTACTGCCGCAAATTTTAAACACGCCGAGGATTGCCTTTTCTATAGTAAATTTATCAAAAAATAATTTTGTACTGTCGCAAATTTTAAATACGCCGAGGATTGCCTCTTCTATAGTTAATTTTTCAAAAAATAATTTCTATTTTCGCAAATTTTAAATATGCCGGGTATAGCCTTTTCTATAGTAAATTTTTCAAAAAATGATTTTGATTTTCGCAAATTTTAAATACGCCGAGGATTGCATTTTCTATAGTAAATTTATCAAAAAATAATTTTGTTCTGTCGCAAATTTTAAATACGCCGGGGATTGCTTTTTCTATAGTAAATTTTTCAAAAAATAATTTCTATTTTCGCAAATTTTAAATACGCCGGGTATAGCGTTTTCTATAGTAAATTTTTCAGCAAATAATTTTGTTTTTCGCAAATTTTGAATACGGCGGGTATGGACTTTTCTATAGTAAATTTTTCCAAAAATAATTTTTTACTGTCGCAAATTTTAAATACGCCAAGGATTGCCTTTTCTATAGTAAATTTCTCAAAAAATTATTTTCTATTGTCGCAAATTTTAAACACGCCGAGGATTGCCTTTTCTATTGTAAAATTTTCAAAAAATTATTTTTTTCTGTCGCAAATTTTAAATACGACGAGAATGGCCTTTTCTATAGTAAATTTTTCAAAAAATAATTTTTTACTGCCGCAAATTTTAAATACGCCGAGGATTGCATTTTCTATAGTAAATTTATCAAAAAATAATTTTGTTCTGTCGCAAATTTTAAATACGCCGAGGATTGCTTTTTCTATAGTAAATTTTTCAAAAAATAATTTCTATTTTCCCAAATTTTAAATACGCCGGGTATAGCCTTTTCTATAGTAAATTTTTCAACAAATAATTTTGATTTTCGCAAATTTTGAATACGGCGGGTATGGCCTTTTCTATAGTAAATTTTTCCAAAAATAATTTTTTACTGTCGCAAATTTAAATACGCCAAGGATTGCCTTTTCTATAGTAAATTTCTCAAAAAATTATTTTCTATTGTCGCAAATTTTAAATGCGCAGAGGATTGCCTTTTCTATAGTAAATTTTTCAAAAAATAATTTTTATTTTCGCAAATTTTGAAAACGGCGAGTACGACCTTTTCTATGGTAAATTTTTCAAAAAATAATTTTTTACTGTCGCAAATATTAAATACGCCGAAGATTGCATTTTCTATAGTAAATTTTTCAAAAAATAATTTCTATTTTCGCAAATTTTAAATACGCCGTGTATAGCCTTTTCTATAGTAAATTTTTCAACAAATAATTTTGATTTTCGCAAATTTTGAATACGGCGGGTATGGCCTTTTCTATAGTAAATTTTTCCAAAAATAATTTTTTACTGTCGCAAATTTAAATACGCCAAGGATTGCCTTTTCTATAGTAAATTTCTCAAAAAATTATTTTCTATTGTCGCAAATTGTAAATGCGCAGAGGATTGCCTTTTCTATAGTAAATTTTTCAAAAAATAATTTTTATTTACGCAAATTTTGAAAACGGCGGGTACGACCTTTTCTATAGTAAATTTTTCAAAAAATAAATTTTTACTGTCGCAAATTTTAAATACGCCGAGGATTGCCTTTTCTATAGTAAAATTTTCGAAAAATTATTTTTTACGTTCGCAAATTTTAGATACCCCTAGCATTACCTTTTCTATAGTAAATATTTCAAAAAATAATTTTTTACTGTCGAAAATTTTAAATACGCCGAGGATTGCCTTTTCTATAGTAAATCTTTCAAAAAATAATTTATTACTGTCGCAAATTTTAAATACGCCGAGGATTGCATTTTCTATAGTAAATTTTTCAAAAAATAATTTTTTACTGTCGCAAATTTTAAATACACCGAGTTTGGCCTCTCTATAGTAAATTTTTCAAAAAATAATATTTTACTGTCGAAAATTTAAAATACGCCGAAGTTTGCCTTTTCTATAGTAAATTTTTCAACAAATTATTTTCTACTGTCGCATAATTTTAAATACGCCGAGGATTGCCTTTTCTATAGTAAGTTTTTCAAAGAATTTTTTTTTACTCTCGCAAATTTTAAATACGACGAGGATTGCCTTTTCTATAGTAAATTTTTCGAAAAATTATATTTAACTGTGGCAAACTTTAAAAACGCCGAAGATTGCCTTTTCTATAGTAAATTTTTCAAAAAATTATTTTTTACTGTCGCAAATTTTAATTACGCTGAAGATTGCCTTTTCAATAGTAAATTTTTCAAAAAATAAATTTTACCGTCGCAAATTTGAAATATGCCGAGGATTGCCTTTTCTATAGTAAATTTTTCAAAAAATTGTTTTTTTCTGTCGCAAATTTTAAATACGGCGAGTATGACCTTTTCTATAGCAAATTTTACAACAAATTCTTTTCTACCGTAGCAAATTTTAAATACGCCAGGGATTGCCTTTTCTATTGTAAATTTTTCAAAAAATAATATTTTACTGTCGAAAATTTAAAATGCGCCGAGGATGGCCTTTTCTATAGTAAATTTTCCAGCAAATTATTTTCTACCCTCGCAAATTTTAAATACGCCAGGTATTGCCCTTTCTATTGTAAATCTTTCAAAAAATTATTGTTACTGTCGCAAATATTAAATACGCCGAGGATTGCCTTTTGTATAGTAAATTTTTCCCAACATTTTTTTTTACTGTCTCAAATTTTAAATACGCCGAGGATTGCCTTTTCTATTGTAAATTTTGCAAAAAATTATTTTTTTTCTGTAGCAAATTTTAAATACGGCGAGGATTGCCTTTTCTATAGTAAATTTTTCGAAAAATTATTTTTTACGTTCGCAAATTTTAAATACGCCGAGCATTGCCTGTTATATAGTAAATTTTTCAAAAAATAATTTTTTACTGTCGCAAATTTTAAATACACCGAGGTTTGCTTTTACTATAGTAAATTTTTAAAAAATTATTTATTTACTATTATTATTATTTATTTATTTTTTTCTGTCGCAAATTTTAAATACGCAGAGTATGGCCTTTCTATAGTAAATTATTCTAAAAATAATATTCTACTGTCGAAAATTTAAAATACGCCGAGGATTGCCTTTTCTACAGTAAATTTTCCAACAAATTATTTTCTACCCTCGCAAATTTTAAATACGCCAGGTATTGCTTTTTCTATAGTAAATTTTGCAAAAAATTATTTTTTACTGTAGCAAATTTTAAATACGCCGTGTATTGCCTTTTCTATTGTAAATTTTTCCAAAAATTATTTTCTTCTGTCGCCACTTTTAAATACAGCGAGTATGGCCTTTTCTATAATAAATTTTTCAAAAAATTATTTTCAAATGTGGCAAACTTTAAAACCGCCGAGGATTTGTTTTCTATAGTAAATTTTTCAAAAAATTATTTTTTACTGTCGCAAATTTTAATTACGCCGAGGATTGCCTTTTCTATAGTAAATTTTTCAAAAAATAATTTCTGTTTTCGCAAATTTTAAATACGGCGGGTATGGCCTTTTCTATAGTAAATTTTTCAAAAAATAACTTTTTACTGTCGCAAATATTAGATACGCCGAAGATTGCATTTTCTATAGTAAATTTTTCAAAAAATAATTTTTTACTGTCGCAAATTTTAAATGCGCAGAGTATCGTGCTATAGTAAATTTTCCAACAAATTATTTTCTACCCTCGCAAATTTTAAATACGCCAGGCATTGCCTTTTCTATTGTAATTTTTTCAAAAAATCATTTTTGCTGTCGCAAATTTTAAATACGCCGAGGATTGCCTTTTGTATAGTAAATTTTTCCCAAAATTTTTTTTTACAGTCGCAAATTTTAAATACGCCGACGATTGCCTTTTCTATTGTAAATTTTGCAAAAAATTATTTTTTTCTGTAGCAAATTTTAAATACGGCGAGGATTGCCTTTTCTATAGTAAATTTTTCGAAAAATTATTTTTTACGTTCGCAAATTCTAAATATGCCGAGGATTGCCTGTTATATTGTAAATTTTTCAAAAAATAATTTTATACTGTCGCAAATTTTAAATACACCGAGGTTTGCCTTTACTATTGTAAATTTTTTAAAAAATTATTTTTTTCTGTCGCCACTTTTAAATACGGCGAGTATAGCCTTTTCTATAATAAATTTTTCAAAAAATTATTTTCAAATGTGGCAAACTTTAAAACCGCCGAGGATTTGTTTTCTATAGTAAATTTTTCAAAAAATTATTTTTTACTGTCGCAAATTTTAATTACGCCGAGGATTGCCTTTTCTATAGTAAATTTTTCAAAAAATAATTTCTATTTTCGCAAATTTTAAATACGCCGAGTACAGCCTTTTCCATAGTAAATTTTTCAAAAAATAATTTTGATTTTCGCAAATTTTGAATACGGCGGGTATGGCCTTTTCTATAGTAAATTTCTCAAAAATTATTTTTTATTGTCGTTTGGTATTTACAAGGATTGAGTAATTAAAGGTTGCTATGATTTGTACCATAGAGTTTATTGACATAAGAAAGGATTTATTTATTTATTTTCTGACCTACTATAAGAGTAGTTGTTTTCACAAAGAATGTGTGAATACATAAGTAGAAACTTATATTTATTTCTAAGTGTTGCCACAGTACTCCCCTTCCAGTGTCAACGATATCGTGCTGGAATCACTACGTTACGGCCTGTTCTAGTTGTTTTTTGTGTCGGTGGAGATGTTGTTGCTGAAGTCGTTGTGAGTATTGGAATCTTTTCTCCTGGATCGTCCAATAGGTGAGCTGGCTTAAGTCGGTCCAATGAAATAGTCTTACGTTTACCTTTTATGTTAACGTCAAAGTGTTTCTGAGTCCTTGACATTACTGGAAATGGGCCATCGAATGGTTGTTGTAGCGGGCGTTTTACCGCATCATTTCGTATGAAAACATGAGTACAAGTTGCTAGGTCTTTATGTGTAAAAGCCTTGTGTGTACCATGTCTTCGTGGTTGTTGCGGTTGCAAATCCCTCATGAACTCCTGAAAGTATTGTACGACTTCTGATGTAAATTGTACTTCTTCTGTGGAAAAAAAATCTCCAGGAAGCTTTAGAGTTGTTCCATAGACCAGTTCAGCGGGTGATGCTTTGATGTCCTCATGCAATGATGTTCGCAGACCCAATAAAACTAGCGGGAGTTTATCCGTCCACTGTTGTGTGTTGTGACACTTAATAGCTGCTTTAAGTGTCCGATGAAATCGCTCTATCATGCCGTTGGCTTGTGGATGGTAAGGCGATGATCGATTCCTTTTGATTCCCAGTAATTGTGCCAATTGCTTAAAGAGGGACGACTCAAACTGTCGGCCTTGATCAGTGATGATTTCTTTTGGGACTCCAAATTTGGCAATCCATCCAGATACGAAAGCTTTTGCAATAGTTTCAGCTGTAATGTCTGCTGTAGGGATAACCTCAGGCCATCTAGTAAAACGATCAATGCAAGTAAGAGCATAGTTGAAGCCGTTAGAGTAGGGTAATGGGCCTACGATGTCCAAGTGCACATGCTGAAATCTTCCTTCCGGAACGGAGAATTCTGCCACTGGAGTTTTTGTATGTCGCTGTATTTTACTCCTCTGACAGCTGATACATGTTTGGGTCCAGATGCGGCTGTCTCTTCTGATTTTTGGCCAGACGAATCTCTCAGTCAGGAGATGCATTGTCTTCTTTACACCAGGATGTGACAGGCTGTGTATAGCATTAAAAACCTGTTTACGGTGTGATGCTGGGATATATGGACGATCCTTGGTTGTTGACGTATCACAGTATAGTTTTAGGTGTGAGTTAGGAAATGTAATCCTCCTGAGTTGTAAAGATGTCGAAGTAGATAGAAGATTCTGAAGCTCTACATCTTCTTCCTGGTCTTTCGCCAAGTCATCATAGTCGATGGGTGATGGCAAAGAAATAGCTCTCACTCTTGATAGAGTATCTGCCACAATGTTGTCTCTTCCTGGAATATGTTGGATGTAGGTTGTGAATTGACATATGAAGCTTAGATGTCTTAGCTGCCTAGGTGAAGACTTCTCCGGTTTTTGACTAAAAGCAAAAGTAAGAGGCTTGTGATCAGTGTATAAAATAAATTGCCTGCCTTCCAACAGATGCTGGAAGTGTTTTACTGCAGCATAAGCATTGAGTAGCTCTCGATCATATGCGCTATACTTTGTCTGTGCTGCTGAGAGTTTTTGAGAAAAGAATCCCAGTGGCTGCCATCCTTCAGACATTTGTTGTTGAACCACTGCTCCCATAGCTATGTCTGAAGCGTCTACCATAAGAGCTAGTGGAGCACTTGCTGATGGATGGGCCAGAAGAGTTGAATTCGCTAGTGATTGTTTGCACTGCTCGAAGCTGCTGGCCAGTACCGGTGTCCAGTTGATGCGAGTTTTGTCGTTCTTTTTGTTGCCAGAATAACATTGATGAAGAGGTGCTTGCATCTTCGCTGCCCCGGGTATGAAACGTCTGTAAAAGTTAATCATACCCAGGAACTTTCGCAGTTCTCGTACCGTCTCGGGCTGCTTGTATTCGATGATAGCCTTCGTTTTTAATTGAAGTGGCCTTGTTCCCTCTTTAGATATGAGGTAACCCAGAAAACTGACAGTCGTTGCCTCAAATGTGCATTTGGATGGATTTATGGTTATTCCATACTCTCGAAAACGCTGAAAAAGCTTCTCCAGATGCTTTTGGTGTTCTTCGAGTGTGCTAGAAGCAATAAGAAAGTCATCAATATAAGGAAATACAAAATCAAGTCCCCTAGTGACTTCGTGTACGAAGCGCTGAAAAGTTTGTGCGGCATTGCACAAACCAAACGTCATCACGTTGAACTCGAAGAGTCCAAATGGAGTCGTTATGGCCGTCTTTGGGATATCATCAAGTTCCACGGGAATTTGATGATATGCTCTTGTCAGATCAATGGTACTAAGAATCGTTTTTCCTTCCAGCTGATGAGAAAATTCTTGGATGTGTGGTATAGGGTATCGATCTGGTATAGTGACCGTATTCAGACCTCTATAGTCCCCACATGGACGCCAGTCACCGTTGCTCTTCCTGACCATGTGTAGAGGGCTGGACCAACTGCTGCTTGATGGACGACAAATGCCCTGATCGAGCATGTATTGGAACCCCTCTTTGCAATTTGGAGCTGTTGCTGTGATAGTCGTCTTGGCTTGGCATGAACTGGTGGTCCCTTTGTCTGAATGTGGTGTGTTACACAATGCTTGATTTGAGCTGTTGCATTGGGCCTGGTAATGTCTTCGTACTTCTTCAACAGTGGATGTGATAATGTGTTGATAGTGCTTAGATGTAGCGCACTACCAGCAGTTGTTGCGTTGAAGCCAGTTGCTTGTAGTTTTGTTATGTAGTCTATTAGCCGATTGTTTTTTACGTCGACTAATAAATTAAAATGCGCCAGGAAGTCTGAACCGATTATGGGCTCGGTTACACGAGCGACGATAAAAGGCCAGTTGAAGTTCCTTCGTAAACCAAGGTTAAGTTGAACCAATCGCTGCCCGTACGTTGGTATCTCTGTTCCATTGGCTGCATATAGAAGACGATTTGCAGGGTGTCTTCGTTTTTCTTCTAAGGTTGGCGGAATTACTGACACCTCAGCTCCGGTGTCAACAAGAAATATTTTGTTTGATGATCTCTCTGTGAAATATAGACGACTGATGTTAGATGCGGGGTAGCTTGTCGTCAATTGCGGCCCGCCATTTATTTTCCCTGGTACTTACAAGGCTGTTGACAACGCTTAGCTGCGTCGCCAAACTTCTGATGATACCAGCAAAGTGACTGGTTGGTGAATGCCTTCCGTGACGCCGCTGGTGAATGACTTCTGTTATTGTTCCAACTAGAGCTGCGTTGTCGTGATGAACTTCGTCGTCTGAGCTGCCCAATCTTGGTATCCAGGGCGGCTATTTGCTGTTGAAGTACAGCTATGGAAGATTCTGGTGATGTTATTGAAGCAGACAAAATATCTGGAGATGATATAGTTTCAGATATTTTGTCGGACATTGCTGCTAAGTTGGTAATATCTTGGCTAGCATTTACCGCCAAGATAGCTTGAATCTGCTGGGGAAGTCGTTGGAGCCATAGGGTTCTTAAAACTTCAGGACTGATGCCATCAGATGCGAGCTCTTTCATTTGATTGAGAAGCTGTGTTGGTCGTCTGCCATCCAGTGAAACTTGACTGAGAAGTTTCTGTAAGCGCCTCTGCTCGGACTCCTGGTATGCCATCAGGAGCTGGTTTTTCAGCGTTTTGTATTTTTCAGCTGCTGGCGGCCTCCGTACAACATCTCGGACTTCTGTAAGGATGTTGGCATCCAAATTGCCAACCAGGGTGTAATACTTCGTCTCATCTAGGGATATGCCACTAGTGTGGAATTGCGCTTCCAGTTGTAGAAACCACAGGTCAGGGTTCTGCTTCCAGAAAGGTGGAACTCGAACGCTGACCCTTGTTATCCCTTCGGGCAACGGAATGTCCTGTACAGCGGGTGGATCGGGTAGTGGGTTGGCCATCTCCAGATGATAGTTAAGGGGAACCTTACCATTGGAGGTTGGTTACCGCCTTAACAACTTTTTTTATCACGTTGGGGGTCACCACTTTGGTATTTACAAGGATTGAGTAATTAAAGGTTGCTATGATTTGTATCATAGAGTTTATTTGACATAAGAAAGGATTGATTTATTTATTTTCTGACCTACTATAAGAGTAGTTGTTTTCACAAAGAATGTGTGAATTACATAAGTAGAAACTTATATTTATTTCTAAGTGTTGCCACAGTCGCAAATTTTAAATACGCCGAGGATTGCCTTTTCTATTGTAAACTTTTAAAAAAAATTTTTTTTTCTGTCGCAAATTTTAAATACGGAGAGTATGGCCTTTTCTATAGTAAATTTTTCAAAAAATAATTTTTTACTGTCGCAAATTTTAAATGCGCAGAGTATCGAATAGGCTATAGTAAATTTTTCAACAAATTATTTTATACCGCAGCAAATGTTAAAAAGGCCAGGGATTACCTTTTCTATTGTAAATTTTTAAAAAAATTATATTTTACTGTCGAAATTTTAAAATACGCCGAGGATTGCCTTTTCTGTAGTAAATTTTCCAACAAATTATTTTCTACCCTCGTAAATTTTAAATACGCCAGGTATTGCCTTTTCTATTGTAAATTTTTCAAAAAATTATTTTTGCTGTCGCAAATTTTAAATACGCCGCGGATTGCCTTTTGTATAGTAAATTTTTCCCAAAATTATTTATTACTGTCGCAAATTTTAAATACGCCGAGTATTGCTTTTTCTGTAGTAAATTTTTCAAAAAATAATTTTTGCTGTCGCAAATTTTAAATACGGCGAGGATTGCCTTTTCTATAGTAAATTTTTCGAAAAATTATTTTTTACGTTCGCAAATTTTAAATACGCCGAGGATTGCCTTTTCTATAGTAAATTTATCAAAAAATTATTTTTTACTGTCGCAAATATTAAATACGCCGAGGATTGCCGCTTCTCTAGTAAATTTTTCGAAAAATTATTTTTTACGTTCGCAAATTTTAAATACGACGAGGTTTGTCTTTTATATAGCAAATTTTTCAAAAACTAATTTTTTACTGTCGCAAATTTTAAATACGCCGAGTTTTGACTTTGCTATAGTAAATATTTTAAAAAATTATTAATTACTGTCGCAAATTTTAAATACACCGAGGATTGCCTTTTCTATAGTAAATTTTCAAAAAATAATTTTTTGCTGTAGCAAATTTTAAATACACAGAGTTTGGCCTTTCTATAGTAAATTTTTCAAAAAATAGTATTTTACTGTCGAAAATTTAAAATACGCCGAAGATTGCCTTTTCTATAGTAAGTTTTGCAACAAATTATTTTCTACCGTCGCAAATTTTAAATACGCCAGGGATTTCCTTTTCTATTGTAAATTTTTCCAAAAAAAATTTTTACTGCCGCAAATTTTAAATACGCCGAGGATTACTTTTTCTATTGTAAATTTTACAAAAGATTATTTTTTTCTGTCGCAAATTTTAAATACGGCGAATATGGCCTCTTCTATAGTAAATTTTCAAAAAATTATTTTTAACTGTCGCAAATTTTAAAAACGCCGAGGATTGTTCTATAGTAAATTTTCCAACAAATTATTTTCTACCCTCGCAAATTTTAAATACGCCAGGTATTGCCTTTTCTACTGTAAATTTTTCAAAAAAATATTTTTACTGTCGCAAATTTTAAATACGCCGAGGATTGCCTTTTGTATAGTAAATTTTTCCCAATTTTTTTTTTACTGTCGCAAATTTTAAATACGCCGAATATTGCCTTTTCTATTGTAAATTTTGCAAAAAATTATTTTTTTCTGTCGCAAAATTTAAAGACGGCGAGGATTGCCTTTTCTTTAGTAAATTTTTCGAAAAATTATTTTTTATATTCGCAAATTTTGAATACGGCGAGTATGGCCTTTTCTATAGTAAATATTTCAAAAAATTATTTTTTAATGTCGCAAATTTTAAATACGCCGAGGATTGCCTTTTCTATAGTAAATTTGTCAAAAAATTATCTTTTACTGTCGCAAATTTTAAATACGACGAGGATTGCCTTTTCTATTGTAAATTTTTCAAAAAATAATTTTTTACTGTCCCAAACTTTAAATACGCCGAGGATTGCCTTTTCTATAGTAAATTTGTCAAAAAATTATTTTTTACTGTCGCAAATTTTAAATACGCCGAGGATTGCCTTTTCTATAGTAAGTTTTTCAAAAATTATCTTTTACTGTCGAAAATTTTAAATACGCCGAAGATTGCGTTTTCTATTGTAAACTTTTCAAAAAATTATTTTTTTCTGTCGCAAATTTTAAATACGCCGAGGATTGCCTTTTCTATAGTAAATTTTTCAAAAATTATCTTTTACTGTCGCAAATTTTAAATACGCCGAGGATTGCCTTTTCTATTGTAAACTTTTCAAAAAATTATTTTTTTCTGTCGCAAATTTTAAATACGACGAGAATGGCCTTTTCTATAGTAAATTTTTCAAAAAATAATTTTTTACTGCCGCAAATTTTAAATACGCCGAGGATTGCCTTTTCTATAGTAAATTTATCAAAAAATAATTTTGTACAGTCGCAAATTTTAAATACGCCGACGATTGCCTCTTCTATAGTAAATTTTTCAAAAAATAATTTCTATTTTCGCAAATTTTAAATACGCCGGGTATAGCCTTTTCTATAGTAAATTTTTCAAAAAATAATTTTGATTTTCGCAAATTTCGAATACGGCGGGTACGGCCTTTTCTATAGTAAATTTTTCCAAAAATAATTTTTTACTGTCGCAAATTTTAAATACGGCAAGGATTGCCTTTTCTATAGTAAATTTCTCAAAAAATTATTTTTTATTGTCGCAAATTTTAAATAAACCGAGTATGGCCTTTATATAGTAAATTATTCAAAAAATAATATTTTTCTGTCGAAAATTTTAAATACGCCGAGGATTGCCTTTTCTATAGTAAATTTTTCAAAAATTATCTTTTACTGTCGCAAATTTTAAATACGCCGAGGATTACCTTTTCTGTTGTAAACTTTTCAAAAAATTATTTTTTTCTGTCGCAAATTTTAAATACGACGAGAATGGCCTTTTCTATACTAAATTTTTCACAAAATAATTTTTTACTGCCGCAAATTTTAAATACGCCAAGGATTGCCTTTTCTATAGTAAATTTATAAAAAAATAATGTTGTTATGTCGCAAATTTTAAATACGCCGAGGATTGCCTTTTCTATAGTAAATTTTTCAAAAAATAATTTCTATTTTCGCAAATTTTAAATACGCCGGGTATAGCCTCTTCTATAGTAAATTTTTCAAAAAATAATTTTGATTTTCGCAAATTTTGAATACGGCGGGTATGGACTTTTCTATAGTAAATTTTTCAAAAAATTATTTTTTTTCTGTCGCAAATTTTAAATACGGAGTGTATGGCCTTTTCTATGGTAAGTTTTTCAAAAAATAATTTTTTACTGTCGCAAATATTAAATACGCCGAAGATTGCATTTTCTATAGTAAATTTTTCAAAAAATAATTTTTTACTGTCGCAAATTTTAAATGCGCAGAGGATTGCCTTTTCTATAGTAAATTTTTCAAAAAATAATTTTTATTTTCGCAAATTTTGAAAACGGCGAGTACGACCTTTTCTATGGTAAATTTTTCAAAAAATAAATTTTTACTGTCGCAAATTTTACATACGCCAAGGATTGCCTTGTCTATAGTAAATTTTTCAAATAATTATTTTTTACTGTCGCAAATTTTAAATACGCCGAGGATTGCCTTTTCTATAGTAAATTTTTCGAAAAATTATTTTTTACGTTCGCAAATTTTAGATACGCCTAGGATTACCTTTTCTATAGTAAATATTTCAAAAAATAATTTTTTACTGTCGCAAATTTTAAATACGCCGAGGATTGCATTTTCTATAGTAAATTTTTCAAAAAATTATTTTTTACTGTCGCAAATTTTAAATACGGAGTGTATGGCCTTTTCTATGGTAAGTTTTTCAAAAAATAATTTTTTACTGTCGCAAATATTAAATACGACGAAGATTGCATTTTCTACAGTAAATTTTTCAAAAAATAATTTTTTACTGTCGCAAATTTTAAATGCGCAGAGGATTGCCTTTTCTATAGTAAAATTTTAAAAAATAATTTTTATTTTCGCAAATTTTGAAAACGGCGAATACGACCTTTTCTATGGTAAATTTTTCAAAAAATAAATTTTTACTGTCGCAAATTTTAAATACGCCAAGGATTGCCTTCTCTATAGCAAATTTTTCAAAAAATTATTGTTTACTGTCGCAAATTTTAAATACGCCGAGGATTGCCTTTTCTATAGTAAATTTTTCGAAAAATTATTTTTTACGTTCGCAAATTTTAGATACGCCTAGGATTACCTTTTCTATAGTAAATATTTCAAAAAATAATTTTTTACTGTCGCAAATTTTAAATACGCCGAGGATTGCCTTTTCTATAGTAAATTTTTCAAAAATTATCTTTTACTGTCGCAGATTTTAAATACGACGAGGATTGCCTTTTCTATTGTAAACTTTTCAAAAAATTATTTTTTTCTGTCGCAAATTTTAAATACGGCGAGAATGGCCTTTTCTATTGTAAATTTTTCAAAAAATAATTTTTAACTGTCCCAAATTTTAGATACGCCTAGGATTACCTTTTCTATAGTAAATATTTCAAAAAATAATTTTTTACTGTCGCAAATTTTAAATACGCCGAGGATTGCATTTTCTATAGTAAATTTTTCAAAAAATTATTTTTTACTGTCGCAAATTTTAAATACACCGAGTTTGGCCTTTCTATAGAAATTTTTTCAAATAATAATATTTTACAGTCGAAAATTTAAAATACGCCGAAGATTGCATTTTCTATAGTAAATTTTTCAACAAATTATTTTTTACTGTCGCAAATTTTAAATTCACCAAGGATTGCCTTTTCTATAGTAAATTTCTCAAAAAATTATTTTTTATTGTCGCAAATTTTAAATACGCCGAGGATTGCCTTTTCTATTGCAAACTTTTCAAAAAATTATTTTTTTCTGTCGCAAATTTTAAATACGGAGTGTATGGCCTTTTCTATGGTAAGTTTTTCAAAAAATAATTTTTTACTGTCGCAAATATTAAATACGCCGAAGATTGCATTTTCTATAGTAAATTTTTCAAAAAATAATTTTTTACTGTCGCAAATTTTAAATGCGCAGAGCATTGCCTTTTCTATAGTAAATTTTTCAAAAAATAATTTTTATTTTCGCAAATTTTGAAAACGGCGAGTACGACCTTTTCTATTGTAATTTTTTCGAAAAATAAATTTTTACTCTCCTAAATTTTAAGTACGCCAAGGATTGCCTTCTCTATAGTAAATTTTTCAAAAAATTATTTTTTACTGTTGCAAATTTTAAATACGCCGAGGATTGCCTTTTCTATAGTAAATTTTTCGAAAAATTATTTTTAACGTTCTCAAATTTTAAATACGCCTAGGATTACCTTTTCTATAGTAAATATTTCAAAAAACAATTTTTTACTGTCGCAAATTTTAAATACGCCGAGGATTGCATTTTCTATAATAAATTTTTCAAAAAATTATTTTTTACTGTCGCAAATTTTAAATACACCGAGTTTGGCTTTTCTATAGAAAATTTTTCAAAAAATAATATTTTACTGTCGAAACTTTAAAATACGCCGAAGATTGCATTTTCTATAGTAAATTTTTCAACAAATCATTTTTTACTGTCGCAAATTTTAAATACGCCAAGGATTGCCTTTTCTATAGTAAATTTCTCAAAAAATTGTTTTTTTCTGTCGCAAATTTTAAATACGGCGAATATGACCTTTTCTATAGTAAATTTTCCAACAACAAATTTTTTTCTACCGTCGCAAATTTTAAATACGCCAAAAAATTATTTTTACTGTCGAAAATTTAAAATACCCCGAAGATTGCCTTTTCTATAGTAAATTTTCCAACAAATTATTTTGTACCCTCGCAAATTTTAAATACGCCAGGTATTACCTTTTCTATTGTAAATTTTTCAAACAATTATTTTTACTGTCGCAAATTTTAAATACGCCGAGGATTGCCTTTACTATAGTAAATTTTGCAAAAAATTATTTTTTACTGTAGCAAATTTTAAATACGCCGAGGATTGCATTTTCTATAGTAAATTTTTCAAAAAATTATTTTTTACTGTCGCAAATTTTAAATACGGAGTGTATGGCCTTTTCTATGGTAAGTTTTTCAAAAAATAATTTTTTACTGTCGCAAATATTAAATACGACGAAGATTGCATTTTCTATAGTAAATTTTTCAAAAAATAATTTTTTACTGTCGCAAATTTTAAATGCGCAGAGGATTGCCTTTTCTATAGTAAAATTTTCAAAAAATAATTTTTATTTTCGCAAATTTTGAAAACGGCGAATACGACCTTTTCTATGGTAAATTTTTCAAAAAATAAATTTTTACTGTCGCAAATTTTAAATACGCCAAGGATTGCCTTCTCTATAGCAAATTTTTCAAAAAATTATTGTTTACTGTCGCAAATTTTAAATACGCCGAGGATTGCCTTTTCTAAAGTAAATTTTTCGAAAAATTATTTTTTACGTTCGCAAATTTTAGATACGCCTAGGATTACCTTTTCTATAGTAAATATTTCAAAAAATAATTTTTTACTGTCGCAAATTTTAAATACGCCGAGGATTGCATTTTCTATAGTAAATTTTTCAAAAAATTATTTTTTACTGTCGCAAATTTTAAATACGCCGAGGATTGCCTTTTCTATAGTAAATTTTTCAAAAATTATCTTTTACTGTCGCAGATTTTAAATACGACGAGGATTGCCTTTTCTATTGTAAACTTTTCAAAAAATTATTTTTTTCTGTCGCAAATTTTAAATACGGCGAGAATGGCCTTTTCTATTGTAAATTTTTCAAAAAATAATTTTTAACTGTCCCAAATTTTAGATACGCCTAGGATTACCTTTTCTATAGTAAATATTTCAAAAAATAATTTTTTACTGTCGCAAATTTTAAATACGCCGAGGATTGCATTTTCTATAGTAAATTTTTCAAAAAATTATTTTTTACTGTCGCAAATTTTAAATACACCGAGTTTGGCCTTTCTATAGAAAATTTTTCAAAAAATAATATTTTACAGTCGAAAATTTAAAATACGCCGAAGATTGCATTTTCTATAGTAAATTTTTCAACAAATTATTTTTTACTGTCGCAAATTTTAAATTCACCAAGGATTGCCTTTTCTATAGTAAATTTCTCAAAAAATTATTTTTTATTGTCGCAAATTTTAAATACGCCGAGGATTGCCTTTTCTATTGCAAACTTTTCAAAAAATAATTTTTTTCTGTCGCAAATTTTAAATACGGAGTGTATGGCCTTTTCTATGGTAAGTTTTTCAAAAAATAATTTTTTACTGTCGCAAATATTAAATACGCCGAAGATTGCATTTTCTATAGTAAATTTTTCAAAAAATAATTTTTTACTGTCGCAAATTTTAAATGCGCAGAGCATTGCCTTTTCTATAGTAAATTTTTCAAAAAATAATTTTTATTTTCGCAAATTTTGAAAACGGCGAGTACGACATTTTCTATTGTAATTTTTTCGAAAAATAAATTTTTACTCTCCTAAATTTTAAGTACGCCAAGGATTGCCTTCTCTATAGTAAATTTTTCAAAAAATTATTTTTTACTGTCGCAAATTATAAATACGACGAGGATTGCCTTTTCTATAGTAAAATTTTCGAAAAATTATTTTTTACGCTCGCAAGTTTTAGATACGCCTAGGATTACCTTTTCTATAGTAAATATTTCAAAAAATTATTTTTTACTGTCGCAAATTTTAAATACGCCAAGGATATCCTTTTCTATAGTAAATTTCTCAAAAAATTATTTTTTATTGTCGCGAATTTTAAATACGCCGAGGATTGCCTTTAGTAAATTATAGTAAATTTTTCAAAAAATTATTTTTTACTGTCGCAAATTATAAATACGCCGAGGATTGCCTTTTCTACAGTAAATTTTTCGAAAAATTATTTTTTACGCTCGCAAATTTTAGATACGCCTAGGATTACCTTTTCTATAGTAAATATTTCAAAAAATAATTTTTTACTGTCGCAAATTTTAAATACGCCGAGGATTGCATTTTCTATAGTAAATTTTTCAAAAAATTATTTTTTACTGTCGCAAATTTTAAATACACCGAGTTTGGCCTTTCTATAGAAAATTTTTCAAAAAATAATATTTTACTGTCGAAAATTTAAAATACGCCGAAGATTGCATTTTCTATAGTAAATTTGTCAGCAAATTATTTTCTACTGTCGCATAATTTTAAATACACCGAGGATTGCCTTTTCTATAGTAAATTTTTCAAAAAATAATATTTTACTGTCGAAAATTTAAAATACGCCGAAGATTGCATTTTCTATACTAAATTTTTCAACAAATTATTTTTTACTGTCGCAAATTTTAAATACGCCAAGGATATCCTTTTCTATAGTAAATTTCTCAAAAAATTATTTTTTATTGTCGCAAATTTTAAATACGCCGAGGATTGCCTTTTCTATTGTAAACTTTTCAAAAAATTATTTTTTTCTGTCGCAAATTTTAAATACGGATTGTATGGCCTTTTCTATGGTAACTTTTTCAAAAAATAATTTTTTACTGTCGCAAATATTAAATACGCCGAAGATTGCATTTTCTATAGTAAATTTTTCAAAAAATAATTTTTTACTGTCGCAAATTTTAAATGCGCAGAGGATTGCCTTTTCTATAGTAAATTTTTCAAAAAATAATTTTTATTTTCGCAACTTTTGAAAACGGCGAGTACGACCTTTTCTATGGTAAATTTTTCAAAAAATAAATTTTTACTGTCGCAAATTTTAAATACGCCAAGGTTTGCCTTCTCTATAGTAAATTTTTCAAAAAATTATTTTTTACTGTTGCAAATTTTAAATACGCCGAGGATTGCCTTTTCTATAGTAAATTTTTCGAAAAATTATTTTTTACGTTCTCAAATTTTAAATACGCCTAGGATTACCTTTTCTATAGTAAATATTTCAAAAAACAATTTTTTACTGTCGCAAATTTTAAATACGCCGAGGATTGCATTTTCTATAATAAATTTTTCAAAAAATAATTTTTTACTGTCGCAAATTTTAAATACACCGAGGATTGCCTTTTCTATAGTAAATATTTCAAAAAATATTTTTTTACTGTCGCAAATTTTAAGTACGCCGAGGGTTGCCTTTTCTATAGTAAATTTTTCAAAAAATAATTTTGATTTTCGCAAATTTTGAATACGGCGGGTATGGCCATTTCTATAGTTAATTTTTTAATGTCGCAAATTTTAAATACGCAGAGGCTTGCCTTTTCTATAGTAAATTTTTCAAAAAATTATTTTTTCTGTCGCAAATTTTGAATACGCGAGTGTGGCCTCTTTATAGTAAATTTTTTGAAAAATTGTTTTTTACCTTCACAAATTTTAAATACGCCCAGGATTGCCTTTTCTATAATAAATTATTCAAAAAATTATTTTCACTGCCGCAAATTTTAAATACGCCGAGGAGTGCCTTTTCTATAGTAAATTTTTCACAAAATTATCTTTTACTGTCGCAAATTTTAAATACGCCGAGGATTGCCTTTTCTATTTTAAACTTTTCAAAAAATTATTTTTTTCTGTCGCAAATTTTAAATACGACGAGAATGGCCTTTTCTATAGTAAATTTTTCAAAAAATAATTTTTTACTGCCGCAAATTTTAAATACGCCGAGGATTGCCTTTTCTATAGTAAATTTATCAAAAAATAATTTTGTACTGTCGCAAATTTCAAAGACGCCGAGGATTGCCTCTTCTATAGTAAATTTTTCAAAAAATAATTTCTATTTTCGCAAATTTTAAATACGCCGGCTATAGCCTTTTCTATAGTAAATTTTTCAAAAAATAATTTTGATTTTCGCAAATTCCGAATACGGCGGGTATGGCCTTTTCTATAGTAAATTTTTCCAAAAATAATTTTTTACTGTCGCAAATTTTAAATACGCCAAGGATTGCCTTTTCTATAGTAAATTTCTCAAAAAATTATTTTTTATTGTCGCAAATTTTAAATAAACCGAGTATGGCCTTTATATAGTAAATTATTCAAAAAATAATATTTTTCTGTCGAAAATTTTAAATACGCCGAGGATTGCCTTTTCTATAGTAAATTTTTCAAAAATTATCTTTTACTGTCGCAAATTTTAAATACGCCGAGGATTGCCTTTTCTATTGTAAACTTTTCAAAAAATTATTTTTTTCTGTCGCAAATTTTAAATACGACGAGAATGGACTTTTCTATAGTAAATTTTTCAAAAAATAATTTTTTACTGCCGCAAATTTTAAATACGCCAAGGATTGCCTTTTCTATAGTAAATTTATAAAAAAATTATTTTGTTATGTCGCAAATTTTAAATACGCCGGGGATTGCCTTTTCTATAGTAAATTTTTTAAAAAATAATTTCTATTTTCGCAAATTTTAAATACGCCGGGTATAGCCTTTTGTATAGTAAATTTTTCAAAAAATAATTTTGATTTTCGCAAATTTTGAATACGGCGGGTATGGACTTTTCTATAGTAAATTTTTCAAAAAATTATTTTTTTCTGTCGCAAATTTTAAATACGGAGTGTATGGCCTTTTCTATGGTAAGTTTTTCAAAAAATAATTTTTTACTGTCGCAAATATTAAATACGCCAATGATTGCATTTTCTATAGTACATTTTTCAAAAAATAATTTTTTACTGTCGCAAATTTTAAATGCGCAGAGGATTGCCTTTTCTATAGTAAACTTTCAAAAAATAATT
Source organism: Dioctria rufipes (assembly GCA_963924295.1). NCBI lineage: Eukaryota > Metazoa > Arthropoda > Insecta > Diptera > Asilidae > Dioctria > Dioctria rufipes. The sequence continues at coordinate 41,532 of CAWUPM010000271.1, forward strand.
TTTATTTTCGCAAATTTTGAAAACGGCGAGTACGACCTTTTCTATGGTAAATTTTTCAAAAAATAAATTTTTACTGTCGCAAATTTTAAATACGCCAAGGATTGCCTTGTCTATAGTAAATTTTTCAAAAAATTATTTTTTACTGTCGCAAATTTTAAATACGCCGAGGATTGCCTTTTCTATAGTAAATTTTTCGAAAAATTATTTTTTACGTTCGCAAATTTTAGATACGCCTAGGATTACCTTTTCTATAGTAAATATTTCAAAAAATAATTTTTTACTGTCGCAAATTTTAAATACGCCGAGGATTGCCTTTTCTAAAGTAAATTTTTCAAAAAATAATTTTTTACTGTCGCAAATTTTAAATACACCGAGTTTGGCCTTTCTATAGAAAATTTTTCAAAAAATAATATTTTACTGTCGAAAATTTAAAATACGACGAAGATTGCATTTTCTATAGTAAATTTTTCAACAAATTATTTTCTACTGTCGCATAATTTTAAATACGTCGAGGATTGCCTTTTCTATAGTAAATTTTTCAAAAATTATCTTTTGCTGACGCAGATTTTAAATACGACGAGGATTGCCTTTTCTATTGTAAACTTTTCAAAAAATTATTTTTTTCTGTCGTAAATTTTAAATACGGCGAGAATGGCCTTTTCTATTGTAAATTTTTCAAAAAATAATTTTTAACTGTCCCAAATTTTAGATACGCCTAGGATTACCTTTTCTATAGTAAATATTTCAAAAAATAATTTTTTATTGTCGCAAATTTTAAATACGCCGAGGTTTGCATTTTCTATAGTAAATTTTTCAAAAAATTATTTTTTACTGTCGCAAATTTTAAATACACCGAGTTTGGCCTTTCTATAGAAAATTTTTCAAAAAATAATATTTTACAGTCGAAAATTTAAAATACGCCGAAGATTGCATTTTCTATAGTAAATTTTTCAACAAATTATTTTTTACTGTCGCAAATTTTAAATTCGCCAAGGATTGCCTTTTCTATAGTAAATTTCTCAAAAAATTATTTTTTATTGTCGCAAATTTTAAATACGCCGAGGATTGCCTTTTCTATTGCAAACTTTTCAAAAAATTATTTTTTTCTGTCGCAAATTTTAAATACGGAGTGTATGGCCTTTTATATGGTAAGTTTTTCAAAAAATAATTTTTTACTGTCGCAAATTTTAAATGCGCAGAGGATTGCCTTTTCTATAGTAAATTTTTCAAAAAATAATTTTTATTTTCGCAAATTTTGAAAACGGCGAGTACGACCTTTTCTATGGTAAATTTTCCAAAAAATAAATTTTTGCTGTCGCAAATTTTAAATACGCCAAGGATTGCCTTCTCTATAGTAAATTTTTCAAAAAATTATTTTTTCCTGTCGCAAATTTTAAATACGCCGAGGATTGCCTTTTCTATAGTAAATTTTTCGAAAAATTATTTTTTACGTTCTCAAATTTTAAATACGCCTAGGATTACCTTTTCTATAGTAAATAATTCAAAAAACAATTTTTTACTGTCGCAAATTTTAAATACCCCGAGGATTGCATTTTCTATAGTAAATTTTTCAAAAAATTATTTTTTACTGTCGCAAATTTTAAATACACCGAGTTTGGCATTTCTATAGAAAATTTTTCAAAAAATAATATTTTACTCTCGAAAATTTAAAATACGCCGAAGATTGCATTTTCTATAGTAAATTTTTCAACAAATTATTTTTTACTGTCGCAAATTTTAAATACGCCAAGGATTGCCTTTTCTATAGTAAATTTCACAAAAAATTATCTTTTACTGTCGCAAATTTTAAATACGACGAGGATTGCCTTTTCTATTGTAAACTTTTCAAAAAATTATTTTTTTCTGTCGCAAATTTTAAATACGGCGAGAATGGCCTTTTCTATTGTAAATTTTTCAAAAAATAATTTTTAACTGTCCCAAATTTTAAATACGCCGAGGATTGCCTTTTCTATAGTAAATTTGACAAAAAATTTTTTTTTAACTGTCGCAAATTTTAAATACGCCGAGGATTGCCTTTTCTATAGTAAATTTTTCAAAAAATAATTTTTTACTGCCGCAAATTTTAAATACGCCGAGGATTGCCTTTTCTATAGTAAATTTATCAAAAAATAATTTTGTACTGTCGCAAATTTCAAAGACGCCGAGGATTGCCTCTTCTATAGTAAATTTTTCAAAAAATAATTTCTATTTTCGCAAATTTTAAATACGCCGGCTATAGCCTTTTCTATAGTAAATTTTTCAAAAAATAATTTTGATTTTCGCAAATTCCGAATACGGCGGGTATGGCCTTTTCTATAGTAAATTTTTCCAAAAATAATTTTTTACTGTCGCAAATTTTAAATACGCCAAGGATTGCCTTTTCTATAGTAAATTTCTCAAAAAATTATTTTTTATTGTCGCAAATTTTAAATAAACCGAGTATGGCCTTTATATAGTAAATTATTCAAAAAATAATATTTTTCTGTCGAAAATTTTAAATACGCCGAGGATTGCCTTTTCTATAGTAAATTTTTCAAAAATTATCTTTTACTGTCGCAAATTTTAAATACGCCGAGGATTGCCTTTTCTATTGTAAACTTTTCAAAAAATTATTTTTTTCTGTCGCAAATTTTAAATACGACGAGAATGGACTTTTCTATAGTAAATTTTTCAAAAAATAATTTTTTACTGCCGCAAATTTTAAATACGCCAAGGATTGCCTTTTCTATAGTAAATTTATAAAAAAATTATTTTGTTATGTCGCAAATTTTAAATACGCCGGGGATTGCCTTTTCTATAGTAAATTTTTCAAAAAATAATTTCTATTTTCGCAAATTTTAAATACGCCGGGTATAGCCTTTTGTATAGTAAATTTTTCAAAAAATAATTTTGATTTTCGCAAATTTTGAATACGGCGGGTATGGACTTTTCTATAGTAAATTTTTCAAAAAATTATTTTTTTCTGTCGCAAATTTTAAATACGGAGTGTATGGCCTTTTCTATGGTAAGTTTTTCAAAAAATAATTTTTTACTGTCGCAAATATTAAATACGCCAATGATTGCATTTTCTATAGTACATTTTTCAAAAAATAATTTTTTACTGTCGCAAATTTTAAATGCGCAGAGGATTGCCTTTTCTATAGTAAACTTTCAAAAAATAATTTTTATTTTCGCAAATTTTGAAAACGGCGAGTACGAACTTTTCTATGGTAAATTTTTCAAAAAATAAATTTTTACTGTCGCAAATTTTAAATACGCCAAGGATTGCCTTGTCTATAGTAAATTTTTCAAAAAATTATTTTTTACTGTCGCAAATTTTAAATACGCCGAGGATTGCCTTTTCTATAGTAAATTTTTCGAAAAATTATTTTTTACGTTCGCAAATTTTAGATACGCCTAGGATTACCTTTTCTATAGTAAATATTTCAAAAAATAATTTTTTACTGTCGCAAATTTTAAATACGCCGAGGATTGCCTTTTCTAAAGTAAATTTTTCAAAAAATAATTTTTTACTGTCGCAAATTTTAAATACACCGAGTTTGGCCTTTCTATAGAAAATTTTTCAAAAAATAATATTTTACTGTCGAAAATTTAAAATACGACGAAGATTGCATTTTCTATAGTAAATTTTTCAACAAATTATTTTCTACTGTCGCATAATTTTAAATACGTCGAGGATTGCCTTTTCTATAGTAAATTTTTCAAAAATTATCTTTTGCTGACGCAGATTTTAAATACGACGAGGATTGCCTTTTCTATTGTAAACTTTTCAAAAAATTATTTTTTTCTGTCGTAAATTTTAAATACGGCGAGAATGGCCTTTTCTATTGTAAATTTTTCAAAAAATAATTTTTAACTGTCCCAAATTTTAGATACGCCTAGGATTACCTTTTCTATAGTAAATATTTCAAAAAATAATTTTTTATTGTCGCAAATTTTAAATACGCCGAGGTTTGCATTTTCTATAGTAAATTTTTCAAAAAATTATTTTTTACTGTCGCAAATTTTAAATACACCGAGTTTGGCCTTTCTATAGAAAATTTTTCAAAAAATAATATTTTACAGTCGAAAATTTAAAATACGCCGAAGATTGCATTTTCTATAGTAAATTTTTCAACAAATTATTTTTTACTGTCGCAAATTTTAAATTCGCCAAGGATTGCCTTTTCTATAGTAAATTTCTCAAAAAATTATTTTTTATTGTCGCAAATTTTAAATACGCCGAGGATTGCCTTTTCTATTGCAAACTTTTCAAAAAATTATTTTTTTCTGTCGCAAATTTTAAATACGGAGTGTATGGCCTTTTATATGGTAAGTTTTTCAAAAAATAATTTTTTACTGTCGCAAATTTTAAATGCGCAGAGGATTGCCTTTTCTATAGTAAATTTTTCAAAAAATAATTTTTATTTTCGCAAATTTTGAAAACGGCGAGTACGACCTTTTCTATGGTAAATTTTCCAAAAAATAAATTTTTACTGTCGCAAATTTTAAATACGCCAAGGATTGCCTTCTCTATAGTAAATTTTTCAAAAAATTATTTTTTCCTGTCGCAAATTTTAAATACGCCGAGGATTGCCTTTTCTATAGTAAATTTTTCGAAAAATTATTTTTTACGTTCTCAAATTTTAAATACGCCTAGGATTACCTTTTCTATAGTAAATAATTCAAAAAACAATTTTTTACTGTCGCAAATTTTAAATACCCCGAGGATTGCATTTTCTATAGTAAATTTTTCAAAAAATTATTTTTTACTGTCGCAAATTTTAAATACACCGAGTTTGGCATTTCTATAGAAAATTTTTCAAAAAATAATATTTTACTCTCGAAAATTTAAAATACGCCGAAGATTGCATTTTCTATAGTAAATTTTTCAACAAATTATTTTTTACTGTCGCAAATTTTAAATACGCCAAGGATTGCCTTTTCTATAGTAAATTTCACAAAAAATTATCTTTTACTGTCGCAAATTTTAAATACGACGAGGATTGCCTTTTCTATTGTAAACTTTTCAAAAAATTATTTTTTTCTGTCGCAAATTTTAAATACGGCGAGAATGGCCTTTTCTATTGTAAATTTTTCAAAAAATAATTTTTAACTGTCCCAAATTTTAAATACGCCGAGGATTGCCTTTTCTATAGTAAATTTGACAAAAATTTTTTTTTTAACTGTCGCAAATTTTAAATACGCCGAGGATTGCCTTTTCTATAGTAAATTTTTCAAAAATTATCTTTTACTGTCGCAAATTTTAAATACGCCGAAGATTGCTTTTTCTATTGTAAACTTTTCAAAAAATGATTTTTCTGTCGCAAATTTTAAATACGGCGAGAATGGCCTTTTCTATAGTAAATTTTTCAAAAAATTATTTTTAACTGTCGCAAATTTTAAAAACGCCGAAGATCGCCTTTTCTATAGTAACTTTTTCAAAAATTATTTGTTCTGTCGCAAATTTTGAATACGCGCGCAAGACCATTTCTATTGTAAATTTGTCAAAAAATAATTTTTACTGTCGCAAATTTTAAATACGCCGACGATTGCCTTTTCTATTGTAAATTTTTCAAAAATAATATTTTACTGTCGCAAATTTTAAATACGCCAAGGATTGCCTTTTCTATAGTAAATTTTTCAAAAAATAATTTCTATTTTCGCAAATTTTAAATACGCCGGGTATAGCCTTTTCTATAGTAAATTTTTCAAAAAATAATTTTGATTTTCGCAAATTTTGAATACGGCGGGTATGGACTTTTCTATAGTAAATTTTTCAGAAAATTATTTTTTTCTGTCGCAAATTTTAAATACGGAGTGTATGGCCTTTTCTATGGTAAGTTTTTCAAAAAATAATTTTTTACTGTCGCAAATATTAAATACGCCGAAGATTGCATTTTCTATAGTAAATTTTTCAAAAAATAATTTTTTACTGTCGCAAATTTTAAAAGCGCAGAGGATTGCCTTTTCTATAGTAAATTTTTCAAAAAATAATTTTTATTTTCGCAAATTTTGAAAACGGCGAGTACGACCTTTTCTATGGTAAATTTTTCAAAAAATAAATTTTTACTGTCGCAAATTTTAAATACGCCAAGGATTGCCTTGTCTATAGTAAATTTTTCTAAAAATTATTTTTTACTGTCGCAAATTTTAAATACGCCGAGGATTGCCTTTTCTATAGTAAATTTTTCGAAAAATTATTTTTTACGTTCGCAAATTTTAGATACGCCTAGGATTACCTTTTCTATAGTAAATATTTCAAAAAATAATTTTTTACTGTCGCAAATTTTAAATACGCCGAGGATTGCATTTTCTATAGTAAATTTTTCAAAAAATTATTTTTTACTGTCGCAAATTTTAAATACGGAGTGTATGGCCTTTTCTATGGTAAGTTTTTCAAAAAATAATTTTTTACTGTCGCAAATATTAAATACGACGAAGATTGCATTTTCCATAGTAAATTTTTCAAAAAATAATTTTTTACTGTCGCAAATTTTAAATGCGCAGAGGATTGCCTTTTCTATAGTAAATTTTTCAAAAAATAATTTTTATTTTCGCAAATTTTGAAAACGGCGAGTACGACCTTTTCTATGGTAAATTTTTCAAAAAATAAATTTTTACTGTCGCAAATTTTAAATACGCCAAGGATTGCCTTGTCTATAGTAAATTTTTCTAAAAATTATTTTTTACTGTCGCAAATTTTAAATACGCCGAGGATTGCCTTTTCTATAGTAAATTTTTCGAAAAATTATTTTTTACGTTCGCAAATTTTAGATACGCCTAGGATTACCTTTTCTATAGTAAATATTTCAAAAAATAAATTTTTACTGTCGCAAATTTTAAATACGCCAAGAATTGCCTTCTCTATAGCAAATTTTTCAAAAAATTATTGTTTACTGTCGCAAATTTTAAATACGCCGAGGATTGCCTTTTCTATAGTAAATTTTTCGAAAAATTATTTTTTACGTTCGCAAATTTTAGATACGCCTAGGATTACCTTTTCTATAGTAAATATTTAAAAAAATAATTTTTTACTGTCGCAAATTTTAAATACGCCGAGGATTGCATTTTCTATGGTAAATTTTTCAAAAAATTATTTTTTACTGTCGCAAATTTTAAATACGCCGAGGATTGCCTTTTCTATAGTAAATTTTTCAAAAATTATCTTTTACTGTCGCAGATTTTAAATACGACGAGGATTGCCTTTTCTATTGTAAACTTTTCAAAAAATTATTTTTTTCTGTCACAAATTTTAAATACGGCGAGAATGGCCTTTTCTATTGTAAATTTTTCAAAAAATAATTTTTAACTGTCCCAAATTTTAGATACGCCTAGGATTACCTTTTCTATAGTAAATATTTCAAAAAATAATTTTTTACTGTCGCAAATTTTAAATACGCCGAGGATTGCATTTTCTATAGTAAATTTTTCAAAAAATTATTTTTTACTGTCGCAAATTTTAAATACACCGAGTTTGGCCTTTCTATAGAAAATTTTTCAAAAAATAATATTTTACAGTCGAAAATTTAAAATACGCCGAAGATTGCATTTTCTATAGTAAATTTTTCAACAAATTATTTTTTACTGTCGCAAATTTTGAATTCGCCAAGGATTGCCTTTTCTATAGTAAATTTCTCAAAAAATTATTTTTTATTGTCGCAAATTTTAAATACGCCGAGGATTGCCTTTTCTATTGCAAACTTTTCAAAAAATTATTTTTTTCTGTCGCAAATTTTAAATACGGAGTGTATGGCCTTTTCTATGGTAAGTTTTTCAAAAAATAATTTTTTACTGTCGCAAATATTAAATACGCCGAAGATTGCATTTTCTATAGTAAATTTTTCAAAAAATAATTTTTTACTGTCGCAAATTTTAAATGCGCAGAGCATTGCCTTTTCTATAGTAAATTTTTCAAAAAATAATTTTTATTTTCGCAAATTTTGAAAACGGCGAGTACGAACTTTTCTATTGTAATTTTTTCGAAAAATAAATTTTTACTCTCGCAAATTTTAAGTACGCCAAGGATTGCCTTCTCTATAGTAAATTTTTCAAAAAATTATTTTTTACTGTCGCAAATTATAAATACGCCGAGGATTGCCTTTTCTATAGTAAAATTTTCGAAAAATTATTTTTTACGCTCGCAAATTTTAGATACGCCTAGGATTACCTTTTCTATAGTAAATATTTCAAAAAATAATTTTTTACTGTCGCAAATTTTAAATACGCCGAGGATTGCATTTTCTATAGTAAATTTTTCAAAAAATTATTTTTTACTGTCGCAAATTTTAAATACACCGAGTTCGGCCTTTCTATAGAAAATTTTTCAAAAAATAATATTTTACTGTCGAAAATTTAAAATACGCCGAAGATTGCATTTTCTATAGTAAATTTGTCAGCAAAATATTTTCTACTGTCGCATAATTTTAAATACACCGAGGATTGCCTTTTCTATAGTAAATTTTTCAAAAAATAATATTTTACTGTCGAAAATTTAAAATACGCCGAAGATTGCATTTTCTATACTAAATTTTTCAACAAATTATTTTTACTGTCGCAAATTTTAAATACGCCAAGGATATCCTTTTCTATAGTAAATTTCTCAAAAAATTATTTTTTATTGTCGCAAATTTTAAATACGCCGAGGATTGCCTTTAGTAAATTATAGTAAATTTTTCAAAAAATTATTTTTTACTGTCGCAAATTATAAATACGCCGAGGATTGCCTTTTCTATAGTAAATTTTTCGAAAAATTATTTTTACGCTCGCAAATTTTAGATACGCCTAGGATTACCTTTTCTATAGTAAATATTTCAAAAAATAATTTTTTACTGTCGCAAATTTTAAATACGCCGAGGATTGCATTTTCTATAGTAAATTTTTCAAAAAATTATTTTTTACTGTCGCAAATTTTAAATACACCGAGTTTGGCCTTTCTATAGAAAATTTTTGAAAAAATAATATTTTACTGTCGAAAATTTAAAATACGCCGAAGATTGCATTTTCTATAGTAAATTTGTCAGAAAATTATTTTCTACTGTCGCATAATTTTAAATACACCGAGGATTGCCTTTTCTATAGTAAATTTTTCAAAAAATAATATTTTACTGTCGAAAATTTAAAATACGCCGAAGATTGCATTTTCTATACTAAATTTTTCAACAAATTATTTTTTACTGTCGCAAAATTTTAAATACGCCAAGGATATCCTTTTCTATAGTAAATTTCTCAAAAAATTATTTTTTATTGTCGCAAATTTTAAATACGCCGAGGATTGCCTTTTCTATTGTAAACTTTTCAAAAAATTATTTTTTTCTGTCGCAAATTTTAAATACGGATTGTATGGCCTTTTCTATGGTAAGTTTTTCAAAAAATAATTTTTTACTGTCGCAAATATTAAATACGCCGAAGATTGCATTTTCTATAGTAAATTTTTCAAAAAATAATTTTTTACTGTCGCAAATTTTAAATGCGCAGAGGATTGCCTTTTCTATAGTAAATTTTTCAAAAAATAATTTTTATTTTCGCAACTTTTGAAAACGGCGAGTACGACCTTTTCTATGGTAAAGTTTTCAAAAAATAAATTTTTACTGTCGCAAATTTTAAATACGCCAAGGATTGCCTTCTCTATAGTAAATTTTTCAAAAAATTATTTTTTACTGTTGCAAATTTTAAATACGCCGAGGATTGCCTTTTCTATAGTAAATTTTTCGAAAAATTATTTTTTACGTTCTCAAATTTTAAATACGCCTAGGATTACCTTTTCTATAGTAAATATTTCAAAAAACAATTTTTTACTGTCGCAAATTTTAAATACGCCGAGGATTGCATTTTCTATAATAAATTTTTCAAAAAATTATTTTTTACTGTCGCAAATTTAAAATACGGTGAGTATGGCCCTTTCTATTGTAAATTTTTCAAAAAATAATTTTTTACTGTCGCAAATTTTAAATACGCAGAGGCTTGCCTTTTCTATAGTAAATTTTTCAAAAAATTATTTTTTCTGTCGCAAATTTTGAATACGCGAGTGTGGCCTCTTTATAGTAAATTTTTTGAAAAATTGTTTTTTACCTTCACAAATTTTAAATACGCCCAGGATTGCCTTTTCTATAATAAATTATTCAAAAAATTATTTTCACTGTCGCAAATTTTAAATACGCCGAGGAGTGCCTTTTCTATAGTAAATTTTTCACAAAATTATCTTTTACTGTCGCAAATTTTAAATACGCCGAGGATTGCCTTTTCTATTTTAAACTTTTCAAAAAATTATTTTTTTCTGTCGCAAATTCTAAATACGACGAGAATGGCCTTTTCTATAGTAAATTTTTAAAAAAATTATTTTTTACTGCCGCAAGTTCTAAATACGCCGAGGATTGCCTTTTCTATAGAAAATTTATCAAAAAAATAATTTAGTACTGTCGCAAATTTTAAAGACGCCGAGGATTGCCTTTTCTATAGTAAATTTTTCAAAAAATAATTTCTATTTTCGCAAATTTTAAATACGCCGGGTATAGCCTTTTCTATAGTAAATTTTTCAAAAAATAATTTTGATTTTCGCAAATTTTGAATACGGCGGGTATGGACTTTTCTATAGTAAATTTTTCAAAAAATTATTTTTTTCTGTCGCAAATTTTAAATACGGAGTGTATGGCCTTTTCTATGGTAAGTTTTTCAAAAAATAATTTTTTACTGTCGCAAATATTAAATACGCCAATGATTGCATTTTCTATAGTAAATTTTTCAAAAAATAATTTTTTACTGTCGCAAATTTTAAATGCGCAAAGGATTGCCTTTTCTATAGTAAACTTTCAAAAAATAATTTTTATTTTCGCAAATTTTGAAAACGGCGAGTACGACCTTTTCTATGGTAAATTTTTCAAAAAATAAATTTTTACTGTCGAAAATTTTAAATACGCCAAGGATTGCCTTGTCTATAGTAAATTTTTCAAAAAATTATTTTTTTACTGTCGCAAATTTTAAATACGCCGAGGATTGCATTTTCTATAGTAAATTTTTCAAAAAATTATTTTTTACTGTCGCAAATTTTAAATACACCGAGTTTGGCCTTTCTATAGAAAATTTTTCAAAAAATAATATTTTACTGTCGAAAATTTAAAATACGCCGAAGATTGCATTTTCTATAGTAAATTTTTCAACAAATTATTTTCTACTGTCGCATAATTTTAAATACGTCGAGGATTGCCTTTTCTATAGTAAATTTTTCAAAAATTATCTTTTGCTGACGCAGATTTTAAATACGACGAGGATTGCCTTTTCTATTGTAAACTTTTCAAAAAATTATTTTTTTCGGTCGTAAATTTTAAATACGGCGAGAATGGCCTTTTCTATTGTAAATTTTTCAAAAAATAATTTTTAACTGTCCCAAATTTTAGATACGCCTAGGATTACCTTTTCTATAGTAAATATTTCAAAAAATTATTTTTTATTGTCGCAAATTTTAAATACGCCGAGGTTTGCATTTTCTATAGTAAATTTTTCAAAAAATTATTTTTTACTGTCGCAAATTTTAAATACACCGAGTTTGGCCTTTCTATAGAAAATTTTTCAAAAAATAATATTTTACAGTCGAAAATTTAAAATACGCCGAAGATTGCATTTTCTATAGTAAATTTTTCAACAAATTATTTTTTACTGTCGCAAATTTTAAATTCGCCAACGATTGCCTTTTCTATAGTAAATTTCTCAAAAAATTATTTTTTATTGTCGCAAATTTTAAATACGCCGAGGATTGCCTTTTCTATTGCAAACTTTTCAAAAAATTATTTTTTTCTGTCGCAAATTTTAAATACGGAGTGTATGGCCTTTTATATGGTAAGTTTTTCAAAAAATAATTTTTTACTGTCGCAAATTTTAAATGCGCAGAGGATTGCCTTTTCTATAGTAAATTTTTCAAAAAATTATTTTTATTTTCGCAAATTTTGAAAACGGCGTGTATGACCTTTTCTATTGTAAATTTTTCAAAAAATAAATTTTTACTCTCGCAAATTTTAAGTACGCCAAGGATTGCCTTCTCTATAGTAAATTTTTCAAAAAATTATTTTTTACTGTCGCAAATTTTAAATACGCCGAGGATTGCCTTTCCTATAGTAAATTTTTCGAAAAATTATTTTTTACGCTCGCAAATTTTAGATACGCCTAGGATTACCTTTTCTATAGTAAATATTTAAAAAAATAATTTTTTACTGTCGCAAATTTTAAATACGCCGAGGATTGCATTTTCTATAGTAAATTTTTCAAAAAATAATTTTTTACTGTCGCAAATTTTAAATACACCGAGTTTGGCCTTTCTATAGAAAATTTTTCAAAAAATAATATTTAACTGTCGAAAATTTAAAATACGCCGAAGATTGCATTTTCTATAGTAAATTTTTCAACAAATTATTTTCTACTGTCGCATAATTTTAAATACACCGAGGATTGCCTTTTCTATAATAAATTTTTCAAAAAATAATATTTTACTGTCGAAAATTTAAAATACGCCGAAGATTGCATTTTCTATAGTAAATTTTTCAACAAATTATTTTTTACTGTCGCAAATTTTAAATACGCCAAGGATTGCCTTTTCTATAGTAAATTTCTCAAAAAATTATTATTTATTGTCGCAAATTTTAAATACGCCGAGGATTGCCTTTTCTATTGTAAACTTTTCAAAAAATTATTTTTTTCTGTCGCAAATTTTAAATACGGATTGTATGGCCTTTTCTATGGTAAGTTTTTCAAAAAATAATTTTTTACTGTCGCAAATATTAAATACGCCGAAGATTGCATTTTCTATAGTAAATTTTTCAAAAAATAATTTTTTACTGTCGCAAATTTTAAATGCGCAGAGGATTGCCTTTTCTATAGTAAATTTTTCAAAAAATAATTTTTATTTTCGCAACTTTTGAAAACGGCGAGTACGACCTTTTCTATGGTAAAGTTTTCAAAAAATAAATTTTTACTGTCGCAAATTTTAAATACGCCAAGGATTGCCTTCTCTATAGTAAATTTTTCAAAAAATCATTTTTTACTGTTGCAAATTTTAAATACGCCGAGGATTGCCTTTTCTATAGTAAATTTTTCGAAAAATTATCTTTTACGTTCTCAAATTTTAAATACGCCTAGGATTACCTTTTCTATAGTAAATATTTCAAAAAACAATTTTTTACTGTCGCAAATTTTAAATACGCCGAGGATTGCATTTTCTATAATAAATTTTTCAAAAAATTATTTTTTACTGTCGCAAATTTTAAATACACCGAGTTTGGCCTTTCTATAGAAAATTTTTCAAAAAATAATATTTTACTGTCGAAAATTTAAAATACGCCGAAGATTGCCTTTTCTATAGTAAATTTCTCAAAAAATTGTTTTTACTGTCGCAAATTTTAAATACGCCGAGGATTGCCTTTACTATAGTAAATTTTGCAAAAAATTGTTTTTTACTGTAGCAAATTTTAAATACGCCGAGGATTGCCTTTTCTATAGTAAATATTTCAAAAAATATTTTTTTACTGTCGCAAATTTTAAGTACGCCGAGGGTTGCCTTTTCTATAGTAAATTTTTCAAAAAATAATTTTGATTTTCGCAAATTTTGAATACGGCGGGTATGGCTTTTCTATAGTTAATTTTTTAATGTCGCAAATTTTAAATACGCCAAGGATTGCCTTTTCTATAGTAAATTTTCAAAAAATTATTTTTTACTGTCGCAAATTTAAAATACGGTGAGTATGGCCCTTTCTATTGTAAATTTTTCAAAAAATAATTTTTTACTGTCGCAAATTTTAAATACGCAGAGGCTTGCCTTTTCTATAGTAAATTTTTCAAAAAATTATTTTTTCTGTCGCAAATTTTGAATACGCGAGTGTGGCCTCTTTATAGTAAATTTTTTGAAAAATTGTTTTTTACCTTCACAAATTTTAAATACGCCCAGGATTGCCTTTTCTATAATAAATTATTCAAAAAATTATTTTCACTGTCGCAAATTTTAAATACACCGAGGAGTGCCTTTTCTATAGTAAATTTTTCACAAAATTATCTTTTACTGTCGCAAATTTTAAATACGCCGAGGATTGCCTTTTCTATTTTAAACTTTTCAAAAAATTATTTTTTTCTGTCGCAAATTTTAAATACGACGAGAATGGCCTTTTCTATAGTAAATTTTTCAAAAAATTATTTTTTACTGCCGCAAATTTTAAATACGCCGAGGATTGCCTTTTCTATAGTAAATTTATCAAAAAATAATTTTGTACTGTCGCAAATTTTAAAGACGCCGAGGATTGCCTCTTCTATAGTAAATTTTTCAAAAAATAATTTCTATTTTCGCAAATTTTAAATAGGCCGGCTATAGCCTTTTCTATAGTAAATTTTTCAAAAAATAGTTTTGATTTTCGCAAATTCCGAATACGGCGGGTATGGCCTTTTCTATAGTAAATTTTTCCAAAAATAATTTTTTACTGTCGCAAATTTTAAATACGCCAAGGATTGCCTTTTCTATAGTAAATTTCTCAAAAAATTATTTTTTATTGTCGCAAATTTTAAATAAACCGAGTATGGCCTTTATATAGTAAATTATTCAAAAAATAATATTTTTCTGTCGAAAATTTTAAATACGCCGAGGATTGCCTTTTCTATAGTAAATTTTTCAAAAATTATCTTTTACTGTCGCAAATTTTAAATACGCCGAGGATTGCCTTTTCTATTGTAAACTTTTCAAAAAATTATTTTTTTCTGTCGCAAATTTTAAATACGACGAGAATGGACTTTTCTACAGTAAATTTTTCAAAAAATAATTTTTTACTGCCGCAAATTTTAAATACGCCAAGGATTGCCTTTTCTATAGTAAATTTATAAAAAAATTATTTTGTTATGTCGCAAATTTTAAATACGCCGAGGATTGCTTTTCTATAGTAAATTTTTCAAAAAATAATTTCTATTTTCGCAAATTTTAAATACGCCGGGTATAGCCTTTTCTATAGTAAATTTTTCAAAAAATAATTTTGATTTTCGCAAATTTTGAATACGGCGGGTATGGACTTTTCTATAGTAAATTTTTCAAAAAATTATTTTTTTCTGTCGCAAATTTTAAATACGGAGTGTATGGCCTTTTCTATGGTAAGTTTTTCAAAAAATAATTTTTTACTGTCGCAAATATTAAATACGCCAATGATTGCATTTTCTATAGTAAATTTTTCAAAAAATAATTTTTTACTGTCGCAAATTTTAAATGCGCAGAGGATTGCCTTTTCTATAGTAAACTTTCAAAAAATAATTTTTATTTTCGCAAATTTTGAAAACGGCGAGTACGACCTTTTCTATGGTAAATTTTTCAAAAAATAAATTTTTACTGTCGAAAATTTTAAATACGCCAAGGATTGCCTTGTCTATAGTGAATTTTTCAAAAAATTATTTTTTACTGTCGCAAATTTTAAATACACCGAGGATTGCATTTTCTATAGTAAATTTTTCAAAAAATTATTTTTTACTGTCGCAAATTTTAAATACACCGAGTTTGGCCTTTCTATAGAAAATTTTTCAAAAAATAATATTTTACTGTCGAAAATTTAAAATACGCCGAAGATTGCATTTTCTATAGTAAATTTTTCAACAAATTATTTTCTACTGTCGCATAATTTTAAATACGTCGAGGATTGCCTTTTCTATAGTAAATTTTTCAAAAATTATCTTTTGCTGACGCAGATTTTAAATACGACGAGGATTGCCTTTTCTATTGTAAACTTTTCAAAAAATTATTTTTTTCTGTCGTAAATTTTAAATACGGCGAGAATGGCCTTTTCTATTGTAAATTTTTCAAAAAATAATTTTTAACTGTCCCAAATTTTAGATACGCCTAGGATTACCTTTTCTATAGTAAATATTTCAAAAAATTATTTTTTATTGTCGCAAATTTTAAATACGCCGAGGTTTGCATTTTCTATAGTAAATTTTTCAAAAAATTATTTTTTACTGTCGCAAATTGTAAATACACCGAGTTTGGCCTTTCTATAGAAAATTTTTCAAAAAATAATATTTTACAGTCGAAAATTTAAAATACGCCGAAGATTGCATTTTCTATAGTAAATTTTTCAACAAATTATTTTTTACTGTCGCAAATTTTAAATTCGCCAAGGATTGCCTTTTCTATAGTAAATTTCTCAAAAAATTATTTTTTATTGTCGCAAATTTTAAATACGCCGAGGATTGCCTTTTCTATTGCAAACTTTTCAAAAAATTATTTTTTTCTGTCGCAAATTTTAAATACGGAGTGTATGGCCTTTTATATGGTAAGTTTTTCAAAAAATAATTTTTTACTGTCGCAAATTTTAAATGCGCAGAGGATTGCCTTTTCTATAGTAAATTTTTCAAAAAATTATTTTTATTTTCGCAAATTTTGAAAACGGCGAGTATGACCTTTTCTATTGTAAATTTTTACTCTCGCAAATTTTAAGTACGCCAAGGATTGCCTTCTCTATAGTAAATTTTTCAAAAAATTACTTTTACTGTCGCAAATTTTAAATACGCCGAGGATTGCCTTTCCTATAGTAAATTTTTCGAAAAATTATTTTTTACGCTCGCAAATTTTAGATACGCCTAGGATTACCTTTTCTATAGTAAATATTTCAAAAAATAATTTTTTACTGTCGCAAATTTTAAATACGCCGAGGATTGCATTTTCTATAGTAAATTTTTCAAAAAATAATTTTTTACTGTCGCAAATTTTAGATACACCGAGTTTGGCCTTTCTATAGAAAATTTTTCAAAAAATAATATTTTACTGTCGAAAATTTAAAATACGCCGAAGATTGCATTTTCTATAGTAAATTTTTCAACAAATTATTTTCTACTGTCGCATAATTTTAAATACACCGAGGATTGCCTTTTCTATAATAAATTTTTCAAAAAATAATATTTTACTGTCGAAAATTTAAAATACGCCGAAGATTGCATTTTCTATAGTAAATTTTTCAACAAATTATTTTTTACTGTCGCAAATTTTAAATACGCCAAGGATTGCCTTTTCTATAGTAAATTTCTCAAAAAATTATTTTTTATTGTCGCAAATTTTAAATACGCCGAGGATTGCCTTTTCTATTGTAAACTTTTCAAAAAATTATTTTTTTCTGTCGCAAATTTTAAATACGGATTGTATGGCCTTTTCTATGGTAAGTTTTTCAAAAAATAATTTTTTACTGTCGCAAATATTAAATACGCCGAAGATTGCATTTTCTATAGTAAATTTTTCAAAAAATAATTTTTTACTGTCGCAAATTTTAAATGCGCCGAGGATTGCCTTTTCTATAGTAAATTTTTCAAAAAATAATTTTTATTTTCGCAAATTTTGAAAACGGCGAGTACGACCTTTTCTATGGTAAATTTTTCAAAAAATAAATTTTTACTGTCGCAAATTTTAAATACGCCAAGGATTGCCTTCTCTATAGTAAATTTTTCAAAAAATTATTTTTTACTGTCGCAAATCTTAAATACGCCGAGGATTGCCTTTTCTATAGTAAATTTTTCGAAAAATTATTTTTTACGTTCTCAAATTTTAAATACGCCTAGGATTACCTTTTCTATAGTAAATAATTCAAAAAACAATTTTTTACTGTCGCAAATTTTAAATAGGCCGAGGATTGCATTTTCTATAGTAAATATTTCAAAAAATTATTTTTTACTGTCGCAAATTTTAAATACACCGAGTTTGGCATTTCTATAGAAAATTTTTCAAAAAATAATATTTTACTCTCGAAAATTTAAAATACGCCGAAGATTGCATTTTCTATAGTAAATTTTTCAACAAATTATTTTTTACTGTCGCAAATTTTAAATACGCCAAGGATTGCCTTTTCTATAGTAAATTTCACAAAAAAATTATCTTTTACTGTCGCAAATTTTAAATACGACGAGGATTGCCTTTTCTATTGTAAACTTTTCAAAAAATTATTTTTTTCTGTCGCAAATTTTAAATACGGCGAGAAGGCCTTTTCTATTGTAAATTTTGCAAAAAATAATTTTTAACTGTCCCAAATTTTAAATACGCCGAGGATTGCCTTTTCTATAGTAAATTTGACAAAAATTTTTTTTTTAACTGTCGCAAATTTTAAATACGCCGAGGATTGCCTTTTCTATAGTAAATTTTTCAAAAATTATCTTTTACTGTCGCAAATTTTAAATACGCCGAAGATTGCGTTTTCTATTGTAAACTTTTCAAAAAATGATTTTTCTGTCGCAAATTTTAAATACGGCGAGAATGGCCTTTTCTATAGTAAATTTTTCAAAAAATTATTTTTAACTGTCGCAAATTTTAAAAACGCCGAAGATCGCCTTTTCTATAGTAACTTTTTCAAAAATTATTCGTTCTGTCGCAAATTTTGAATACGCGCGCAAGACCATTTCTATTGTAAATTTGTCAAAAAATTATTTTTACTGTCGCAAATTTTAAATACGCCGACGATTGCCTTTTCTATTGTAAATTTTTCAAAAATAATATTTTACTGTCGCAAATTTTAAATACGCCAAGGATTGCCTTTTCTATAGTAAATTTCACAAAAAATTATCTTTTACTGTCGCAAATTTTAAATACGCCGAGGATTGCCTTTTCTATTGTAAACTTTTCAAAAAATTATTTTTTTCTGTCGCAAATTTTAAATACGGATTGTATGGCCTTTTCTATGGTAAGTTTTTCAAAAACTAATTTTTTACTGTCGCAAATATTAAATACGCCGAAGATTGCATTTTCTATAGTAAATTTTTCAAAAAATTATTTTTTACTGTCGCAAATTTTAAATGCGCAGAGGATTGCCTTTTCTATGTAAATTTTTCAAAAAATAATTTTTATTTTCGCAAATTTTGAAAACGGCGAGTACGACCTTTTCTATGGTAAATTTTTCAAAAAATAAATTTTTACGGTCGCAAATTTTAAATACGCCGAGGATTGCCTTTTTTATAGTAAATTTTTCGAAAAATTATTTTTTACGTTCTCAAATTTTCAATACGCCTAGGATTACCTTTTCTATAGTAAATATTTCAAAAAACAATTTTTTACTGTCGCAAATTTTAAATACGCCAAGGATTGCATTTTCTATAGTAAATTTTTCAAAAAATTATTTTTTACTGTCGCAAATTTTAAATACGCCGAGGATTGCCTTTTCTATAGTAAATTTTTCGAAAAATTATTTTTTACGTTCTCAAATTTTGAATACGCCTAGGATTACCTTTTCTATAGTAAATATTTCAAAAAACAATTTTTTACTGTCGCAAATTTTAAATATGCCGAGGATTGCATTTTCTATAGTAAATTTTTCAAAAAATTATTTTTTACTGTCGCAAATTTTAAATACACCGAGTTTGGCCTTTCTATAAAAATTTTTTCAAAAAATAATATTTTACTGTCGAAAATTTAAAATACGCCGAAGATTGCATTTTCTATAGTAAATTTCACAAAAAATTGTCTTTTACTGTCGCAAATTTTAAATACGACGAGGATTGCCTTTTCTATTGTAAACTTTTCAAAAATTATTTTTTTCTGTCGCAAATTTTAAATACGGCGAATATGACCTTTTCTATAGTAAATTTTACAACAAATTATTTTCTACCGTCGCAAATTTTAAATACGCCAAAAAATTATTTTTACTGTCGAAAATTTAAAATACCCCGAAAATTGCCTTTTCTATAGTAAATTTTCCAACATATTATTTCGTACCCTTGCAAATTTTAAATACGCCAGGTATTACCTTTTCTATTGTAAATTTTTCAAACAATTATTTTTACTGTCGCAAATTTTAAATACGCCGAGGATTGCCTTTACTATAGTAAATTTTGCAAAAAATTATTTTTTACTGTAGCAAATTTTAAATACGCCGAGGATTGCCTTTTCTATAGTAAATATTTCAAAAAATATTTTTTTACTGTCGCAAATTTTAAGTACGCCGAGGGTTGCCTTTTCTATAGTAAATTTTTCAAAAAATAATTTTGATTTTCGCAAATTTTGAATACGGCGAGTATGGCCTTTTCTATAGTTAATTTTTTAATGTCGCAAATTTTAAATACGCCAAGGATTGCCTTTTCTATAGTAAATTTTTCAAAAAGTTATTTTTTACTGTCGCAAATTTAAAATACGGTGAGTATGGCCCTTTCTATTGTAAATTTTTCAAAAAATAATTTTTTACTGTCGCAAATTTTAAATACGCAGAGGCTTGCCTTTTCTATAGTAAATTTTTCAAAAAATTATTTTTTCTGTCGCAAATTTTGAATACGCGAGTGTGGCCTCTTTATAGTAAATTTTTTGAAAAATTGTTTTTTACGTTCTCAAATTTTAAATACGCCCAGGATTGCCTTTTCTATAATAAATTATTCAAAAAATTATTTTCACTGTCGCAAATTTTTAATACGCCGAGGATTGCCTTTTCTATAGTAAATTTTTCAAAAAATTATTTTTTACTGTCGCAAATTTTAAATACACCGAGTATGGCCTTTATATAGTAAATTATTCAAAAAATAATATTTTACTGTCGAAAATTTTAAATACGCCGCGGATTGCCTTTTCTATAGTAAATTTTTCAAAAATTATCTTTTACTGTCGCAAATTTTAAATACGTCGAGGATTGCCTTTTCTATTGTAAACTTTTCAAAAAATTATTTTTTTCTGTCGCAAATTTTAAATACGACGAGAATGGCCTTTTCTATAGTAAATTTTTCAAAAAATAATTTTTTACTGCCGCAAATTTTAAATACGCCGAGGATTGCCTTTTCTATAGTAAATTTGTCAAAAAATAATTTTGTACTGTCGCAAATTTTAAATACGCCGAGGATTGCCTCTTCTATAGTAAATTTTTCAAAAAATAATTTCTATTTTCGCAAATTTTAAATACGCCGGGTATAGCCTTTTCTATAGTAAATTTTTCAAAAAATAATTTTGATTTTCGCAAATTTCGAATACGGCGGGTATGGCCTTTTCTATAGTAAATTTTTCCAAAAATAATTTTTTACTGTCGGAAATTTTA
The DNA here is from genome assembly GCA_963924295.1 of Dioctria rufipes. NCBI lineage: Eukaryota > Metazoa > Arthropoda > Insecta > Diptera > Asilidae > Dioctria > Dioctria rufipes. The sequence continues at coordinate 62,507 of CAWUPM010000271.1, forward strand.
AATACGCCAAGGATTGCCTTTTCTATAGTAAATTTCTCAAAAAATTATTTTTTATTGTCGCAAATTTTAAATAAACCGAGTATGGCCTTTATATAGTAAATTATTCAAAAAATAATATTTTTCTGTCGAAAATTTTAAATACGCCGGGTATAGCCTTTTCTATAGTAAATTTTTCAAAAAATAATTTTGATTTTCGCAAATTTTGAATACGGCGGTTATGGACTTTTCTATAGTAAATTTTTCAAAAAATTATTTTTTTCTGTCGCAAATTTTAAATACGGAGTGCATGGCCTTTTCTATGGTAAGTTTTTCAAAAAATAATTTTTTACTGTCGCAAATATTAAATACGCCGAAGATTGCATTTTCTATAGTAAATTTTTCAAAAAATTATTTTTTACTGTCGCAAATTTTAAATGCGCAGAGGATTGCCTTTTCTATAGTAAATTTTTCAAAAAATAATTTTTATTTTCGCAAATTTTGAAAACGGCGAGTACGACCTTTTCTATGGTAAATTTTTCAAAAAATAAATTTTTACTGTCGCAAATTTTAAATACGCCAAGGATTGCCTTGTCTATAGTAAATTTTTCAAAAAATAATTTTTTACTGTCGCAAATTTTAAATACGCCGAGGATTGCATTTTCTATAGTAAATTTTTCAAAAAATTATACTGTCGCAAATTTTAAATACACCGAGTTTGGCCTTTCTATAGAAAATTTTTCAAAAAATAATATTTTACTGTCGAAAATTTAAAATACGCCGAAGATTGCATTTTCTATAGTAAATTTTTCAACAAATTATTTTCTACTGTCGCATAATTTTAAATACGTCGAGGATTGCCTTTTCTATAGTAAATTTTTCAAAAATTATCTTTTGCTGACGCAGATTTTAAATACGACGAGGATTGCCTTTTCTATTGTAAACTTTTCAAAAAATTATTTTTTTCTGTCGTAAATTTTAAATACGGCGAGAATGGCCTTTTCTATTGTAAATTTTTCAAAAAATAATTTTTAACTGTCCCAAATTTTAGATACGCCTAGGATTACCTTTTCTATAGTAAATATTTCAAAAAATAATTTTTTATTGTCGCAAATTTTAAATACGCCGAGGTTTGCATTTTCTATAGTAAATTTTTCAAAAAATTATTTTTTACTGTCGCAAATTTTAAATACACCGAGTTTGGCCTTTCTATAGAAAATTTTTCAAAAAATAATATTTTACAGTCGAAAATTTAAAATACGCCGAAAATTGCATTTTCTATAGTAAATTTTTCAACAAATTATTTTTTACTGTCGCAAATTTTAAATTCGCCAAGGATTGCCTTTTCTATAGTAAATTTCTCAAAAAATTATTTTTTATTGTCGCAAATTTTAAATACGCCGAGGATTGCCTTTTCTATTGCAAACTTTTCAAAAAATTATTTTTTTCTGTCGCAAATTTTAAATACGACGAGAATGGCCTTTTCTATAGTAAATTTTTCAAAAAATAATTTTTCACTGTCCCAAATTTTAGATATGCCTAGGATTACCTTTTCTATAGTAAATATTTCAAAAAATAATTTTTTATTGTCGCAAATTTTAAATACGCCGAGGTTTGCATTTTCTATAGTAAATTTTTCAAAAAATTATTTTTTACTGTCACAAATTTTAAATACACCGAGTTTGGCCTTTCTATAGAAAATTTTTCAAAAAATAATATTTTACAGTCGAAAATTTAAAATACGCCGAAGATTGCATTTTCTATAGTAAATTTTTCAACAAATTATTTTTTACTGTCGCAAATTTTAAATTCGCCAAGGTTTGCCTTTTCTATAGTAAATTTCTCAAAAAATTATTTTTTATTGTTGCAAATTTTAAATACGCCGAGGATTGCCTTTTCTATTGCAAACTTTTCAAAAAATTATTTTTTTCTGTCGCAAATTTTAAATACGGAGTGTATGGCCTTTTATATGGTAAGTTTTTCAAAAAATAATTTTTTACTGTCGGACATTTTAAATGCGCAGAGGATTGCCTTTTCTATAGTAAATTTTTCAAAAAATAATTTTTATTTTCGCAAATTTTGAAAACGGCGAGTACGAACTTTTCTATTGTAAATTTTTCAAAAAATAAATTTTTACTCTCGCAAATTTTAAGTACGCCAAGGATTGCCTTCTCTATAGTAAATTTTTCAAAAAATTATTTTTTACTGTCGCAAATTTTAAATACGCCGAGGATTGCCTTTTCTATAGTAAATTTTTCGAAAAATTATTTTTTACGCTCGCAAATTTTAAATACGCCTAGGATTACCTTTTCTATAGTAAATATTTCAAAAAATAATTTTTTACTGTCGCAAATTTTAAATACGCCGAGGATTGCATTTTCTATAGTAAATTTTTCAAAAAATAATTTTTTACTGTCGCAAATTTTAAATATGCCGAGGATTGCCTTTTCTATAGTAAATTTTTCAAAAAATAATTTTTTACTGCCGCAAATTTTAAATACGCCAAGGGATTGCCTTTTCTATAGTAAATTTATAAAAAAATTATTTTGTTATGTCGCAAATTTTAAATACGCCGAGGATTGCTTTTCTATAGTAAATTTTTCAAAAAATAATTTCTATTTTCGCAAATTTTAAATACGCCGGGTATAGCCTTTTCTATAGTAAATTTTTCAAAAAATAATTTTGATTTTCGCAAATTTTGAATACGGCGGGTATGGACTTTTCTATAGTAAATTTTTCAAAAAATTATTTTTTTCTGTCGCAAATTTTAAATACGGAGTGTATGGCCTTTTCTATGGTAAGTTTTTCAAAAAATAATTTTTTACTGTCGCAAATATTAAATACGCCAATGATTGCATTTTCTATAGTAAATTTTTCAAAAAATAATTTTTTACTGTCGCAAATTTTAAATGCGCAGAGGATTGCCTTTTCTATAGTAAACTTTCAAAATATAATTTTTATTTTCGCAAATTTTGAAAACGGCGAGTACGACCTTTTCTATGGTAAATTTTTCAAAAAATAAATTTTTACTGTCGAAAATTTCAAATACGCCAAGGATTGCCTTGTCTATAGTAAATTTTTCAAAAAATTATTTTTTACTGTCGCAAATTTTAAATACGCCGAGGATTGCATTTTCTATAGTAAATTTTTCAAAAAATTATTTTTTACTGTCGCAAATTTTAAATACACCGAGTTTGGCCTTTCTATAGAAAATTTTTCAAAAAATAATATTTTACTGTCGAAAATTTAAAATACGCCGAAGATTGCATTTTCTATAGTAAATTTTTCAACAAATTATTTTCTACTGTCGCATAATTTTAAATACGTCGAGGATTGTCTTTTCTATAGTAAATTTTTCAAAAATTATCTTTTGCTGACGCAGATTTTAAATACGACGAGGATTGCCTTTTCTATTGTAAACTTTTCAAAAAATTATTTTTTTCTGTCGTAAATTTTAAATACGGCGAGAATGGCCTTTTCTATTGTAAATTTTTCAAAAAATAATTTTTAACTGTCCCAAATTTTAGATACGCCTAGGATTACCTTTTCTATAGTAAATATTTCAAAAAATTATTTTTTATTGTCGCAAATTTTAAATACGCCGAGGTTTGCATTTTCTATAGTAAATTTTTCAAAAAATTATTTTTTACTGTCGCAAATTTTAAATACACCGAGTTTGGCCTTTCTATAGAAAATTTTTCAAAAAATAATATTTTACAGTCGAAAATTTAAAATACGCCGAAGATTGCATTTTCTATAGTAAATTTTTCAACAAATTATTTTTGACTGTCGCAAATTTTAAATTCGCCAAGGATTGCCTTTTCTATAGTAAATTTCTCAAAAAATTATTTTTTATTGTCGCAAATTTTAAATACGCCGAGGATTGCCTTTTCTATTGCAAACTTTTCAAAAAATTATTTTTTTCTGTCGCAAATTTTAAATACGGAGTGTATGGCCTTTTATATGGTAAGTTTTTCAAAAAATAATTTTTTACTGTCGCAAATTTTAAATGCGCAGAGGATTGCCTTTTCTATAGTAAATTTTTCAAAAAATTATTTTTATTTTCGCAAATTTTGAAAACGGCGAGTATGACCTTTTCTATTGTAAATTTTTCAAAAAATAAATTTTTACTCTCGCAAATTTTAAGTACGCCAAGGATTGCCTTCTCTATAGTAAATTTTTCGAAAAATTATTTTTTACGCTCGCAAATTTTAGATACGCCTAGGATTACCTTTTCTATAGTAAATATTTCAAAAAATAATTTTTTACTGTCGCAAATTTTAAATACGCCGAGGATTGCATTTTCTATAGTAAATTTTTCAAAAAATAATTTTTTACTGTCGCAAATTTTAAATACACCGAGTTTGGCCTTTCTATAGAAAATTTTTCAAAAAATAATATTTTACTGTCGAAAATTTAAAATACGCCGAAGATTGCATTTTCTATAGTAAATTTTTCAACAAATTATTTTCTACTGTCGCATAATTTTAAATACACCGAGGATTGCCTTTTCTATAATAAATTTTTCAAAAAATAATATTTTACTGTCGAAAATTTAAAATACGCCGAAGATTGCATTTTCTATAGTAAATTTTTCAACAAATTATTTTTTACTGTCGCAAATTTTAAATACGCCAAGGATTGCCTTTTCTATAGTAAATTTCTCAAAAAATTATTTTTTATTGTCGCAAATTTTAAATACGCCGAGGATTGCCTTTTCTATTGTAAACTTTTCAAAAAATTATTTTTTTCTGTCGCAAATTTTAAATACGGATTGTATGGCCTTTTCTATGGTAAGTTTTTCAAAAAATAATTTTTTACTGTCGCAAATATTAAATACGCCGAAGATTGCATTTTCTATATTAAATTTTTCAAAAAATAATTTTTTACTGTCGCAAATTTTAAATGCGCAGAGGATTGCCTTTTCTATAGTAAATTTTTCAAAAAATAATTTTTATTTTCGCAAATTTTGAAAACGGCGAGTACGACCTTTTCTATGGTAAATTTTTCAAAAAATAATTTTTAACTGTCCCAAATTTTAGATACGCCTAGGATTACCTTTTCTATAGTAAATATTTCAAAAAATTATTTTTTATTGTCGCAAATTTTAAATACGCCGAGGTTTGCATTTTCTATAGTAAATTTTTCAAAAAATTATTTTTTACTGTCGCAAATTTTAAATACACCGAGTTTGGCCTTTCTATAGAAAATTTTTCAAAAAATAATATTTTACAGTCGAAAATTTAAAATACGCCGAAGATTGCATTTTCTATAGTAAATTTTTCAACAAATTATTTTTTACTGTCGCAAATTTTAAATTCGCCAAGGATTGCCTTTTCTATAGTAAATTTCTCAAAAAATTATTTTTTATTGTCGCAAATTTTAAATACGCCGAGGATTGCCTTTTCTATTGCAAACTTTTCAAAAAATTATTTTTTTCTGTCGCAAATTTTAAATACGGAGTGTATGGCCTTTTATATGGTAAGTTTTTCAAAAAATAATTTTTTACTGTCGCAAATTTTAAATGCGCAGAGGATTGCCTTTTCTATAGTAAATTTTTCAAAAAATTATTTTTATTTTCGCAAATTTTGAAAACGGCGAGTATGACCTTTTCTATTGTAAATTTTTCAAAAAATAAATTTTTACTCTCGCAAATTTTAAGTACGCCAAGGATTGCCTTCTCTATAGTAAATTTTTCGAAAAATTATTTTTTACGCTCGCAAATTTTAGATACGCCTAGGATTACCTTTTCTATAGTAAATATTTCAAAAAATAATTTTTTACTGTCGCAAATTTTAAATACGCCGAGGATTGCATTTTCTATAGTAAATTTTTCAAAAAATAATTTTTTACTGTCGCAAATTTTAAATACACCGAGTTTGGCCTTTCTATAGAAAATTTTTCAAAAAATAATATTTTACTGTCGAAAATTTAAAATACGCCGAAGATTGCATTTTCTATAGTAAATTTTTCAACAAATTATTTTCTACTGTCGCATAATTTTAAATACACCGAGGATTGCCTTTTCTATAATAAATTTTTCAAAAAATAATATTTTACTGTCGAAAATTTAAAATACGCCGAAGATTGCATTTTCTATAGTAAATTTTTCAACAAATTATTTTTTACTGTCGCAAATTTTAAATACGCCAAGGATTGCCTTCTCTATAGTAAATTTTTCAAAAAATTATTTTTTACTGTCGCAAATTTTAAATACGCCGAGGATTGCCTTTTCTATAGTAAATTTTTCGAAAAATTTTTTTTTACGTTCTCAAATTTTAAATACGCCTACGATTACCTTTTCTATAGTAAATAATTCAAAAAACAATTTTTTACTGTCGCAAATTTTAAATACGCCGAGGATTGCATTTTCTATAGTAAATTTTTCAAAAAATTATTTTTTACTGTCGCAAATTTTAAATACACCGAGTTTGGCATTTCTATAGAAAATTTTTCAAAAAATAATATTTTACTCTCGAAAATTTAAAATACGCCGAAGATTGCATTTTCTATAGTAAATTTTTCAACAAATTATTTTTTACTGTCGCAAATTTTAAATACGCCAAGGATTGCCTTTTCTATAGTAAATTTCACAAAAAAATTATCTTTTACTGTCGCAAATTTTAAATACGACGAGGATTGCCTTTTCTATTGTAAACTTTTCAAAAAATTATTTTTTTCTGTCGCAAATTTTAAATACGGCGAGAAGGCCTTTTCTATTGTAAATTTTGCAAAAAATAATTTTTAACTGTCCCAAATTTTAAATGCGCCGAGGATTGCCTTTTCTATAGTAAATTTGACAAAAAATTTTTTTTTAACTGTCGCAAATTTTAAATACGCCGAGGATTGCCTTTTCTATAGTAAATTTTTCAAAAATTATCTTTTACTGTCGCAAATTTTAAATACGCCGAAGATTGCGTTTTCTATTGTAAACTTTTCAAAAAATGATTTTTCTGTCGCAAATTTTAAATACGGCGAGAATGGCCTTTTCTATAGTAAATTTTTCAAAAAATTATTTTTAACTGTCGCAAATTTTAAAAACGCCGAAGATCGCCTTTTCTATAGTAACTTTTTCAAAAATTATTTGTTCTGTCGCAAATTTTGAATACGCGCGCAAGACCATTTCTATTGTAAATTTGTCAAAAAATAATTTTTACTGTCGCAAATTTTAAATACGCCGACGATTGCCTTTTCTATTGTAAATTTTTCAAAAATAATATTTTACTGTCGCAAATTTTAAATACGCCAAGGATTGCCTTTTCTATAGTAAATTTCACAAAAAATTATCTTTTACTGTCGCAAATTTTAAATACGCCGAGGATTGCCTTTTCTATAGTAAATTTTTCGAAAAATTATTTTTTACGTTCTCAAATTTTAAATACGCCTACGATTACCTTTTCTATAGTAAATAATTCAAAAAACAATTTTTTACTGTCGCAAATTTTAAATACGCCGAGGATTGCATTTTCTATAGTAAATTTTTCAAAAAATTATTTTTTACTGTCGCAAATTTTAAATACACCGAGTTTGGCCTTTCTATAAAAAATTTTTCAAAAAATAATATTTTACTGTCGAAAATTTAAAATACGCCGAAGATTGCATTTTCTATAGTAAATTTCACAAAAAATTGTCTTTTACTGTCGCAAATTTTAAATACGACGAGGATTGCCTTTTCTATTGTAAACTTTTCAAAAATTATTTTTTTCTGTCGCAAATTTTAAATACGGCGAATATGACCTTTTCTATAGTAAATTTTACAACAAATTATTTTCTACCGTCGCAAATTTTAAATACGCCAAAAAATTATTTTTACTGTCGAAAATTTAAAATACCCCGAAAATTGCCTTTTCTATAGTAAATTTTCCAACATATTATTTCGTACCCTTGCAAATTTTAAATACGCCAGGTATTACCTTTTCTATTGTAAATTTTTCAAACAATTATTTTTACTGTCGCAAATTTTAAATACGCCGAGGATTGCCTTTAATATAGTAAATTTTGCAAAAAATTATTTTTTACTGTAGCAAATTTTAAATACGCCGAGGATTGCCTTTTCTATAGTAAATATTTCAAAAAATATTTTTTTACTGTCGCAAATTTTAAGTACGCCGAGGGTTGCCTTTTCTATAGTAAATTTTTCAAAAAATAATTTTGATTTTCGCAAATTTTGAATACGGCGAGTATGGCCTTTTCTATAGTTAATTTTTTAATGTCGCAAATTTTAAATACGCCAAGGATTGCCTTTTCTATAGTAAATTTTTCAAAAAGTTATTTTTTACTGTCGCAAATTTAAAATACGGTGAGTATGGCCCTTTCTATTGTAAATTTTTCAAAAAATAATTTTTTACTGTCGCAAATTTTAAATACGCAGAGGCTTGCCTTTTCTATAGTAAATTTTTCAAAAAATTATTTTTTCTGTCGCAAATTTTGAATACGCGAGTGTGGCCTCTTTATAGTAAATTTTTTGAAAAATTGTTTTTTACGTTCTCAAATTTTAAATACGCCCAGGATTGCCTTTTCTATAATAAATTATTCAAAAAATTATTTTCACTGTCGCAAATTTTTAATACGCCGAGGATTGCCTTTTCTATAGTAAATTTTTCAAAAAATTATTTTTTACTGTCGCAAATTTTAAATACACCGAGTATGGCCTTTATATAGTAAATTATTCAAAAAATAATATTTTACTGTCGAAAATTTTAAATACGCCGCGGATTGCCTTTTCTATAGTAAATTTTTCAAAAATTATCTTTTACTGTCGCAAATTTTAAATACGTCGAGGATTGCCTTTTCTATTGTAAACTTTTCAAAAAATTATTTTTTTCTGTCGCAAATTTTAAATACGACGAGAATGGCCTTTTCTATAGTAAATTTTTCAAAAAATAATTTTTTACTGCCGCAAATTTTAAATACGCCGAGGATTGCCTTTTCTATAGTAAATTTGTCAAAAAATTATTTTGTACTGTCGCAAATTTTAAATACGCCGAGGATTGCTTCTTCTATAGTAAATTTTTCAAAAAATAATTTCTATTTTCGCAAATTTTAAATACGCCGGGTACAGCCTTTTCTATAGTAAATTTTTCAAAAAATAATTTTGATTTTCGCAAATTTCGAATACGGCGGGTATGGCCTTTTCTATAGTAAATTTTTCCAAAAATAATTTTTTACTGTCGGAAATTTTAAATACGCCAAGGATTGCCTTTTCTATAGTAAATTTCTCAAAAAATTATTTTTTATTGTCGCAAATTTTAAATAAACCGAGTATGGCCTTTATATAGTAAATTATTCAAAAAATAATATTTTTCTGTCGAAAATTTTAAATACGCCGGGTATAGCCTTTTCTATAGTAAATTTTTCAAAAAATAATTTTGATTTTCGCAAATTTTGAATACGGCGGTTATGGACTTTTCTATAGTAAATTTTTCAAAAAATTATTTTTTTCTGTCGCAAATTTTAAATACGGAGTGCATGGCCTTTTCTATGGTAAGTTTTTCAAAAAATAATTTTTTACTGTCGCAAATATTAAATACGCCGAAGATTGCATTTTCTATAGTAAATTTTTCAAAAAATTATTTTTTACTGTCGCAAATTTTAAATGCGCAGAGGATTGCCTTTTCTATAGTAAATTTTTCAAAAAATAATTTTTATTTTCGCAAATTTTGAAAACGGCGAGTACGACCTTTTCTATGGTAAATTTTTCAAAAAATAAATTTTTACTGTCGCAAATTTTAAATACGCCAAGGATTGCCTTGTCTATAGTAAATTTTTCAAAAAATAATTTTTTACTGTCGCAAATTTTAAATACGCCGAGGATTGCATTTTCTATAGTAAATTTTTCAAAAAATTATACTGTCGCAAATTTTAAATACACCGAGTTTGGCCTTTCTATAGAAAATTTTTCAAAAAATAATATTTTACTGTCGAAAATTTAAAATACGCCGAAGATTGCATTTTCTATAGTAAATTTTTCAACAAATTATTTTCTACTGTCGCATAATTTTAAATACGTCGAGGATTGCCTTTTCTATAGTAAATTTTTCAAAAATTATCTTTTGCTGACGCAGATTTTAAATACGACGAGGATTGCCTTTTCTATTGTAAACTTTTCAAAAAATTATTTTTTTCTGTCGTAAATTTTAAATACGGCGAGAATGGCCTTTTCTATTGTAAATTTTTCAAAAAATAATTTTTAACTGTCCCAAATTTTAGATACGCCTAGGATTACCTTTTCTATAGTAAATATTTCAAAAAATAATTTTTTATTGTCGCAAATTTTAAATACGCCGAGGATTGCATTTTCTATAGTAAATTTTTCAAAAAATTATACTGTCGCAAATTTTAAATACACCGAGTTTGGCCTTTCTATAGAAAATTTTTCAAAAAATAATATTTTACTGTCGAAAATTTAAAATACGCCGAAGATTGCATTTTCTATAGTAAATTTTTCAACAAATTATTTTCTACTGTCGCATAATTTTAAATACGTCGAGGATTGCCTTTTCTATAGTAAATGTTTCAAAAATTATCTTTTGCTGACGCAGATTTTAAATACGACGAGGATTGCCTTTTGTATTGTAAACTTTTCAAAAAATTATTTTTTTCTGTCGTAAATTTTAAATACGGCGAGAATGGCCTTTTCTATTGTAAATTTTTCAAAAAATAATTTTTAACTGTCCCAAATTTTAGATATGCCTAGGATTACCTTTTCTATAGTAAATATTTCAAAAAATAATTTTTTATTGTCGCAAATTTTAAATACGCCGAGGTTTGCATTTTCTATAGTAAATTTTTCAAAAAATTATTTTTTACTGTCACAAATTTTAAATACACCGAGTTTGGCCTTTCTATAGAAAATTTTTCAAAAAATAATATTTTACAGTCGAAAATTTAAAATACGCCGAAGATTGCATTTTCTATAGTAAATTTTTCAACAAATTATTTTTTACTGTCGCAAATTTTAAATTCGCCAAGGTTTGCCTTTTCTATAGTAAATTTCTCAAAAAAATATTTTTTATTGTTGCAAATTTTAAATACGCCGAGGATTGCCTTTTCTATTGCAAACTTTTCAAAAAATTATTTTTTTCTGTCGCAAATTTTAAATACGGAGTGTATGGCCTTTTATATGGTAAGTTTTTCAAAAAATAATTTTTTACTGTCGGAAATTTTAAATGCGCAGAGGATTGCCTTTTCTATAGTAAATTTTTCAAAAAATAATTTTTATTTTCGCAAATTTTGAAAACGGCGAGTACGAACTTTTCTATTGTAAATTTTTCAAAAAATAAATTTTTACTCTCGCAAATTTTAAGTACGCCAAGGATTGCCTTCTCTATAGTAAATTTTTCAAAAAATTATTTTTTACTGTCGCAAATTTTAAATACGCCGAGGATTGCCTTTTCTATAGTAAATTTTTCGAAAAATTATTTTTTACGCTCGCAAATTTTAAATACGCCTAGGATTACCTTTTCTATAGTAAATATTTCAAAAAATAATTTTTTACTGTCGCAAATTTTAAATACGCCGAGGATTGCATTTTCTATAGTAAATTTTTCAAAAAATAATTTTTTACTGTCGCAAATTTTAAATACACCGAGTTTGGCCTTTCTATAGAAAATTTTTCAAAAAATAATATTTTACTGTCGAAAATTTAAAATACGCCGAAGATTGCATTTTCTATAGTAAATTTTTCAACAAATTATTTTCTACTGTCGCATAATTTTAAATACACCGAGGATTGCCCTTTCTATAATAAATTTTTCAAAAAATAATATTTTACTGTCGAAAATTTAAAATACGCCGAAGATTGCATTTTCTATAGTAAATTTTTCAACAAATTATTTTTTACTGTCGCAAATTTTAAATACGCCAGGATTGCCTTTTCTATAGTAAATTTCTCAAAAAATTATTTTTTATTGTCGCAAATTTTAAATACGCCGAGGATTGCCTTTTCTATTGTAAACTTTTCAAAAAATTATTTTTTTCTGTCGCAAATTTTAAATACGGATTGTATGGCCTTTTCTATGGTAAGTTTTTCAAAAAATAATTTTTTACTGTCGCAAATATTAAATACGCCGAAGATTGCATTTTCTATAGTAAATTTTTCAAAAAATAATTTTTTACTGTCGCAAATTTTAAATGCGCAGAGGATTGCCTTTTCTATAGTAAATTTTTCAAAAAATAATTTTTATTTTCGCAAATTTTGAAAACGGCGAGTACGACCTTTTCTATGGTAAATTTATCAAAAAATAAATTTTTACTGTCGCAAATTTTAAATGCGCCAAGGATTGCCTTCTCTATAGTAAATTTTTCAAAAAATTATTTTTTACTGTCGCAAATTTGAAATACGCCGAGGATTGCCTTTTCTATAGTAAATTTTTCGAAAAATTATTTTTTACGTTCTCAAATTTTAAATACGCCTAGGATTACCTTTTCTATAGTAAATAATTCAAAAAACAATTTTTTACTGTCGCAAATTTTAAATACGCCGAGGATTGCATTTTCTGTAGTAAATTTTTCAAAAAATTATTTTTTACTGTCGCAAATTTTAAATACACCGAGTTTGGCATTTCTATAGAAAATTTTTCAAAAAATAATATTTTACTCTCGAAAATTTAAAATACGCCGAAGATTGCATTTTCTATAGTAAATTTTTCAACAAATTATTTTTTACTGTCGCAAATTTTAAATACGCCAAGGATTGCCTTTTCTATAGTAAATTTCACAAAAAATTATCTTTTACTGTCGCAAATTTTAAATACGACGAGGATTGCCTTTTCTATTGTAAACTTTTCAAAAAATTATTTTTTTCTGTCGCAAATTTTAAATACGGCGAGAAGGACTTTTCTATTGTAAATTTTTCAAAAAATAATTTTTAACTGTCCCAAATTTTAAATACGCCGAGGATTGCCTTTTCTATAGTAAATTTGACAAAAAATTTTTTTTTAACTGTCGCAAATTTTAAATACGCCGAGGATTGCCTTTTCTATAGTAAATTTTTCAAAAATTATCTTTTACTGTCGCAAATTTTAAATACGCCGAAGATTGCGTTTTCTATTGTAAACTTTTCAAAAAATGACTTTTCTGTCGCAAATTTTAAATACGGCGAGAATGGCCTTTTCTATAGTAAATTTTTCAAAAAATTATTTTTAACTGTCGCAAATTTTAAAAACGCCGAAGATCGCCTTTTCTATAGTAACTTTATCAAAAATTATTTGTTCTGTCGCAAATTTTGAATACGCGCGCAAGACCATTTCTATTGTAAATTTGTCAAAAAATAATTTTTACTGTCGCAAATTTTAAATACGCCAAGGATTGCCTTTTCTATAGTAAATTTCACAAAAAATTATCTTTTACTGTCGCAAATTTTAAATACGCCGAGGATTGCCTTTTCTATTGTAAACTTTTCAAAAAATTATTTTTTTCTGTCGCAAATTTTAAATACGGATTGTATGGCCTTTTCTATGGTAAGTTTTTCAAAAAATAATTTTTTACTGTCGCAAATATTAAATACGCCGAAGATTGCATTTTCTATAGTAAATTTTTCAAAAAATTATTTTTTACTGTCGCAAATTTTAAATGCGCAGAGGATTGCCTTTTCTATGTAAATTTTTCAAAAAATAATTTTTATTTTCGCAAATTTTGAAAACGGCGAGTACGACCTTTTCTATGGTAAATTTTTCAAAAAATAAATTTTTACGGTCGCAAATTTTAAATACGCCGAGGATTGCCTTTTTTATAGTAAATTTTTCGAAAAATTATTTTTTACGTTCTCAAATTTTAAATACGCCTAGGATTACCTTTTCTATAGTAAATATTTCAAAAAACAATTTTTTATTGTCGCAAATTTTAAATACGCCAAGGATTGCATTTTCTATAGTAAAATTTTCAAAAAATTATTTTTTACTGTCGCAAATTTTAAATACGCCGAGGATTGCCTTTTCTATAGTAAATTTTTCGAAAAATTATTTTTTACGTTCTCAAATTTTAAATACGCCTAGGATTACCTTTTTATAGTAAATATTTCAAAAAACAATTTTTTACTGTCGCAAATTTTAAATACGCCGAGGATTGCATTTTCTATAGTAAATTTTTCAAAAAATTATTTTTTACTGTCGCAAATTTTAAATACGACGAGGATTGCCTTTTCTATACACCGAGTTTGGGCTTTCTATAAAAAATTTTTCAAAAAATAATATTTTACTGTCGAAAATTTAAAATACGCCGAAGATTGCATTTTCTATAGTAAATTTCACAAAAAATTGTCTTTTACTGTCGCAAATTTTAAATACGACGAGGATTGCCTTTTCTATTGTAAACTTTTCAAAAATTATTTTTTTCTGTCGCAAATTTTAAATACGGCGAATATGACCTTTTCTATAGTAAATTTTACAACAAATTATTTTCTACCGTCGCAAATTTTAAATACGCCAAAAAATTATTTTACTGTCGAAAATTTAAAATACCCCGAAAATTGCCTTTTCTATAGTAAATTTTCCAACATATTATTTTGTACCCTCGCAAATTTTAAATACGCCAGGTATTACCTTTTCTATTGTAAATTTTTCAAACAATTATTTTTACTGTCGCAAATTTTAAATACGCCGAGGATTGCCTTTACTATAGTAAATTTTGCAAAAAATTATTTTTTACTGTAGCAAATTTTAAATACGCCGAGGATTGCCTTTTCTATAGTAAATATTTCAAAAAATATTTTTTTACTGTCGCAAATTTTAAGTACGCCGAGGGTTGCCTTTTCTATAGTAAATTTTTCAAAAAATAATTTTGATTTTCGCAAATTTTGAATACGGCGAGTATGGCCTTTTCTATAGTTAATTTTTTAATGTCGCAAATTTTAAATACGCCAAGGATTGCCTTTTCTATAGTAAATTTTTCAAAAAGTTATTTTTTACTGTCGCAAATTTAAAATACGGTGAGTATGGCCCTTTCTATTGTAAATTTTTCAAAAAATAATTTTTTACTGTCGCAAATTTTAAATACGCAGAGGCTTGCCTTTTCTATAGTAAATTTTTCAAAAAATTATTTTTTCTGTCGCAAATTTTGAATACGCGAGTGTGGCCTCTTTATAGTAAATTTTTTGAAAAATTGTTTTTTACGTTCTCAAATTTTAAATACGCCCAGGATTGCCTTTTCTATAATAAATTATTCAAAAAATTATATTCACTGTCGCAAATTTTTAATACGCCGAGGATTGCCTTTTCTATAGTAAATTTTTCAAAAAATTATTTTTTACTGTCGCAAATTGTAAATACGACGAGAATGGCCTTTTCTATAGTAAATTTTTGAAAAAATAATTTTTTACTGCCGCAAATTTTAAATACGCCGAGGATTGCCTTTTCTATAGTAAATTTATCAAAAAATAATTTTGTACTGTCGCAAATTTTAAATACGCCGAGGATTGCCTCTTCTATAGTAAATTTTTCAAAAAATAATTTCTATTTTCGCAAATTTTAAATACGCCGGGTATAGCCTTTTCTATAGTAAATTTTTCAAAAAATAATTTTGATTTTCGCAAATTTCGAATACGGCGGGTATGGCCTTTTCTATAGTAAATTTTTCCAAAAATAATTTTTTACTGTCGGAAATTTTAAATACGCCAAGGATTGCCTTTTCTATAGTAAATTTCTCAAAAAATTATTTTTTATTGTCGCAAATTTTAAATAAACCGAGTATGGCCTTTATATAGTAAATTATTCAAAAAATAATATTTTTCTGTCGAAAATTTTAAATACGCCGGGTATAGCCTTTTCTATAGTAAATTTTTCAAAAAATAATTTTGATTTTCGCAAATTTTGAATACGGCGGGTATGGACTTTTCTATAGTAAATTTTTCAAAAAATTATTTTTTTCTGTCGCAAATTTTAAATACGGAGTGCATGGCCTTTTCTATGGTAAGTTTTTCAAAAAATAATTTTTTACTGTCGCAAATTTTAAATGCGCCGAAGATTGCATTTTCTATAGTAAATTTTTCAAAAAATAATTTTTTACTGTCGCAAATTTTAAATGCGCAGAGGATTGCCTTTTCTATAGTAAATTTTTCAAAAAATAACTTTTATTTTCGCAAATTTTGAAAACGGCGAGTACGAACTTTTCTATGGTAAATTTTTACTGTCGCAAATTTTAAATACGCCAAGGATTGCCTTGTCTATAGTAAATTTTTCAAAAAATAATTTTTTACTGTCGCAAATTTTAAATACGCCGAGGATTGCATTTTCTATAGTAAATTTTTCAAAAAATTATACTGTCGCAAATTTTAAATACACCGAGTTTGGCCTTTCTATAGAAAATTTTTCAAAAAATAATATTTTACTGTCGAAAATTTAAAATACGCCGAAGATTGCATTTTCTATAGTAAATTTTTCAACAAATTATTTTCTACTGTCGCATAATTTTAAATGCGTCGAGGATTGCCTTTTCTATAGTAAATTTTTCAAAAATTATATTTTGCTGTCGCAGATTTTAAATACGACGAGGATTGCCTTTTCTATTGTACTCTTTTCAAAAAATTATTTTTTTCTGTCGCAAATTTTAAATACGGCGAGAATGGCCTTTTCTATTGTAAATTTTTCAAAAAATAATTTTTAACTGTCCCAAATTTTAGATACGCCTAGGATTACCTTTTCTATAGTAAATATTTCAAAAAATAATTTTTTACTGTCGCAAATTTTAAATACGCCGAGGATTGCATTTTCTATAGTAAATTTTTCAAAAAATTATTTTTTACTGTCGCAAATTTTAAATACACCGAGTTTGGCCTTTCTATAGAAAATTTTTCAAAAAATAATATTTTACAGTCGAAAATTTAAAATACGCCGAAGATTGCATTTTCTATAGTAAATTTTTCAACATATTATTTTTTACTGTCGCAAATTTTAAATTAGCCAAGGATTGCCTTTTCTATAGTAAATTTCTCAAAAAATTATTTTTTATTGTCGCAAATTTTAAATACGCCGAGGATTGCCTTTTCTATTGCAAACTTTTCAAAAAATTATTTTTTTCTGTCGCAAATTTTAAATACGGAGTGTATGGCCTTTTCTATGGTAAGTTTTTCAAAAAATAATTTTTTACTGTCGAAAATTTAAAATACGCCGAAGATTGCATTTTCCATAGTAAATTTTTCAAAAAACTAATTTTTACAGTCGAAAATTTAAAATACGCCGAAGATTGCATTTCCTATAGTAAATTTTTCAACAAATTATTTTCTACTGTCGCATAATTTTAAATACGTCGAGGATTGCCTTTTCTATAGTAAATTTTTCAAAAATTATCTTTTGCTGTCGCAGATTTTAAATACGACGAGGATTGCCTTTTCTATTGTAAACTTTTCAAAAAATTATTTTTTTCTGTCGCAAATTTTAAATACGGCGAGAATGGCCTTTTCTATTGTAAATTTTTCAAAAAATAATTTTTAACTGTCCCAAATTTTAGATACGCCTAGGATTACCTTTTCTATAGTAAATATTTCAAAAAATTATATTTTACAGTCGAAAATTTAAAATACGCCGAAGATTGCATTTTCTATAGTAAATTTTTCAACAAATTATTTTTTACTGTCGCAAATTTTAAATTAGCCAAGGATTGCCTTTTCTATAGTAAATTTCTCAAAAAATTATTTTTTATTGTCGCAAATTTTAAATACGCCGAGGATTGCCTTTTCTATTGCAAACTTTTCAAAAAATTATTTTTTTCTGTCGCAAATTTTAAATACGGAGTGTATGGCCTTTTCTATGGTAAGTTTTTCAAAAAATAATTTTTTACTGTCGCAAATATTAAATACGCCGAAGATTGCATTTTCTATAGTAAATTTTTCAAAAAATAATTTTTATTTTCGCAAATTTTGAAAACGGCGAGTACGACTTTTCTATGGTAAATTTTTCAAAAAATAAATTTTTACTGTCGCAAATTTTAAATACGCCAAGGATTGCCTTGTCTATAGTAAATTTTTCAAAAAATTAATTTTTACTGTCGCAAAATTTAAATACGCCGAGGATTGCCTTTTCTATAGTAAATTTTTCGAAAAATTATTTTTTACGTTCGCAAATTTTAGATATGCCTAGGATTACCTTTTCTATAGTAAATATTTCAAAAAATAATGTTTTACAGTCGCAAATTTTAAATACGCCGAGGATTGCATTTTCTATAGTAAATTTTTCAATAAATTATTTTTTACTGTCGCAAATTTTAAATACACCGAGTTTGGCCTTTCTATAGAAAATTTTTCAAAAAATAATATTTTACTGTCGAAAATTTAAAATACGCCGAAGATTGCATTTTCTATAGTAAATTTTTCAACAAATTATTTTCTACTGTCGCATAATTTTAAATACGTCGAGGATTGCCTTTTCTATAGTAAATTTTTCAAAAATTATCTTTTGCTGTCGCAGATTTTAAATACGACGAGGATTGCCTTTTCTATTGTAAACTTTTCAAAAATTATTTTTTTCTGTCGCAAATTTTAAATACGGCGAGAATGGCCTTTTCTATTGTAAATTTTTCAAAAAATAATTTTTAACTGTCCCAAATTTTAGATACGCCGAAGATTGCATTTTCTATAGTAAATTTTTCAACAAATTATTTTTTACTGTCGCAAATTTTAAATTGGCCAAGGATTGCATTTTCTATAGTAAATTTTTCAAAAAATTATTTTTTACTGTCGCAAATTTTAAATACACCGAGGATTGCCTTTTCTATTGCAAACTTTTCAAAAAATTATTTTTTTCTGTCGCAAATTTTAAATACGGAGTGTATGGCCTTTTCTATGGTAAGTTTTTCAAAAAATAATTTTTTACTGTCGCAAATATTAAATACGCCGAAGATTGCATTTTCTATAGTAAATTTTTCAAAAAAAAATTTTTTACTGTCGCAAATTTTAAATGCACAGAGGATTGCCTTTTCTATAGTAAATTTTTCAAAAAATAATTTTATTTTCGCAAATTTTGAAAACGGCGAGTACGAACTTTTCTATTGTAAATTTTTCAAAAAATAAATTTTTACTCTCGCAAATTTTAAGTACGCCAAGGATTGCCTTCTCTATAGTAAATTTTTCAAAAAATTATTTTTTACTGTCGCAAATTTTAAATACGCCGAGGATTGCCTTTTCTATAGTAAATTTTTCGAAAAATTATTTTTTACGCTCGCAAATTTTAGATACGCCTAGGATTTCCTTTTCTATAGTAAATATTTCAAAAAATAATTTTTTACTGTCGCAAATTTTAAATACGCCGAGGATTGCATTTTCTATAGTAAATTTTTCAAAAAATTATTTTTTACTGTCGCAAATTTTAAATACACCGAGTTTGGCCTTTCTATAGAAAATTTTTCAAAAATTAATATTTTACTGTCGAAAATTTAAAATACGCCGAAGATTGCATTTTCTATAGTAAATTTTTCAACAATTTATTTTCTACTGTCGCATAATTTTAAATACACCGAGGATTGCCTTTTCTATAGTAAATTTTTAAAAAAATAATATTTTACTGTCGAAAATTTAAAATACGCCGAAGATTGCATTTTCTATAGTAAATTTTTCAACAAATTATTTTTTACTGTCGCAAACTTTAAATACGCCAAGGATTGCCTTTTCTATAGTAAATTTCTCAAAAAATTATTTTTTATTGTCGCAAATTTTAAATACGCCGAGGATTGCCTTTTCTATTGTAAACTTTTCAAAAAATTATTTTTTTCTGTCGCAAATTTTAAATACGGATTGTATGGCCTTTTCTGTGGTAAGTTTTTCAAAAAATAATTTTGATTTTCGCAAATTTTGAATACGGCGGGTATGGACTTTTCTATAGTAAATTTTTCAAAAAATTATTTTTTTCTGTCGCAAATTTTAAATACGGAGTGTAAGGCCTTTTCTATGGTAAGTTTTTCAAAAAATAATTTTTTACTGTCGCAAATATTAAATACGCCGAAGATTGCATTTTCTATAGTAAATTTTTCAAAAAATAATTTTTTACTGTCGCAAATTTTAAATGCGCAGAGGATTGCCTTTTCTATTGTAAATTTTTCAAAACATAATTTTTATTTTCGCAAATTTTGAAAACGGCGAGTACGACCTTTTCTATGGTAAATTTTTCAAAAAATAAATTTGCCTTGTCTATAGTAAATTTTTCAAAAAATTAATTTTTACTGTCGCAAATTTTAAATACGCCGAGGATTGCCTTTTCTATAGTAAATTTTTCGAGAAATTTTTTTTTACTGTCGCAAATTTTAGATACGCCTAGGATTACCTTTTCTATAGTAAATATTTCAAAAAATAATTTTTTACTGTCGCAAATTTTAAATACGCCGAGGATTGCATTTTCTATAGTAAATTTTTCAAAAAATTATTTTTTACTGTCGCAAATTTTAAATACACCGAATTTGGCCTTTCTATAGAAAATTTTTCAAAAAATAATATTTTACTGTCGAAAATTTAAAATACGCCGAAGATTGCATTTTCTATAGTAAATTTTTCAACAAATTATTTTCTACTGTCGCATAATTTTAAATACGTCGAGGATTGCCTTTTCTATAGTAAATTTTTCAAAAATTATCTTTTGCTGTCGCAGATTTTAAATACGACGAGGATTGCGTTTTCTATTGTAAACTTTTCAAAAAATTATTTTTTTCTGTCGCAAATTTTAAATACGGCGAGAATGGCCTTTTCTATTGTAAATTTTTCAAAAAATAATTTTTAACTGTCCCAAATTTTAGATACGCCTAGGATTACCTTTTCTATAGTAAATATTTCAAAAAATAATTTTTTACTGTCGCAAATTTTAAATACGCCGAGGATTGCATTTTCTATAGTAAATTTTTCAAAAAATTATTTTTTACTGTCGCAAATTTTAAATACACCGAGTTTGGCCTTTCTATAGAAAATTTTTCAAAAAATAATATTTTACAGTCGAAAATTTAAAATACGCCGAAGATTGCATTTTCTATAGTAAATTTTTCAACAAATTATTTTTTACTGTCGTAAATTTTAAATTAGCCAAGGATTGCCTGTTCTATAGTAAATTTCTCAAAAAATTATTTTTTATTGTCGCAAATTAAATACGCCGAGGATTGCCTTTTCTATTGCAAACTTTTCAAAAAATTATTTTTTTCTGTCGCAAATTTTAAATACGGAGTGTATGGCCTTATCTATGGTAAGTTTTTCAAAAAATAATTTTTTACTGTCGGTAATATTAAATACGCCGAAGATTGCATTTTCTATAGTAAATTTTTCAAAAAATAATTTTTTACTGTCGCAAATTTTAAATACGCAGAGGATTGCCTTTTCTATAGTAAATTTTTCAAAAAATAATTTTTATTTTCGCAAATTTTGAAAACGGCGAGTACGACCTTTTCTATTGTAAATTTTTCAAAAAATAAATTTTTACTCTCGCAAATTTTATGTACGCCAAGGATTGCCTTCTCTATAGTAAATTTTTCAAAAAATTATTTTTTACTGTCGCAAATTTTAAATACACCGAGTTTGGCCTTTCTATAGAAAATTTTTCAAAAAATAATATTTTACTGTCGAAAATTTAAAATACGCCGAAGATTGCATTTTCTATAGTAAATTTTTCAACAAATTGTTATCTACTGTCGCATAATTTTAAATACACCGAGGATTGCCTTTTCTATAGTAAATTTTTCAAAAAATAATATTTTACTGTCGAAAATTTAAAATACGCCGAAGATTGCATTTTCTATAGTAAATTTTTCAACAAATTATTTTTTACTGTCGCAAATTTTAAATACGCCAAGGATTGCCTTTTCTATAGTAAATTTCTCAAAAAATTATTTTTTATTGTCGCAAATTTTAAATACGCCGAGGATTGCCTTTTCTATTGTAAACTTTTCAAAAAACAATTTTTTACTGTCGCAAATTTTAAATACGCCGAGGATTGCATTTTCTATAGTAAATTTTTCAACAAATTATTTTTTACTGTCGCAAATTTTAAATACGCCAAGGATTGCCTTTTCTATAGTAAATTTCTCAAAAAATTATTTTTTATTGTCGCAAATTTTAAATACGCCGAGGATTGCCTTTTCTATTGTAAACTTTTCAAAAAACAATTTTTTACTGTCGCAAATTTTAAATACGCCGAGGATTGCCTTTTCTATTGTAAACTTTTCAAAAAACAATTTTTTACTGTCGCAAGTTTTAAATACGCCGAAGATTGCATTTTCTATAGTAAATTTTTCAACAAATTATTTTTTACTGTCGCAAATTTTAAATACGCCTAGGATTACCTTTTCTATAGTAAATATTTCAAAAAACAATTTTTTACTGTCGCAAATTTTAAATACGCCGAGGATTGCATTTTCTATAGTAAATTTTTCAAAAAATTATTTTTTACTGTCGCAAATTTTAAATACACCGAGTTTGGCCTTTCTATAGAAAATTTTTCAAAAAATTATATTTTACTGTCGAAAATTTAAAATACGCCGAAGATTGCATTTTCTATAGTAAATTTTTCAACAAATTATTTTTTACTGTCGCAAATTTTAAATACGGCGAATATGACCTTTTCTATAGTAAATTTTACAACAAATTACTTTCTACCGTCGCAAATTTTAAATACGCCAAAAAATTATTTTTACTGTCGAAAATTTAAAATACCCCGAAGATTGCCTTTTCTATAGTAAATTTTCCAACAAATTATTTTGTACCCTCGCAAATTTTAAATACGCCAGGTATTACCTTTTCTATTGTAAATTTTTCAAACAATTATTTTTACTGTCGCAAATTTTAAATACGCCGAGGATTGCCTTTACTATAGTAAATTTTGCAAAAAATTATTTTTTACTGTAGCAAATTTTAAATACGCCGAGGATTGCCTTTTCTATAGTAAATATTTCAAAAAATATTTTTTTACTGTCTCAAATTTTAAGTACGCCGAGGGTTGCCTTTTCTATAGTAAATTTTTCAAAAAATAATTTTGATTTTCGCAAATTTTGAATACGGCGAGTATGGCCTTTTCTATAGTTAATTTTTTAATGTCGCAAATTTTAAATACGCCAAGGATTACCTTTTCTATAGTAAATTTTTCAAAAAATTATTTTTTACTGTCGCAAATTTAAAATACGGTGAGTATGGCCCTTTCTATTGTAAATTTTTCAAAAAATACTTTTTTACTGTCGCAAATTTTAAATACGCAGAGGCTTGCCTTTTCTATAGTAAATTTTTCAAAAAATTATTTTTTCTGTCGCAAATTTTGAATACGCGAGTGTGGCCTCTTTATAGTAAATTTTTTGAAAAATTGTTTTTTACCTTCGCAAATTTTAAATACGCCCAGGATTGCCTTTTCTATAATAAATTATTCAAAAAATTATTTTCACTGTCGCAAATTTTAAATACGCCTAGGATTGCCTTTTCTATAGTAAATTTTTCAAAAAATTATTTTTTACTGTCGCAAATTTTAAGTACACCGAGTATGGCCTTTATATAGTAAATTATTCAAAAAATAATATTTTACTGTCGAAAATTTTAAATACGCCGCAGATTGCCTTTTCTATAGTAAATTTTTCAAAAATTATTTTTACTGTCGCAAATTTTAAATACGCCGAGGATTGCCTTTTCTATTGTAAACTTTTCAAAAAATTATTTTTTTCTGTCGCAAATTTTAAATACGACGAGAATGGCCTTTTCTATAGTAAATTTTTCAAAAAATAATTTTTTACTGCCGCAAATTTTAAATACGCCGAGGATTGCCTTTTCTATAGTAAATTTATCAAAAAATAATTTTGTACTGTCGCAAATTTTAAATACGCCGGGTATAGCCTTTTCTATAGTAAATTTTTCAAAAAATAATTTTGATTTTCGCAAATTTCGAATACGGCGGGTATGGCCTTTTCTATAGTAAATTTTTCCAAAAATCATTTTTTACTGTCGCAAATTTTAAATACGCCAAGGATTGCCTTTTCTATAGTAAATTTTTCAAAAAATAATTTCTATTTTCGCAAATTTTAAATACGCCGGGTATAGCCTTTTCTATAGTAAATTTTTCAAAAAATAATTTTGATTTTCGCAAATTTTGAATACGGCGGGTATGGACTTTTCTATAGTAAATTTTTCAAAAAATTATTTTTTTCTGTCGCAAATTTTAAATACGCCTAGGATTACCTTTTTATAGTAAATATTTCAAAAAACAATTTTTTACTGTCGCAAATTTTAAATACGCCGAGGATTGCATTTTCTATAGTAAATTTTTCAAAAAATTATTTTTTACTGTCGCAAATTTTAAATACACCGAGTTTGGGCTTTCTATAAAAAATTTTTCAAAAAATAATATTTTACTGTCGAAAATTTAAAATACGCCGAAGATTGCATTTTCTATAGTAAATTTCACAAAAAATTGTCTTTTACTGTCGCAAATTTTAAATACGCCGAGGATTGCCTTTTCTATTGTAAACTTTTCAAAAATTATTTTTTTCTGTCGCAAATTTTAAATACGGCGAATATGACCTTTTCTATAGTAAATTTTACAACAAATTATTTTCTACCGTCGCAAATTTTAAATACGCCAAAAAATTATTTTACTGTCGAAAATTTAAAATACCCCGAAAATTGCCTTTTCTATAGTAAATTTTCCAACATATTATTTTGTACCCTCGCAAATTTTAAATACGCCAGGTATTACCTTTTCTATTGTAAATTTTTCAAACAATTATTTTTACTGTCGCAAATTTTAAATACGCCGAGGATTGCCTTTACTATAGTAAATTTTGCAAAAAATTATTTTTTACTGTAGCAAATTTTAAATACGCCGAGGATTGCCTTTTCTATAGTAAATATTTCAAAAAATATTTTTTTACTGTCGCAAATTTTAAGTACGCCGAGGGTTGCCTTTTCTATAGTAAATTTTTCAAAAAATAATTTTGATTTTCGCAAATTTTGAATACGGCGAGTATGGCCTTTTCTATAGTTAATTTTTTAATGTCGCAAATTTTAAATACGCCAAGGATTGCCTTTTCTATAGTAAATTTTTCAAAAAGTTATTTTTTACTGTCGCAAATTTAAAATACGGTGAGTATGGCCCTTTCTATTGTAAATTTTTCAAAAAATAATTTTTTACTGTCGCAAATTTTAAATACGCAGAGGCTTGCCTTTTCTATAGTAAATTTTTCAAAAAATTATTTTTTCTGTCGCAAATTTTGAATACGCGAGTGTGGCCTCTTTATAGTAAATTTTTTGAAAAATTGTTTTTTACGTTCTCAAATTTTAAATACGCCCAGGATTGCCTTTTCTATAATAAATTATTCAAAAAATTATTTTCACTGTCGCAAATTTTTAATACGCCGAGGATTGCCTTTTCTATAGTAAATTTTTCAAAAAATTATTTTTTACTGTCGCAAATTGTAAATACGACGAGAATGGCCTTTTCTATAGTAAATTTTTCAAAAAATAATTTTTTACTGCCGCAAATTTTAAATACGCCGAGGATTGCCTTTTCTATAGTAAATTTATCAAAAAATAATTTTGTACTGTCGCAAATTTTAAATACGCCGAGGATTGCCTCTTCTATAGTAAATTTTTCAAAAAATAATTTCTATTTTCGCAAATTTTAAATACGCCGGGTATAGCCTTTTCTATAGTAAATTTTTCAAAAAATAATTTTGATTTTCGCAAATTTCGAATACGGCGGGTATGGCCTTTTCTATAGTAAATTTTTCCAAAAATAATTTTTTACTGTCGGAAATTTTAAATACGCCAAGGATTGCCTTTTCTATAGTAAATTTCTCAAAAAATTATTTTTTATTGTCGCAAATTTTAAATAAACCGAGTATGGCCTTTATATAGTAAATTATTCAAAAAATAATATTTTTCTGTCGAAAATTTTAAATACGCCGGGTATAGCCTTTTCTATAGTAAATTTTTCAAAAAATAATTTTGATTTTCGCAAATTTTGAATACGGCGGGTATGGACTTTTCTATAGTAAATTTTTCAAAAAATTATTTTTTTCTGTCGCAAATTTTAAATACGGAGTGCATGGCCTTTTCTATGGTAAGTTTTTCAAAAAATAATTTTTTACTGTCGCAAATTTTAAATGCGCCGAAGATTGCATTTTCTATAGTAAATTTTTCAAAAAATAATTTTTTACTGTCGCAAATTTTAAATGCGCAGAGGATTGCCTTTTCTATAGTAAATTTTTCAAAAAATAACTTTTATTTTCGCAAATTTTGAAAACGGCGAGTACGAACTTTTCTATGGTAAATTTTTACTGTCGCAAATTTTAAATACGCCAAGGATTGCCTTGTCTATAGTAAATTTTTCAAAAAATAATTTTTTACTGTCGCAAATTTTAAATACGCCGAGGATTGCATTTTCTATAGTAAATTTTTCAAAAAATTATACTGTCGCAAATTTTAAATACACCGAGTTTGGCCTTTCTATAGAAAATTTTTCAAAAAATAATATTTTACTGTCGAAAATTTAAAATACGCCGAAGATTGCATTTTCTATAGTAAATTTTTCAACAAATTATTTTCTACTGTCGCATAATTTTAAATACGGCGAGGATTGCCTTTTCTATAGTAAATTTTTCAAAAATTATATTTTGCTGTCGCAGATTTTAAATACGACGAGGATTGCCTTTTCTATTGTACTCTTTTCAAAAAATTATTTTTTTCTGTCGCAAATTTTAAATACGGCGAGAATGGCCTTTTCTATAGTAAATTTTTCAACATATTATTTTTTACTGTCGCAAATTTTAAATTAGCCAAGGATTGCCTTTTCTATAGTAAATTTCTCAAAAAATTATTTTTTATTGTCGCAAATTTTAAATACGCCGAGGATTGCCTTTTCTATTGCAAACTTTTCAAAAAATTATTTTTTTCTGTCGCAAATTTTAAATACGGAGTGTATGGCCTTTTCTATGGTAAGTTTTTCAAAAAATAATTTTTTACTGTCGAAAATTTAAAATACGCCGAAGATTGCATTTTCCATAGTAAATTTTTCAAAAAACTAATTTTTACAGTCGAAAATTTAAAATACGCCGAAGATTGCATTTCCTATAGTAAATTTTTCAACAAATTATTTTCTACTGTCGCATAATTTTAAATACGTCGAGGATTGCCTTTTCTATAGTAAATTTTTCAAAAATTATCTTTTGCTGTCGCAGATTTTAAATACGACGAGGATTGCCTTTTCTATTGTAAACTTTTCAAAAAATTATTTTTTTCTGTCGCAAATTTTAAATACGGCGAGAATGGCCTTTTCTATTGTAAATTTTTCAAAAAATAATTTTTAACTGTCCCAAATTTTAGATACGCCGAAGATTGCATTTTCTATAGTAAATTTTTCAACAAATTATTTTTTACTGTCGCAAATTTTAAATTGGCCAAGGATTGCATTTTCTATAGTAAATTTTTCAAAAAATTATTTTTTACTGTCGCAAATTTTAAATACACCGAGGATTGCCTTTTCTATTGCAAACTTTTCAAAAAATTATTTTTTTCTGTCGCAAATTTTAAATACGGAGTGTATGGCCTTTTCTATGGTAAGTTTTTCAAAAAATAATTTTTTACTGTCGCAAATATTAAATACGCCGAAGATTGCATTTTCTATAGTAAATTTTTCAAAAAAAAATTTTTTACTGTCGCAAATTTTAAATGCACAGCCTTTTCTATAGTAAATTTTTCAAAAAATAATTTTATTTTCGCAAATTTTGAAAACGGCGAGTACGACCTTTTCTATTGTAAATTTTTCAAAAAATAAATTTTTACTCTCGCAAATTTTAAGTACGCCAAGGATTGCCTTCTCTATAGTAAATTTTTCAAAAAATTATTTTTTACTGTCGCAAATTTTAAATACGCCGAGGATTGCCTTTTCTATAGTAAATTTTTCGAAAAATTATTTTTTACGCTCGCAAATTTTAGATACGCCTAGGATTTCCTTTTCTATAGTAAATATTTCAAAAAATAATTTTTTACTGTCGCAAATTTTAAATACGCCGAGGATTGCATTTTCTATAGTAAATTTTTCAAAAAATTATTTTTTACTGTCGCAAATTTTAAATACACCGAGTTTGGCCTTTCTATAGAAAATTTTTCAAAAATTAATATTTTACTGTCGAAAATTTAAAATACGCCGAAGATTGCATTTTCTATAGTAAATTTTTCAACAATTTATTTTCTACTGTCGCATAATTTTAAATACACCGAGGATTGCCTTTTCTATAGTAAATTTTTAAAAAAATAATATTTTACTGTCGAAAATTTAAAATACGCCGAAGATTGCATTTTCTATAGTAAATTTTTCAACAAATTATTTTTTACTGTCGCAAACTTTAAATACGCCAAGGATTGCCTTTTCTATAGTAAATTTCTCAAAAAATTATTTTTTATTGTCGCAAATTTTAAATACGCCGAGGATTGCCTTTTCTATTGTAAACTTTTCAAAAAATTATTTTTTTCTGTCGCAAATTTTAAATACGGATTGTATGGCCTTTTCTGTGGTAGGTTTTTCAAAAAATAATTTTGATTTTCGCAAATTTTGAATACGGCGGGTATGGACTTTTCTATAGTAAATTTTTCAAAAAATAATTTTTTTCTGTCGCAAATTTTAAATACGGAGTGTATGGCCTTTTCTATGGTAAGTTTTTCAAAAAATAATTTTTTACTGTCGCAAATATTAAATACGCCGAAGATTGCATTTTCTATAGTAAATTTTTCAAAAAATAATTTTTTACTGTCGCAAATTTTAAATGCGCAGAGGATTGCCTTTTCTATTGTAAATTTTTCAAAACATAATTTTTATTTTCGCAAATTTTGAAAACGGCGAGTACGACCTTTTCTATGGTAAATTTTTCAAAAAATAAATTTGCCTTGTCTATAGTAAATTTTTCAAAAAATTAATTTTTACTGTCGCAAATTTTAAATACGCCGAGGATTGCCTTTTCTATAGTAAATTTTTCGAGAAATTTTTTTTTACTGTCGCAAATTTTAGATACGCCTAGGATTACCTTTTCTATAGTAAATATTTCAAAAAATAATTTTTTACTGTCGCAAATTTTAAATACGCCGAGGATTGCATTTTCTATAGTAAATTTTTCAAAAAATTATTTTTTACTGTCGCAAATTTTAAATACACCGAATTTGGCCTTTCTATAGAAAATTTTTCAAAAAATAATATTTTACTGTCGAAAATTTAAAATACGCCGAAGATTGCATTTTCTATAGTAAATTTTTCAACAAATTATTTTCTACTGTCGCATAATTTTAAATACGTCGAGGATTGCCTTTTCTATAGTAAATTTTTCAAAAATTATCTTTTGCTGTCGCAGATTTTAAATACGACGAGGATTGCGTTTTCTATTGTAAACTTTTCAAAAAATTATTTTTTTCTGTCGCAAATTTTAAATACGGCGAGAATGGCCTTTTCTATTGTAAATTTTTCAAAAAATAATTTTTAACTGTCCCAAATTTTAGATACGCCTAGGATTACCTTTTCTATAGTAAATATTTCAAAAAATAATTTTTTACTGTCACAAATTTTAAATACGCCGAGGATTGCATTTTCTATAGTAAATTTTTCAAAAAATTATTTTTTACTGTCGCAAATTTTAAATACACCGAGTTTGGCCTTTCTATAGAAAATTTTTCAAAAAATAATATTTTACAGTCGAAAATTTAAAATACGCCGAAGATTGCATTTTCTATAGTAAATTTTTCAACAAATTATTTTTTACTGTCGTAAATTTTAAATTAGCCAAGGATTGCCTGTTCTATAGTAAATTTCTCAAAAAATTATTTTTTATTGTCGCAAATTAAATACGCCGAGGATTGCCTTTTCTATTGCAAACTTTTCAAAAAATTATTTTTTTCTGTCGCAAATTTTAAATACGGAGTGTATGGCCTTATCTATGGTAAGTTTTTCAAAAAATAATTTTTTACTGTCGGTAATATTAAATACGCCGAAGATTGCATTTTCTATAGTAAATTTTTCAAAAAATAATTTTTTACTGTCGCAAATTTTAAATACGCAGAGGATTGCCTTTTCTATAGTAAATTTTTCAAAAAATAATTTTTATTTTCGCAAATTTTGAAAACGGCGAGTACGACCTTTTCTATTGTAAATTTTTCAAAAAATAAATTTTTACTCTCGCAAATTTTATGTACGCCAAGGATTGCCTTCTCTATAGTAAATTTTTCAAAAAATTATTTTTTACTGTCGCAAATTTTAAATACACCGAGTTTGGCCTTTCTATAGAAAATTTTTCAAAAAATAATATTTTACTGTCGAAAATTTAAAATACGCCGAAGATTGCATTTTCTATAGTAAATTTTTCAACAAATTGTTTTCTACTGTCGCATAATATTAAATACACCGAGGATTGCCTTTTCTATAGTAAATTTTTCAAAAAATAATATTTTACTGTCGAAAATTTAAAATACGCCGAAGATTGCATTTTCTATAGTAAATTTTTCAACAAATTATTTTGTACTGTCGCAAATTTTAAATACGCCGAGGATTGCCTTTTCTATAGTAAATTTTTCAAAAATTATCTTTTACTGTCGCAGATTTTAAATACGACGAGGATTGCCTTTTCTATTGTAAACTTTTCAAAAAATTATTTTTTTCTGTCGCAAATTTTAAATACGGCGAGAATGGCCTTTTCTATTGTAAATTTTTCAAAAAATTATTTTTAACTGTCCCAAATTTTAGATACGCCTAGGATTACCTTTTCTATAGTAAATATTTCAAAAAATAATTTTTTACTGTCGCAAATTTTAAATACGCCGAGGATTGCATTTTCTATAGTAAATTTTTCAAAAAATTATTTTTTACTGTCGCAAATTTTAAATACACCGAGTTTGGCCTTTCTATAGAAAATTTTTCAAAAAATAATATTTTACAGTCGAAAATTTAATATACGCCGAAGATTGCATTTTCTATAGTAAATTTTTCAACAAATTATTTTTTACTGTCGCAAATTTTAAATTCGCCAAGGATTGCCTTTTCTATAGTAAATTTCTCAAAAAATTATTTTTTATTGTCGCAAATTTTAAATACGCCGAGGATTGCCTTTTCTATTGCAAACTTTTAAAAAAATTATTTTTTTCTGTCGCAAATTTTAAATACGGAGTGTATGGCCTTTTCTATGGTAAGTTTTTCAAAAAATAATTTTTTACTGTCGCAAATATTAAATACGCCGAAGATTGCATTTTCTATAGTAAATTTTTCAAAAAATAATTTTTTACTGTCGCAAATTTTAAATGCGCAGAGCATTGCCTTTTCTATAGTAAATTTTTCAAAAAATAATTTTTATTTTCGCAAATTTTGAAAACGGCGAATACGACCTTTTCTATTGTAATTTTTTCGAAAAATAAATTCTTACTCTCGCAAATTTTAAGTACGCCAAGGATTGCCTTCTCTATAGTAAATTTTTCAAAAAATTATTTTTTACTGTCGCAAATTATAAATACGCTGAGGATTGCCTTTTCTATAGTAAAATTTTCGAAAAATTATTTTTTACGCTCGCAAATTTTAGATACGCCTAGGATTACCTTTTCTATAGTAAATATTTCAAAAAATTATTTTTTACTGTCGCAAATTTTAAATACGCCAAGGATATCCTTTTCTATAGTAAATTTCTCAAAAAATTATTTTTTATTGTCGCAAATTTTAAATACGCCGAGGATTGCCTTTAGTAAATTATAGTAAATTTTTCAAAAAATTATTTTTTACTGTCGCAAATTATAAATACGCCGAGGATTGCCTTTTCTATAGTAAATTTTTCGAAAAATTATTTTTTACGCTCGCAAATTTTAGATACGCCTAGGATTACCTTTTCTATAGTAAATATTTCAAAAAATAATTTTTTATTGTCGCAAATTTTAAATACGCCGAGGATTGCATTTTCTATAGTAAATTTTTCAAAAAATTATTTTTTACTGTCGCAAATTTTAAATACACCGAGTTTGGCCTTTCTATAGAAAATTTTTCAAAAAATAATATTTTACTGTCGAAAATTTAAAATACGCCGAAGATTGCATTTTCTATAGTAAATTTGTCAGCAAATTATTTTCTACTGTCGCATAATTTTAAATACACCGAGGATTGCCTTTTCTATAGTAAATTTTTCAAAAAATAATATTTTACTGTCGAAAATTTAAAATACGCCGAAGATTGCATTTTCTATACTAAATTTTTCAACAAATTATTTTTTACTGTCGGAAATTTTAAATACGCCAAGGATATCCTTTTCTATAGTAAATTTCTCAAAAAATTATTTTTTATTGTCGCAAATTTTAAATACGCCGAGGATTGCCTTTTCTATTGTAAACTTTTCAAAAAATTATTTTTTTCTGTCGCAAATTTTAAATACGGATTGTATGGCCTTTTCTATGGTAAGTTTTTCAAAAAATAATTTTTTACTGTCGCAAATATTAAATACGCCGAAGATTGCATTTTCTATAGTAAATTTTTCAAAAAATAATTTTTTACTGTCGCAAATTTTAAATGCGCAGAGGATTGCCTTTTCTATAGTAAATTTTTCAAAAAATAATTTTTATTTTCGCAACTTTTGAAAACGGCGAGTACGACCTTTTCTATGGTAAATTTTTCAAAAAATAAATTTTTACTGTCGCAAATTTTAAATACGCCAAGGATTGCCTTCTCTATAGTAAATTTTTCAAAAAATTATTTTTTACTGTTGCAAATTTTAAATACGCCGAGGATTGCCTTTTCTATAGTAAATTTATCGAAAAATTATTTTTTACGTTCTCAAATTTTAAATACGCCTAGGATTACCTTTTCTATAGTAAATATTTCAAAAAATAATTTTTTACTGTCGCAAATTTTAAATACGCCGAGGATTGCATTTTCTATAGTAAATTTTTCAAAAAATTATTTTTTACTGTCGCAAATTTTAAATACACCGAGTTTGGCCTTTCTATAGAAAATTTTTCAAAAAATAATATTTTACTGTCGAAAATTTAAAATACGCCGACGATTGCATTTTCTATAGTAAATTTTTCAACAAATTATTTTCTACTGTCGCATAATTTTAAATACGTCGAGGATTGCCTTTTCTATAGTAAATTTTTCAAAAATTATCTTTTGCTGTCGCAGATTTTAAATACGACGAGGATTGCGTTTTCTATTGTAAACTTTTCAAAAAATTATTTTTTTCTGTCGCAAATTTTAAATACGGCGAGAATGGCCTTTTCTATTGTAAATTTTTCAAAAAATAATTTTTAACTGTCCCAAATTTTAGATACGCCTAGGATTACCTTTTCTATAGTAAATATTTCAAAAAATAATTTTTTACTGTCGCAAATTTTAAATACGCCGAGGATTGCATTTTCTATAGTAAATTTTTCAAAAAATTATTTTTTACTGTCGCAAATTTTAAATACACCGAGTTTGGCCTTTCTATAGAAAATTTGTCAAAAAATAATATTTTACAGTCGAAAATTTAAAATACGCCGAAGATTGCATTTTCTATAGTAAATTTTTCAACAAATTATTTTTTACTGTCGTAAATTTTAAATTAGCCAAGGATTGCCTGTTCTATAGTAAATTTCTCAAAAAATTATTTTTTATTGTCGCAAATTAAATACGCCGAGGATTGCCTTTTCTATTGCAAACTTTTCAAAAAATTATTTTTTTCTGTCGCAAATTTTAAATACGGAGTGTATGGCCTTTTCTATGGTAAGTTTTTCAAAAAATAATTTTTTACTGTCGGTAATATTAAATACGCCGAAGATTGCATTTTCTATAGTAAATTTTTCAAAAAATAATTTTTTACTGTCGCAAATTTTAAATACGCAGAGGATTGCCTTTTCTATAGTAAATTTTTCAAAAAATAATTTTTATTTTCGCAAATTTTGAAAACGGCGAGTACGACCTTTTCTATTGTAAATTTTTCAAAAAATAAATTTTTACTCTCGCAAATTTTATGTACGCCAAGGATTGCCTTCTCTATAGTAAATTTTTCAAAAAATTATTTTTTACTGTCGCAAATTTTAAATACACCGAGATTGGCCTTTCTATAGAAAATTTTTCAAAAAATAATATTTTACTGTCGAAAATTTAAAATACGCCGAAGATTGCATTTTCTATAGTAAATTTTTCAACAAATTATTTTCTACTGTCGCATAATTTTAAATACACCGAGGATTGCCTTTTCTATAGTAAATTTTTCAAAAAATAATATTTTACTGTCGAAAATTTAAAATACGCCGAAGATTGCATTTTCTATAGTAAATTTTTCAACAAATTATTTTTTACTGTCGCAAATTTTAAATACGCCAAGGATTGCCTTTTCTATAGTAAATTTCTCAAAAAATTATTTTTTATTGTCGCAAATTTTAAATACGCCGAGGATTGCCTTTTCTATTGTAAACTTTTCAAAAAACAATTTTTTACTGTCGCAAATTTTAAATACGCCGAGGATTGCATTTTCTATAGTAAATTTTTCAACAAATTATTTTTTACTGTCGCAAATTTTAAATACGCCAAGGATTGCCTTTTCTATAGTAAATTTCTCAAAAAATTATTTTTTATTGTCGCAAATTTTAAATACGCCGAGGATTGCCTTTTCTATTGTAAACTTTTCAAAAAACAATTTTTTACTGTCGCAAATTTTAAATACGCCGAGGATTGCCTTTTCTATTGTAAACTTTTCAAAAAACAATTTTTTACTGTCGCAAGTTTTAAATACGCCGAAGATTGCATTTTCTATAGTAAATTTTTCAACAAATTATTTTTTACTGTCGCAAATTTTAAATACGCCTAGGATTACCTTTTCTATAGTAAATATTTCAAAAAACAATTTTTTACTGTCGCAAATTTTAAATACGCCGAGGATTGCATTTTCTATAGTAAATTTTTCAAAAAATTATTTTTTACTGTCGCAAATTTTAAATACACTGAGTTTGGCCTTTCTATAGAAAATTTTTCAAAAAATTATATTTTACTGTCGAAAATTTAAAATACGCCGAAGATTGCATTTTCTATAGTAAATTTTTCAACAAATTATTTTTTACTGTCGCAAATTTTAAATACGCCAAGGATTGCCTTTTCTATAGTAAATTTCTCAAAAAATTGTTTTTTTCTGTCGCAAATTTTAAATACGGCGAATATGACCTTTTCTATAGTAAATTTTACAACAAATTACTTTCTACCGTCGCAAATTTTAAATACGCCAAAAAATTATTTTTACTGTCGAAAATTTAAAATACCCCGAAGATTGCCTTTTCTATAGTAAATTTTCCAACAAATTATTTTGTACCCTCGCAAATTTTAAATACGCCAGGTATTACCTTTTCTATTGTAAATTTTTCAAACAATTATTTTTACTGTCGCAAATTTTAAATACGCCGAGGATTGCCTTTAATATAGTAAATTTTGCAAAAAATTATTTTTTACTGTAGCAAATTTTAAATACGCCGAGGATTGCCTTTTCTATAGTAAATATTTCAAAAAATATTTTTTTACTGTCTCAAATTTTAAGTACGCCGAGGGTTGCCTTTTCTATAGTAAATTTTTCAAAAAATAATTTTGATTTTCGCAAATTTTGAATACGGCGAGTATGGCCTTTTCTATAGTTAATTTTTTAATGTCGCAAATTTTAAATACGCCAAGGATTGCCTTTTCTATAGTAAATTTTTCAAAAAATTATTTTTTACTGTCGCAAATTTAAAATACGGTGAGTATGGCCCTTTCTATTGTAAATTTTTCAAAAAATACTTCTTTACTGTCGCAAATTTTAAATACGCAGAGGCTTGCCTTTTCTATAGTAAATTTTTCAAAAAATTATTTTTTCTGTCGCAAATTTTGAATACGCGAGTGTGGCCTCTTTATAGTAAATTTTTTGAAAAATTGTTTTTTACCTTCGCAAATTTTAAATACGCCCAGGATTGCCTTTTCTATAATAAATTATTCAAAAAATTATTTTCACTGTCGCAAATTTTAAATACGCCGAGGATTGCCTTTTCTATAGTAAATTTTTCGAAAAATTATTTTTTACTGTCGAAAATTTTAAATACGCCGCGGATTGCCTTTTCTATAGTAAATTTTTCAAAAATTATCTTTTACTGTCGCAAATTTTAAATACGCCGAGGATTGCCTTTTCTATTGTAAACTTTTCAAAAAATTATTTTTTTCTGTCGAAAATTTTAAATACGACGAGAATGCCCTTTTCTATAGTAAATTTTTCAAAAAATTATTTTTTACTGTCGCAAATTTTAAATACGCCGAGGATTGCCTTTTCTATAGTAAATTTATCAAAAAATAATTTTGTACTGTCGCAAATTTTAAATACGCCAAGGATTGCCTTTTCTATAGTAAATTTTTCAAAAATTATCTTTTACTGTCGCAAATTTTAAATACGCCGAGGATTGCCTTTTCTATAGTAAATTATTCAAAAAATAATATTTTTCTGTCGAAAATTTTAAATACGCCGAGGATTGCCTTTTCTATAGTAAATTTTTCAAAAATTATCTTTTACTGTCGCAAATTTTAAATACGCCGAGGATTGCCTTTTCTATTGTAAACTTTTCAAAAAATTATTTTTTTCTGTCGCAAATTTTAAATACGCCGAGGATTGCCTTTTCTGTAGTAAATTTTTCAAAAAATAATTTCTATTTTCGCAAATTTTAAATACGCCGGGTATAGCCTTTTCTATAGTAAATTTTTCAAAAAATAATTTTGATTTTCGCAAATTTTGAATACGGCGGGTATGGACTTTTCTATAGTAAATTTTTCAAAAAATTATTTTTTTCTGTCGCAAATTTTAAATACGCCGAGGATTGCCTTTTCTATAGTAAATTTTTCAAAAAATTATTTTTTACTGTCGCAAATTTTAAGTACACCGAGTATGGCCTTTATATAGTAAATTATTCAAAAAATAATATTTTACTGTCGAAAATTTTAAATACGCCGCGGATTGCCTTTTCTATAGTAAATTTTTCAAAAATTATCTTTTACTGTCGCAAATTTTAAATACGCCGAGGATTGCCTTTTCTATTGTAAACTTTTCAAAAAATTATTTTTTTCTGTCGCAAATTTTAAATACGACGAGAATGGCCTTTTCTATAGTAAATTTTTCAAAAAATAATTTTTTACTGCCGCAAATTTTAAATACGCCGAGGATTGCCTTTTCTATAGTAAATTTATAAAAAAATAAATTTTGTACTGTCGCAAATTTTAAATACGCCGGGTATAGCCTTTTCTATAGTAAATTTTTCAAAAAATAATTTTGATTTTCGCAAAATTCGAATAGGGCGGGTATGGCCTTTTCTATAGTAAATTTTTCCAAAAATCATTTTTTACTGTCGCAAATTTTAAATACGCCAAGGATTGCCTTTTCTATAGTAAATTTTTCAAAAAATTATTTTTTACTGTCGCAAATTTTAAGTACACCGAGTATGGCCTTTATATAGTAAATTATTCAAAAAATAATATTTTACTGTCGAAAATTTTAAATACGCCGCGGATTGCCTTTTCTATAGTAAATTTTTCAAAAATTATCTTTTACTTTCGCAAATTTTAAATACGCCGAGGATTGCCTTTTCTATAGTAAATTTTTCGAAAAATTATTTTTTACGTTCTCAAATTTTAAATACGCCTAGGATTACCTTTTCTATAGTAAATATTTCAAAAAACAATTTTTTACTGTCGCAAATTTTAAATACGCCGAGGATTGCATTTTCTATAATAAATTTTTCAAAAAATTATTTTTTACTGTCGCAAATTTTAAATACACCGAGTTTGGCCTTTCTATAGAAAATTTTTCAAAAAATAATATTTTACTGTCGAAAATTTAAAATACGCCGAAGATTGCATTTTCTATAGTAAATTTTTCAACAAATCATTTTTTACAGTCGCAAATTTTAAATACGCCAAGGATTGCCTTTTCTATAGTAAATTTCTCAAAAAATTGTTTTTTTCTGTCGCAAATTTTAAATACGGCGAATATGACCTTTTCTATAGTAAATTTTCCAACAACAAATTTTTTTCTACCGTCGCAAATTTTAAATACGCCAAAAAATTATTTTTACTGTCGAAAATTTAAAATACCCCGAAGATTGCCTTTTCTATAGTAAATTTTCCAACAAATTATTTTGTACCCTCGCAAATTTTAAATACGCCAGGTATTACCTTTTCTATTGTAAATTTTTCAAACAATTATTTTTACTGTCGCAAATTTTAAATACGCCGAGGATTGCCTTTATTATAGTAAATTTTGCAAAAAATTATTTTTTACTGTAGCAAATTTTAAATACGCCGAGGATTGCCTTTTCTATAGTAAATATTTCAAAAAATATTTTTTTACTGTCGCAAATTTTAAGTACGCCGAGGGTTGCCTTTTCTATAGTAAATTTTTCAAAAAATAATTTTGATTTTCGCAAATTTTGAATACGGCGGGTATGGCCTTTTCTATAGTTAATTTTTTAATGTCGCAAATTTTAAATACCCCAAGGATTGCCTTTTCTATGGTAAATTTTTCAAAAAATTATTTTTTACTGTCGCAAATTTAAAATACGGTGAGTATGGCCCTTTCTATTGTAAATTTTTCAAAAAATAATTTTTTACTGTCGCAAATTTTAAATACGCAGAGGCTTGCCTTTCCTATAGTAAATTTTTCAAAAAATTATTTTTTCTGTCGCAAATTTTGAATACGCGAGTGTGGCCTCTTTATAGTAAATTTTTTGAAAAATTGTTTTTTACCTTCACAAATTTTAAATACGCCCAGGATTGCCTTTTCTATAATAAATTATTCAAAAAATTATTTTCACTGTCGCAAATTTTAAATACGCCGAGGAGTGCCTTTTCTATAGTAAATTTTTCACAAAATTATCTTTTACTGTCGCAAATTTTAAATACGCCGAGGATTGCCTTTTCTATTTTAAACTTTTCAAAAAATTATTTTTTTCTGTCGCAAATTTTAAATACGACGAGAATGGCCTTTTCTATAGTAAATTTTTCAAAAAATAATTTTTTACTGCCGCAAATTTTAAATACGCCGAGGATTGCCTTTTCTATAGTAAATTTATCAAAAAATAATTTTGTACTGTCGCAAATTTTAAAGACGCCGAGGATTGCCTCTTCTATAGTAAATTTTTCAAAAAATAATTTCTATTTTCGCAAATTTTAAATACGCCGGCTATAGCCTTTTCTATAGTAAATTTTTCAAAAAATAATTTTGATTTTCGCAAATTCCGAACACGGCGGGTATGGCCTTTTCTATAGTAAATTTTTCCAAAAATAATTTTTTACTGTCGCAAATTTTAAATACGCCAAGGATTGCCTTTTCTATAGTAAATTTCTCAAAAAATTATTTTTTATTGTCGCAAATTTTAAATAAAGCGAGTATGGCCTTTATATAGTAAATTATTCAAAAAATAATATTTTTCTGTCGAAAATTTTAAATACGCCGAGTATTGCCTTTTCTATAGTAAATTTTTCAAAAATTACCTTTTACTGTCGCAAATTTTAAATACGCCGAGGATTGCCTTTTCTATTGTAAACTTTTCAAAAAATTATTTTTTTCTGTCGCAAATTTTAAATACGACGAGAATGGACTTTTCTATAGTAAATTTTTCAAAAAATAATTTTTTACTGCCGCAAATTTTAAATACGCCAAGGATTGCCTTTTCTATAGTAAATTTATAAAAAAATTATTTTGTTATGTCGCAAATTTTAAATACGCAGAGAATTGCCTTTTCTATAGTAAATTTTTCAAAAAATAATTTCTATTTTCGCAAATTTTAAATACGCCGGGTATAGCCTTTTCTATAGTAAATTTTTCAAAAAATAATTTTGATTTTCGCAAATTTTGAATACGGCGGGTATGGACTTTTCTATAGTAAATTTTTCAAAAAATTATTTTTTACGTTCGCAAATTTTAGATACGCCTAGGATTACCTTTTCTATAGTAAATATTTCAAAAAATAATTTTTTACTGTCGCAAATTTTAAATACGCAGAGGATTGCATTTTCTATAGTAAATTTTACAAAAAATTATTTTTCACTGTCGCAAATTTTAAATACGGAGTGTATGGCCTTTTCTATGGTAAGTTTTTCAAAAAATAATTTTTTACTGTCGCAAATATTAAATACGACGAAGATTGCATTTTCTATAGTAAATTTTTCAAAAAATAATTTTTTACTGTCGCAAATTTTAAATGCGCAGAGGATTGCCTTTTCTATAGTAAAATTTTCAAAAAATAATTTTTATTTTCGCAAATTTTGAAAACGGCGAATACGACCTTTTCTATGGTAAATTTTTCAAAAAATAAATTTTTACTGTCGCAAATTTTAAATACGCCAAGGATTGCCTTCTCTATAGCAAATTTTTCAAAAAATTATTGTTTACTGTCGCAAATTTTAAATACGCCGAGGATTGCCTTTTCTATAGTAAATTTTTCGAAAAATTATTTTTTACGTTCGCAAATTTTAGATACGCCTAGGATTACCTTTTCTATAGTAAATATTTCAAAAAATAATTTTTTACTGTCGCAAATTTTAAATACGCCGAGGATTGCATTTTCTATAGTAAATTTTTCAAAAAATTATTTTTTACTGTCGCAAATTTTAAATACGCCGAGGATTGACTTTTCTATAGTAAATTTTTCAAAAATTATCTTTTACTGTCGCAGATTTTAAATACGACGAGGATTGCCTTTTCTATTGTAAACTTTTCAAAAAATTATTTTTTTCTGTCGCAAATTTTAAATACGGCGAGAATGGCCTTTTCTATTGTAAATTTTTCAAAAAATTATTTTTAACTGTCCCAAATTTTAGATACGCCTAGGATTACCTTTTCTATAGTAAATATTTCAAAAAATAATTTTTTACTGTCGCAAATTTTAAATACGCCGAGGATTGCATTTTCTGTAGTAAATTTTTCAAAAAATTATTTTTTACTGTCGCAAATTTTAAATACACCGAGTTTGGCCTTTCTATAGAAAATTTTTCAAAAAATAATATTTTACAGTCGAAAATTTAATATACGCCGAAGATTGCATTTTCTATAGTAAATTTTTCAACAAATTATTTTTTACTGTCGCAAATTTTAAATTCGCCAAGGATTGCCTTTTCTATAGTAAATTTCTCAAAAAATTATTTTTTATTGTCGCAAATTTTAAATACGCCGAGGATTGCCTTTTCTTTTGCAAACTTTTCAAAAAATTATTTTTTTCTGTCGCAAATTTTAAATACGGAGTGTATGGCCTTTTCTATGGTAAGTTTTTCAAAAAATAATTTTTTACTGTCGCAAATATTAAATACGCCGAAGATTGCATTTTCTATAGTAAATTTTTCAAAAAATAATTTTTTACTGTCGCAAATTTTAAATGCGCAGAGCATTGCCTTTTCTATAGTAAATTTTTCAAAAAATAATTTTTATTTTCGCAAATTTTGAAAACGGCGAATACGACCTTTTCTATTGTAATTTTTTCGAAAAATAAATTTTTACTCTCGCAAATTTTA
This sequence comes from Dioctria rufipes, assembly GCA_963924295.1. Lineage (NCBI taxonomy): Eukaryota > Metazoa > Arthropoda > Insecta > Diptera > Asilidae > Dioctria > Dioctria rufipes. The sequence continues at coordinate 103,918 of CAWUPM010000271.1, forward strand.
AGTACGCCAAGGATTGCCTTCTCTATAGTAAATTTTTCAAAAAATTATTTTTTACTGTCGCAAATTATAAATACGCCGAGGATTGCCTTTTCTATAGTAAAATTTTCGAAAAATTATTTTTTACGCTCGCAAATTTTAGATACGCCTAGGATTACCTTTTCTATAGTAAATATTTCAAAAAATTATTTTTTACTGTCGCAAATTTTAAATACGCGAGGATATCCTTTTCTATAGTAAATTTCTCAAAAAATTATTTTTTATTGTCGCAAATTTTAAATACGCCGAGGATTGCCTTTAGTAAATTATAGTAAATTTTTCAAAAAATTATTTTTTACTGTCGCAAATTATAAATACGCCGAGGATTGCCTTTTCTATAGTAAATTTTTCGAAAAATTATTTTTTACGCTCGCAAATTTTAGATACGCCTAGGATTACCTTTTCTATAGTAAATATTTCAAAAAATAATTTTTTACTGTCGCAAATTTTAAATACGCCGAGGATTGCATTTTCTATAGTAAATTTTTCAAAAAATTATTTTTTACTGTCGCAAATTTTAAATACACCGAGTTTGGCCTTTCTATAGAAAATTTTTCAAAAAATAATATTTTACTGTCGAAAATTTAAAATACGCCGAAGATTGCATTTTCTATAGTAAATTTGTCAGCAAATTATTTTCTACTGTCGCATAATTTTAAATACACCGAGGATTGCCTTTTCTATAGTAAATTTTTCAAAAAATAATATTTTACTGTCGAAAATTTAAAATACGCCGAAGATTGCATTTTCTATACTAAATTTTTCAACAAATTATTTTTTACTGTCGCAAATTTTAAATACGCCAAGGATATCCTTTTCTATAGTAAATTTCTCAAAAAATTATTTTTTATTGTCGCAAATTTTAAATACGCCGAGGATTGCCTTTTCTATTGTAAACTTTTCAAAAAATTATTTTTTTCTGTCGCAAATTTTAAATACGGATTGTATGGCCTTTTCTATGGTAAGTTTTTCAAAAAATAATTTTTTACTGTCGCAAATATTAAATACGCCGAAGATTGCATTTTCTATAGTAAATTTTTCAAAAAATAATTTTTTACTGTCGCAAATTTTAAATGCGCAGAGGATTGCCTTTTCTATAGTAAATTTTTCAAAAAATAATTTTTATTTTCGCAACTTTTGAAAACGGCGAGTACGACCTTTTCTATGGTAAATTTTTCAAAAAATAAATTTTTACTGTCGCAAATTTTAAATACGCCAAGGATTGCCTTCTCTATAGTAAATTTTTCAAAAAATTATTTTTTACTGTTGCAAATTTTAAATACGCCGAGGATTGCCTTTTCTATAGTAAATTTTTCGAAAAATTATTTTTTACGTTCTCAAATTTTAAATACGCCTAGGATTACCTTTTCTATAGTAAATATTTCAAAAAACAATTTTTTACTGTCGCAAATTTTAAATACGCCGAGGATTGCATTTTCTATAATAAATTTTTCAAAAAATTATTTTTTACTGTCGCAAATTTTAAATACACCGAGTTTGGCCTTTCTATAGAAAATTTTTCAAAAAATAATATTTTACTGTCGAAAATTTAAAATACGCCGAAGATTGCATTTTCTATAGTAAATTTTTCAAAAAATAATTTTTTACTGCCGCAAATTTTAAATACGCCAAGGATTGCCTTTTCTATAGTAAATTTATAAAAAAATTATTTTGTTATGTCGCAAATTTTAAATACGCCGAGGATTGCCTTTTCTATAGTAAATTTTTCAAAAAATAATTTCTATTTTCGCAAATTTTAAATACGCCGGGTATAGCCTTTTCTATAGTAAATTTTTCAAAAAATAATTTTGATTTTCGCAAATTTTGAATACGGCGGGTATGGACTTTTCTATAGTAAATTTTTCAAAAAATTATTTTTTTCTGTCGCAAATTTTAAATACGGAGTGTATGGCCTTTTCTATGGTAAGTTTTTCAAAAAATAATTTCTTACTGTCGCAAATATTAAATACGCCAATGATTGCATTTTCTATAGTAAATTTTTCAAAAAATAATTTTTTACTGTCGCAAATTTTAAATGCGCAGAGGATTGCCTTTTCTATAGTAAACTTTCAAAAAATAATTTTTATTTTCGCAAATTTTGAAAACGGCGAGTACGACCTTTTCTATGGTAAATTTTTCAAAAAATAAATTTTTACTGTCGCAAATTTTAAATACGCCAAGGATTGCCTTGTCTATAGTAAATTTTTCAAAAAATTATTTTTTACTGTCGCAAATTTTAAATACGCCGAGGATTGCCTTTTCTATAGTAAATTTTTCGAAAAATTATTTTTTACGTTCGCAAATTTTAGATACGCCTAGGATTACCTTTTCTATAGTAAATATTTCAAAAAATAATTTTTTACTGTCGCAAATTTTAAATACGCCGAGGATTGCATTTTCTAAAGTAAATTTTTCAAAAAATTATTTTTTACTGTCGCAAATTTTAAATACACCGAGTTTGGCCTTTCTATAGAAAATTTTTCAAAAAATAATATTTTACTGTCGAAAATTTAAAATACGACGAAGATTGCATTTTCTATAGTAAATTTTTCAACAAATTATTTTCTACTGTCGCATAATTTTAAATACGTCGAGGATTGCCTTTTCTATAGTAACTTTTTCAAAAATTATTAGTTCTGTCGCAAATTTTGAATACGCGCGCAAGACCATTTCTATTGTAAATTTGTCAAAAAATAATTTTTACTGTCGCAAATTTTAAATACGCCGACGATTGCCTTTTCTATTGTAAATTTTTCAAAAATAATATTTTACTGTCGCAAATTTTAAATACGCCAAGGATTGCCTTTTCTATAGTAAATTTTTCAAAAAATAATTTCTATTTTCGCAAATTTTAAATACGCCGGGTATAGCCTTTTCTATAGTAAATTTTTCAAAAAATAATTTTGATTTTCGCAAATTTTGAATACGGCGGGTATGGACTTTTCTATAGTAAATTTTTCAAAAAATTATTTTTTCTGTCGCAAATTTTAAATACGGAGTGTATGGCCTTTTCTATGGTAAGTTTTTCAAAAAATAATTTTTTACTGTCGCAAATATTAAATACGCCGAAGATTGCATTTTCTATAGTAAATTTTTCAAAAAATAATTTTTTACTGTCGCAAATTTTAAATACGGAGTGTATGGCCTTTTCTATGGTAAGTTTTTCAAAAAACAATTTTTTACTGTCGCAAATATTAAATACGACGAAGACTGCATTTTCTATAGTAAATTTTTCAAAAAATAATTTTTTACTGTCGCAAATTTTAAATGCGCAGAGGATTGCCTTTTCTATAGTAAAATTTTCAAAAAATAATTTTTATTTTCGCAAATTTTGAAAACGGCGAATACGACCTTTTCTATGGTAAATTTTTCAAAAAATAAATTTTTACTGTCGCAAATTTTAAATACGCCAAGAATTGCCTTCTCTATAGCAAATTTTTCAAAAAATTATTGTTTACTGTCGCAAATTTTAAATACGCCGAGGATTGCCTTTTCTATAGTAAATTTTTCGAAAAATTATTTTTTACGTTCGCAAATTTTAGATACGCCTAGGATTACCTTTTCTATAGTAAATATTTAAAAAAATAATTTTTTACTGTCGCAAATTTTAAATACGCCGAGGATTGCATTTTCTATAGTAAATTTTTCAAAAAATTATTTTTTACTGTCGCAAATTTTAAATACGCCGAGGATTGCCTTTTCTATAGTAAATTTTTCAAAAATTATCTTTTACTGTCGCAGATTTTAAATACGACGAGGATTGCCTTTTCTATTGTAAACTTTTCAAAAAATTATTTTTTTCTTTCGCAAATTTTAAATACGGCGAGAATGGCCTTTTCTATTGTAAATTTTTCACAAAATAATTTTTAACTGTCCCAAATTTTAGATACGCCTAGGATTACCTTTTCTATAGTAAATATTTCAAAAAATAATTTTTTACTGTCGCAAATTTTAAAAACGCCGAGGATTGCATTTTCTATAGTAAATTTTTCAAAAAATTATTTTTTACTGTCGCAAATTTTAAATACACCGGGTTTGGCCTTTCTATAGAAAATTTTTCAAAAAATAATATTTTACAGTCGAAAATTTAAAATACGCCGAAGATTGCATTTTCTATAGTAAATTTTTCAACAAATTATTTTTTACTGTCGCAAATTTTGAATTCGCCAAGGATTGCCTTTTCCATAGTAAATTTCTCAAAAAATTATTTTTTATTGTCGCAAATTTTAAATACGCCGAGGATTGCCTTTTCTATTGCAAACTTTTCAAAAAATTATTTTTTTCTGTCGCAAATTTTAAATACGGAGTGTATGGCCTTTTCTATGGTAAGTTTTTCAAAAAATAATTTTTTACTGTCGCAAATATTAAATACGCCGAAGATTGCATTTTCTATAGTAAATTTTTCAAAAAATAATTTTTTACTGTCGCAAATTTTAAATGCGCAGAGGATTGCCTTTTCTATAGTAAAATTTTCAAAAAATAATTTTTATTTTCGCAAATTTTGAAAACGGCGAATACGACCTTTTCTATGGTAAATTTTTCAAAAAATAAATTTTTACTGTCGCAAATTTTAAATACGCCAAGAATTGCCTTCTCTATAGCAAATTTTTCAAAAAATTATTGTTTACTGTCGCAAATTTTAAATACGCCGAGGATTGCCTTTTCTATAGTAAATTTTTCGAAAAATTATTTTTTACGTTCGCAAATTTTAGATACGCCTAGGATTACCTTTTCTATAGTAAATATTTAAAAAAATAATTTTTTACTGTCGCAAATTTTAAATACGCCGAGGATTGCATTTTCTATAGTAAATTTTTCAAAAAATTATTTTTTACTGTCGCAAATTTTAAATACGCCGAGGATTGCCTTTTCTATAGTAAATTTTTCAAAAATTATCTTTTACTGTCGCAGATTTTAAATACGACGAGGATTGCCTTTTCTATTGTAAACTTTTCAAAAAATTATTTTTTTCTGTCGCAAATTTTAAATACGGCGAGAATGGCCTTTTCTATTGTAAATTTTTCACAAAATAATTTTTAACTGTCCCAAATTTTAGATACGCCTAGGATTACCTTTTCTATAGTAAATATTTCAAAAAATAATTTTTTACTGTCGAAAATTTAAAATACGCCGAAGATTGCATTTTCTATAGTAAATTTGTCAGCAAATTATTTTCTACTGTCGCATAATTTTAAATACACCGAGGATTGCCTTTTCTATAGTAAATTTTTCAAAAAATAATATTTTACTGTCGAAAATTTAAAATACGCCGAAGATTGCATTTTCTATACTAAATTTTTCAACAAATTATTTTTTACTGTCGCAAATTTTAAATACACCAAGGATATCCTTTTCTATAGTAAATTTCTCAAAAAATTATTTTTTATTGTCGCAAATTTTAAATACGCCGAGGATTGCCTTTAGTAAATTATAGTAAATTTTTCAAAAAATTATTTTTTACTGTCGCAAATTATAAATACGCCGAGGATTGCCTTTTCTATAGTAAATTTTTCGAAAAATTATTTTTTACGCTCGCAAATTTTAGATACGCCTAGGATTACCTTTTCTATAGTAAATATTTCAAAAAATAATTTTTTACTGTCGCAAATTTTAAATACGCCGAGGATTGCATTTTCTATAGTAAATTTTTCAAAAAATTATTTTTTACTGTCGCAAATTTTAAATACACCGAGTTTGGCCTTTCTATAGAAAATTTTTCAAAAAATAATATTTTACTGTCGAAAATTTAAAATACGCCGAAGATTGCATTTTCTATAGTAAATTTGTCAGCAAATTATTTTCTACTGTCGCATAATTTTAAATACACCGAGGATTGCCTTTTCTATAGTAAATTTTTCAAAAAATAATATTTTACTGTCGAAAATTTAAAATACGCCGAAGATTGCATTTTCTATACTAAATTTTTCAACAAATTATTTTTTACTGTCGCAAATTTTAAATACGCCAAGGATATCCTTTTCTATAGTAAATTTCTCAAAAAATTATTTTTTATTGTCGCAAATTTTAAATACGCCGAGGATTGCCTTTTCTATTGTAAACTTTTCAAAAAATTATTTTTTTCTGTCGCAAATTTTAAATACGGATTGTATGGCCTTTTCTATGGTAAGTTTTTCAAAAAATAATTTTTTACTGTCGCAAATATTAAATACGCCGAAGATTGCATTTTCTATAGTAAATTTTTCACAAAATAATTTTTTACTGTCGCAAATTTTAAATGCGCAGAGGATTGCCTTTTCTATAGTAAATTTTTCAAAAAATAATTTTTATTTTCGCAACTTTTGAAAACGGCGAGTACGACCTTTTCTATGGTAAAGTTTTCAAAAAATAAATTTTTACTGTCGCAAATTTTAAATACGCCGAGGATTGCCTTCTCTATAGTAAATTTTTCAAAAAATTATTTTTTACTGTTGCAAATTTTAAATACGCCGAGGATTGTCTTTTCTATAGTAAATTTTTCGAAAAATTATTTTTACGTTCTCAAATTTTAAATACGCCTAGGATTACCTTTTCTATAGTAAATATTTCAAAAAACAATTTTTTACTGTCGCAAATTTTAAATACGCCGAGGATTGCATTTTCTATAATAAATTTTTCAAAAAATTATTTTTTACTGTCGCAAATTTTAAATACACCGAGTTTGGCCTTTCTATAGAAAATTTTTCAAAAAATAATATTTTACTGTCGAAAATTTAAAATACGCCGAAGATTGCATTTTCTATAGTAAATTTTTCAACAAATCATTTTTTACTGTCGCAAATTTTAAATACGCCAAGGATTGCCTTTTCTATAGTAAATTTCTCAAAAAATTGTTTTTTTCTGTCGCAAATTTTAAATATGGCGAATATGACCTTTTCTATAGTAAATTTTCCAACAACAAATTTTTTTCTACCGTCGCAAATTTTAAATACGCCAAAAAATTATTTTTACTGTCGAAAATTTAAAATACCCCGAAGATTGCCTTTTCTATAGTAAATTTTCCAACAAATTATTTTGTACCCTCGCAAATTTTAAATACGCCAGGTATTACCTTTTCTATTGTAAATTTTTCAAACAATTATTTTTACTGTCGCAAATTTTAAATACGCCGAGGATTGCCTTTACTATAGTAAATTTTGCAAAAAATTATTTTTTACTGTAGCAAATTTTAAATACGCCGAGGATTGCCTTTTCTATAGTAAATATTTCAAAAAATATTTTTTTACTGTCGCAAATTTTAAGTACGCCGAGGGTTGCCTTTTCTATAGTAAATTTTTCAAAAAATAATTTTGATTTTCGCAAATTTTGAATACGGCGGGTATGGCCTTTTCTATAGTTAATTTTTTAATGTCGCAAATTTTAAATACGCCAAGGATTGCCTTTTCTATAGTAAATTTTTCAAAAAATTATTTTTTACTGTCGCAAATTTAAAATACGGTGAGTATGGCCCTTTCTATTGTAAATTTTTCAAAAAATAATTTTTTACTGTCGCAAATTTTAAATACGCAGAGGCTTGCCTTTTCTATAGTAAATTTTTCAAAAAATTATTTTTTCTGTCGCAAATTTTGAATACGCGAGTGTGGCCTCTTTATAGTAAATTTTTTGAAAAATTGTTTTTTACCTTCACAAATTTTAAATACGCCCAGGATTGCCTTTTCTATAATAAATTATTCAAAAAATTATTTTCACTGTCGCAAATTTTAAATACGCCGAGGAGTGCCTTTTCTATAGTAAATTTTTCACAAAATTATCTTTTACTGTCGCAAATTTTAAATAAGCCGAGGATTGCCTTTTCTATTTTAAACTTTTCAAAAAATTATTTTTTTCTGTCGCAAATTTTAAATACGACGAGAATGGCCTTTTCTATAGTAAATTTTTCAAAAAATTATTTTTTACTGCCGCAAATTATAAATACGCCGAGGATTGCCTTTTCTATAGTAAATTTATCAAAAAATAATTTTGTACTGTCGCAAATTTTAAAGACGCCGAGGATTGCCTCTTCTATAGTAAATTTTTCAAAAAATAATTTCTATTTTCGCAAATTTTAAATACGCCGGCTATAGCCTTTTCTATAGTAAATTTTTCAAAGAATAATTTTGATTTTCGCAAATTCCGAATACGGCGGGTATGGCCTTTTCTATAGTAAATTTTTCCAAAAATAATTTTTTACTGTCGCAAATTTTAAATACGCCAAGGATTGCCTTTTCTATAGTAAATTCCTCAAAAAATTATTTTTTATTGTCGCAAATTTTAAATAAACCGAGTATGGCCTTTATATAGTAAATTATTCAAAAAATAATATTTTTCTGTCGAAAATTTTAAATACGCCGAGGATTGCCTTTTCTATAGTAAATTTTTCAAAAATTATCTTTTACTGTCGCAAATTTTAAATACGCCGATGATTGCCTTTTCTATTGTAAACTTTTCAAAAAATTATTTTTTTCTGTCGCAAATTTTAAATACGACGAGAATGGACTTTTCTATAGTAAATTTTTCAAAAAATAATTTTTTACTCCCGCAAATTTTAAATACGCCAAGGATTGCCTTTTCTATAGTAAATTTATAAAAAAATTATTTTGTTATGTCGCAAATTTTACATACGCCGAGGATTACCTTTTCTATAGTAAATTTTTCAAAAAATAATTTCCATTTTCGCAAATTTTAAATACGCCGGGTATAGCCTTTTCTATAGTAAATTTTTCAAAAAATAATTTTGATTTTCGCAAATTTTGAATACGGCGGGTATGGACTTTTCTATAGTAAATTTTTCAAAAAATTATTTTTTTCTGTCGCAAATTTTAAATACGGAGTGTATGGCCTTTTCTATGGTAGGTTTTTCAAAAAATAATTTTTTACTGTCGCAAATATTAAATACGCCAATGATTGCATTTTCTATAGTAAATTTTTCAAAAAATAATTTTTTACTGTCGCAAATTTTAAATACGCTAAGGATTGCCTTGTCTATAGTAAATTTTTCAAAAAATTATTTTTTACTGTCGCAAATTTTAAATACGCCGTGGATTGCATTTTCTACAGTAAATTTTTCAAAAAATAATTTTTTACGTTCGCAAATTTTAGATACGCCTAGGATTACCTTTTCTATAGTAAATATTTCAAAAAATAATTTTTTACTGTCGTCGCAAATTTTAAATACGCCGAGGATTGCCTTTTCTATAATAAATTTTTCAAAAAATAATATTTTACTGTCGAAAATTTAAAATACGCCGAAGATTGCATTTTCTATAGTAAATTTTTCAACAAATTATTTTTTACTGTCGCAAATTTTAAATACGCCAAGGATTGCCTTTTCTATAGTAAATTTCTCAAAAAATTATTTTTTATTGTCGCAAATTTTAAATACCCCGAGGATTGCCTTTTCTATTGTAAACTTTTCAAAAAATTATTTTTTACTGTCGCAAATTTTAAATACGCCAAGGATTGCCTTGTCTATAGTAAATTTTTCAAAAAATTATTTTTTACTGTCGCAAATTTTAAATACGCCGAGGATTGCCTTTTCTATAGTAAATTTTTCGAAAAATTATTTTTTACGTTCGCAAATTTTAGATACGCCTAGGATTACCTTTTCTATAGTAAATATTTCAAAAAATAATTTTTTACTGTCGCAAATTTTAAATACGCCGAGGATTGCATTATCTACAGTAAATTTTTCAAAAAATAATTTTTTACTGTCGCAAATTTTAAATACACCGAGTTTGGCCTTTCTATAGAAAATTTTTCAAAAAATAATATTTTACTGTCGAAAATTTAAAATACGCCGAAGATTGCATTTTCTATAGTAAATTTTTCAACAAATTATTTTCTACTGTCGCATAATTTTAAATACACCGAGGATTGCCTTTTCTATAATAAATTTTTCAAAAAATAATATTTTACTGTCGAAAATTTAAAATACGCCGAAGATTGCATTTTCTATAGTAAATTTTTCAACAAATTATTTTTTACTGTCGCAAATTTTAAATACGCCAAGGATTGCCTTTTCTATAGTAAATTTCTCAAAAAATTATTTTTTATTGTCGCAAATTTTAAATACCCCGAGGATTGCCTTTTCTATAGTAAATTTTTCAAAAATTATCTTTTACTGTCGCAAATTTTAAATACGCCGAAGATTGCGTTTTCTATTGTAAACTTTTCAAAAAATGATTTTTCTGTCGCAAATTTTAAATACGGCGAGAATGGCCTTTTCTATAGTAAATTTTTCAAAAAATTATTTTTAACTGTCGCAAATTTTAAAAACGCCGAAGATCGCCTTTTCTATAGTAACTTTTTCAAAAATTATTTGTTCTGTCGCAAATTTTGAATACGCGCGCAAGACCATTTCTATTGTAAATTTGTCAAAAAATAATTTTTACTGTCGCAAATTTTAAATACGCCGACGATTGCCTTTTCTATTGTAAATTTTTCAAAAATAATATTTTACTGTCGTAAATTTTAAATACGCCAAGGATTGCCTTTTCTATAGTAAATTTCACAAAAAATTATCTTTTACTGTCGCAAATTTTAAATACGCCGAGGATTGCCTTTTCTATTGTAAACTTTTCAAAAAATTATTTTTTTCTGTCGCAAATTTTAAATACGCAGAGTATGGCCTTTTCTATGGTAAGTTTTTCAAAAAATAATTTTTTACTGTCGCAAATATTAAATACGACGAAGATTGCATTTTCTATAGTAAATTTTTCAAAAAATAATTTTTTACTTTCGCAAATTTTAAATGCGCACAGGATTTCCTTTTCTATAGTAAATTTTTCAAAAAATAATTTTTATTTTCGCAAATTTTGAAAACGGCGAGTACGACCTTTTCTATAGTAAATTTTTCAAAAAATAAAGTTTTACTGTCGCAAATTTTAAATACGCCACGGATTGCCTTATCTATAGTAAATTTTTCAAAAAATTATTTTTTACTGTCGCAAAGTTTAAATACACCGAGTATGGCCTTTATATAGTAAATTATTCAAAAACTAATATTTTACTGTCGAAAATTTTAAATACGCCGAGGATTGCCTTTTCTAGAGTAAATTTTTCAAAAATTATCTTTTACTGTCGCAAATTTTAAATACGCCGAGGATTGCATTTTCTATACTAAATTTTTCAAAAAATTATTTTTTACTGTCGCAAATTTTAAATACACCGAGTTTGGCCTTTCTATAGAAAATTTTTCAAAAAATAATTTTTTACTGTCGCAAATTTTAAATACGCCGAGGATTGCATTTTCTATAGTAAATTTTTCAAAAAATTATTTTTTACTGTCGCAAATTTTAAATACACCGAGTTTGGCCTTTCTATAGAAAATTTTTCAAAAAATAATATTTTACTGTCGAAAATTTAAAATACGCCGAAGATTGCATTTTCTATAGTAAATTTTTCAACAAATTATTTTCTACTGTCGCATAATTTTAAATACGCCGAGGATTGCCTTTTCTATAGTAAATTGTTGAAAAATTATCTTTTACTGTCGCAAATTTTAAATACGCCGAGGATTGCCTTTTCTATTGTAAACTTTTCAAAAAACTATTTTTTTCTGGCGCAAATTTTAAATACGACGAGAATGGCCTTTTCTATATTAAATTTTTCAAAAAATAATTTTTTACTGTCGCAAATTTTAAAAACGCCGAAGATCGCCTTTTGTATAGTAACTTTTTCAAAAATTATTTTTTCTGTCGCAAATTTTGAATACGCGCGCAAAACCATTTCTATTGTAAATTTTTCAAATAATAATTTTTTACTGTCCCAAATTTTAAATACGCCGAGGATTGCCTTTTCTATAGTAAATTTGTCAAAAAATTATTTTTCACTGTCGCATATTTTAAATACGCCGAGGATTGCCTTTTCTATAGTAAATATTTCAAAAATAATTTTTTACTGTCGCAAATTTTAAATACGTCAAGGATTGCCTTTTCTATAGTAAATTTCTCAAAAAATTATTTTTTGCTGTCGCAAATTTCAAATACGCAGAGGATTTCCTTTTCTATAGTAAATTTTTCGAAAAATTATTTTTAACGTTCGCAAATTTTAGATACGCCTAGGATTACCTTTTCTATAGTAAATATTTCATAAAATAATTTTTTACTGTCGCAAATTTTAAATACGCCGAGGATTGCATTTTCTATAGTAAATTTTACAAAAAATTATTTTTTACTGTCGCAAATTTTAAATACACCGAGTTTGGCCTTTCTATAGAAAATTTTTCAAAAAATAATATTTTACTGTCGAAAATTTCAAATACGCCGAAGATTGCATTTTTTAGTAAATTTTTCAACAAATTATTTTCTACTGTCGCATAATTTTAAATACGCCGAGGATTGCCTTTTCTATAGTAAATTTTTCAAAAATTATCTTTTACTGTCGCAAATTTTAAATACGACGAGGATTGCCTCTTCTATTGTAAACTTTTCAAAAAATAATTTTTTCTCTCGCAAATTTTAAATAAGGCGAGAATGGCCTTTTCTATTGTAAATTTTTCAAAAAATAATTTTTAACTGTCCCAAATTTTAAATACGCCGAGGATTGCCTTTTCTATAGTAAATTTGTCAAAAAATTATTTTTTACTGTAGCAAATTTTAAATACGCCGAGGATTGCCTTCTCTATAGTAAATTTTTCAAAAATTATGTTTTACTGTCGCAAATTTTAAATACGCCGAAGATTGCGTTTTCTATTGTAAACTTTTCAAAAAATTATTTTTCTGTCGCAAATTTTAAATACGGCGAGAATGGCCTTTTCTATAGTTAATTTTTCAAAAAATTATTTTTAACTGTCGCAAATTTTAAAAACGCCGAAGATCGCCTTTTCTATAGTAACTTTTTCAAAAATTATTTTTTCTGTCGCAAATTTTGAATACGCGCGCAAGACCATTTCTATTGTAAATTTTTCAAAAAATAATTTTTTACTGTCCCAAATTTTAAATACGCCGAGGATTGCCTTTTCTATAGTAAATTTGTCAAAAAATTATTTTTTACTGTCGCAAATTTTAAATACGCGGAAGATTGCCTTTTCTATAGTAAATTTTACAAAAATAATTTTTAACTGTCGCAAATTTTAAATACGTCAAGGACTGCCTTTTCTATAGTAAATTTCTCAAAAAATTATTTTTTATTGTCGCAAATTTTAAATACGCCGAGGATTGCCTTTTATACTGTAAACTTTTCAAAAAAAATTTTTTTCTGTCGCAAATTTTAAATACGCAGAGTATGGACTTTTCTATGGTAAGTTTTTCAAAAAATAATTTTTTACTGTCGCAAATATTAAGTACGCCGAAGATTGCATTTTCTATAGTAAATTTTTCAAAAAATAATTTTTTACTGTCGCAAATTTTAAATGCGCAGAGGATTGCCTTTTCTATAGTAAATTTTTCAAAAAATAATTTTTATTTTCGCAAATTTTGAAAACGGCGAGTACGACCTTTTTCTATAGTAAATTTTTCAAAAAATAAATTTTTACTGTCGCAAATTTTAAATACGCCAAGGATTGCCTTCTCTATAGCAAATTTTTCAAAATTATTTTTTACTGTCGCAAATTTTTAAAAAGGCCTTTTATAGTAAATTTTTCAAAAATTATCTTTTACTGTCGCAAATTTTAAATACGCCGAGGATTGCCTTTTCTATAGTAAATTTTTCAAAAAATAATTTTTTACTGTCGCAAAGTTTAAATACACCGAGTATGGCCTTTATATAGTAAATTATTCAAAAACTAATATTTTACTGTCGAAAATTTTAAATACGCCGAGGATTGCCTTTTCTAGAGTAAATTTTTCAAAAATTATCTTTTACTGTCGCAAATTTTAAATACGCCGAGAATTGCCTTTTCTATTGTAAACTTTTCAAAAAATTATTTTTTTCTGTCGCAAATTTTAAATACGACGAGAATGGCCTTTTCTATAGTAACTTTCTCAAAAATTATTTTTTCTGTCGCAAATTTTGAATACGCGCGCAAGACCATTTCTATTGTAAATTTTTCAAATAATAATTTTTTACTGTCCCAAATTTTAAATACGCCGAGAATTGCCTTTTCTATAGTAAATTTCTCAAAAAATAATTTTTTATTGTCGCAAATTTTAAATACGCCGAGGATTGCCTTTTATACTGTAAACATTTCAAAAAAATTTTTTTTCTGTCGCAAATTTTAAATACGCAGAGTATGGCCTTTTCTATGGTAAGTTTTTCAAAAAATAATTTTTTACTGTCGCAAATATTAAATACGCCGAAGATTGCATTTTCTATAGTAAATTTTTCAAAAAATAATTTTTCACTGTCGCAAATTTTAAATGCGCAGAGGATTGCCCTTTCTATAGTAAATTTTTCAAAAAAATTTTTATTTTCGCAAATTTTGAAAACGGCGAGTACGACCTTTTCTATAGTAAATTTTTCAAAAAATAAATTTTTACTGTCGCAAATTTTAAATACGCCAAGGATTGCCTTCTCTATAGAAAATTTTTCAAAAAATTATTTTTTACTGTCGCAAATTTTTAAAAAGGCCGAGGATTGCCTTTTCTATAGTAAATTTTTCAAAAATTATCTTTTACTGTCGCAAATTTTAAATACGCCGAGGATTGCCTTTTCTATAGTAAATTTTTCAAAAAAAAATTTTTTACTGTCGCAAAGTTTAAATACACCGAGTATGGCCTTTATATAGTAAATTATTCAAAAAATAATATTTTACTGTCGAAAATTTTAAATACGCCGAGGATTGCCTTTTCTAGAGTAAATTTTTCAAAAATTATCTTTTACTGTCGCAAATTTTAAATACGCCGAGGATTGCCTTTTCTATTGTAAACTTTTCAAAAAATTATTTTTTTCTGTCGCAAATATTAAATACGACGAGAATGGCCTTTTCTATAGTAACTTTTTCAAAAATTATTTTTTCTGTCGCAAATTTTGAATACGCGCGCAAGACCATTTCTATTGTAAATTTTTCAAATAATAATTTTTTACTGTCCCAAATTTTAAATACGCCGACGATTGCCTTTTCTATAGTAAATTTGTCAAAAAATTATTTTTTACTGTCGCAAATTTTAAATATGCCGAGGATTGCCTTTTCTATAGTAAATATTTCAAAAATAATTTTTTACTGTCGCAAATTTTAAATACGTCAAGGATTGCCTTTTCTATAGTAAATTTCTCAAAAAATTATTTTCTATTGTCGCAAATTTTAAAAACGCCGAGGATTGCCTTTTATACTGTAAACTATTCAAAAAAAATTTTTTTCTGTCGCAAATTTTAAATACGCAGAGTATGGCCTTTTCTATGGTAAGTTTTTCAAAAAATAATTTTTTACTGTCGCAAATATTAAATACGCCGAAGATTGCATTTTCTATAGTAAATTTTTCAAAAAATAATTTTTTACTGTCGCAAATTTTAAATGCGCAGAGGATTGCCTTTTCTATAGTAAATTTTTCAAAAAATAATTTTTATTTTCGCAAATTTTGAAAACGGCGAGTACGACCTTTTTCTATAGTAAATTTTTCAAAAAATAAATTTTTACTGTCGCAAATTTTAAATACGCCAAGGATTGCCTTCTCTATAGCAAATTTTTCAAAAATTATTTTTTACTGTCGCAAATTTTTAAAAAGGCCTTTTATAGTAAATTTTTCAAAAATTATCTTTTACTGTCGCAAATTTTAAATACGCCGAGGATTGCCTTTTCTATAGTAAATTTTTCAAAAAATAATTTTTTACTGTCGCAAAGTTTAAATACACCGAGTATGGCCTTTATATAGTAAATTATTCAAAAACTAATATTTTACTGTCGAAAATTTTAAATACGCCGAGGATTGCCTTTTCTAGAGTAAATTTTTCAAAAATTATCTTTTACTGTCGCAAATTTTAAATACGCCGAGAATTGCCTTTTCTATTGTAAACTTTTCAAAAAATTATTTTTTTCTGTCGCAAATTTTAAATACGACGAGAATGGCCTTTTCTATAGTAACTTTCTCAAAAATTATTTTTTCTGTCGCAAATTTTGAATACGCGCGCAAGACCATTTCTATTGTAAATTTTTCAAATAATAATTTTTTACTGTCCCAAATTTTAAATACGCCGAGAATTGCCTTTTCTATAGTAAATTTCTCAAAAAATAATTTTTTATTGTCGCAAATTTTAAATACGCCGAGGATTGCCTTTTATACTGTAAACATTTCAAAAAAATTTTTTTTCTGTCGCAAATTTTAAATACGCAGAGTATGGCCTTTTCTATGGTAAGTTTTTCAAAAAATAATTTTTTACTGTCGCAAATATTAAATACGCCGAAGATTGCATTTTCTATAGTAAATTTTTCAAAAAATAATTTTTCACTGTCGCAAATTTTAAATGCGCAGAGGATTGCCCTTTCTATAGTAAATTTTTCAAAAAAAATTTTTATTTTCGCAAATTTTGAAAACGGCGAGTACGACCTTTTCTATAGTAAATTTTTCAAAAAATAAATTTTTACTGTCGCAAATTTTAAATACGCCAAGGATTGCCTTCTCTATAGAAAATTTTTCAAAAAATTATTTTTTACTGTCGCAAATTTTTAAAAAGGCCGAGGATTGCCTTTTCTATAGTAAATTTTTCAAAAATTATCTTTTACTGTCGCAAATTTTAAATACGCCGAGGATTGCCTTTTCTATAGTAAATTTTTCAAAAAAAAATTTTTTACTGTCGCAAAGTTTAAATACACCGAGTATGGCCTTTATATAGTAAATTATTCAAAAAATAATATTTTACTGTCGAAAATTTTAAATACGCCGAGGATTGCCTTTTCTAGAGTAAATTTTTCAAAAATTATCTTTTACTGTCGCAAATTTTAAATACGCCGAGGATTGCCTTTTCTATTGTAAACTTTTCAAAAAATTATTTTTTTCTGTCGCAAATATTAAATACGACGAGAATGGCCTTTTCTATAGTAACTTTTTCAAAAATTATTTTTTCTGTCGCAAATTTTGAATACGCGGGCAAGACCATTTCTATTGTAAATTTTTCAAATAATAATTTTTTACTGTCCCAAATTTTAAATACGCCGACGATTGCCTTTTCTATAGTAAATTTGTCAAAAAATTATTTTTTACTGTCGCAAATTTTAAATATGCCGAGGATTGCCTTTTCTATAGTAAATATTTCAAAAATAATTTTTTACTGTCGCAAATTTTAAATACGTCAAGGATTGCCTTTTCTATAGTAAATTTCTCAAAAAATTATTTTCTATTGTCGCAAATTTTAAAAACGCCGAGGATTGCCTTTTATACTGTAAACTATTCAAAAAAAATTTTTTTCTGTCGCAAATTTTAAATACGCAGAGTATGGCCTTTTCTATGGTAAGTTTTTCAAAAAATAATTTTTTACTGTCGCAAATATTAAATACGCCGAAGATTGCATTTTCTATAGTAAATTTTTCAAAAAATAATTTTTTACTTTCGCAAATTTTAAATGCGCACAGGATTTCCTTTTCTATAGTAAATTTTTCAAAAAATAATTTTTATTTTCGCAAATTTTGAAAACGGCGAGTACGACCTTTTCTATAGTAAATTTTTCAAAAAATAAATTTTTACTGTCGCAAATTTTAAATACGCCACGGATTGCCTTATCTATAGTAAATTTTTCAAAAAATTATTTTTTACTGTCGCAAATTTTAAATACGCCGAGGATTTCCTTTTCTATAGCAAATTTTTCAAAAAATTATTTTTTACGTTCGCAAATTTTAGATACGCCTAGGATTACCTTTTCTATAGTAAATATTTCAAAAAATAATTTTTTACTGTCGCAAATTTTAAATACGCCGAGGATTGCATTTTCTATAGTAAATTTTTCAAAAAATTATTTTTTACTGTCGCAAATTTTAAATACACCGAGTTTGGCCTTTCTATAGAAAATTTTTCAAAAAATAATTTTTTACTGTCGCAAATTTTAAATACGCCGAGGATTGCATTTTCTATAGTAAATTTTTCAAAAAATTATTTTTTACTGTCGCAATTTTTAAATACACCGACTTTGGCCTTTCTATAGAAAATTTTTCAAAAAATAATATTCTACTGTCGAAAATTTAAAATACGCCGAAGATTGCATTTTCTATAGTAAATTTTTCAACAAATTATTTTCTACTGTCGCATAATTTTAAATACGCCGAGGATTGCCTTTTCTATAGTAAATTTTTGAAAAATTATCTTTTACTGTCGCAAATTTTAAATACGCCGAGGATTGCCTTTCCTATTGTAAACTTTTCAAAAAACTATTTTTTTCTGTCGCAAATTTTAAATACGACGAGAATGGCCTTTTCTATAGTAAATTTTTCAAAAAATAATTTTTTACTGTCGCAAATTTTAAAAACGCCGAAGATCGCCTTTTCTATAGTAACTTTTTCAAAAATTATTTTTTCTGTCGCAAATTTTGAATACGCGCGCAAGACCATTTCTATTGTAAATTTTTCAAGTAATAATTTTTTACTGTCCCAAATTTTAAATACGCCGAGGATTGCCTTTTCTATAGTAAATTTGTCAAAAAATTATTTTTCACTGTCGCAAATTTTAAATACGCCGAGGATTGCCTTTTCTATAGTAAATATTTCAAAAATAATTTTTTACTGTCGCAAATTTTAAATACGTCAAGGATTGCCTTTTCTATAGTAAATTTCTCAAAAAATTATTTTTTACTGTCGAAAATTTCAAATACGCCGAGGATTTCCTTTTCTATAGTAAATTTTTCGAAAAATTATTTTTAACGTTCGCAAATTTTAGATACGCCTAGGATTACCTTTTCTATAGTAAATATTTCAAAAAATAATTTTTTACTGTCGCAAATTTTAAATACGCCGAGGATTGCATTTTCCATATTAAGTTTTTCAAAAAATTATTTTTTACTGTCGCAAATTTTAAATACACCGAGTTTGGCCTTTCTATAGAAAATTTTTCAAAAAATAATATTTTACTGTCGAAAATTTCAAATACGCCGAAGATTGCATTTTCTATAGTAAATTTTTCAACAAATTATTTTCTACTGTCGCATAATTTTAAATATGCCGAGGATTGCCTTTTCTATAGTAAATTTTTCAAAAATTATCTTTTACTGTCGCAAATTCTAAATACGACGAGAATTGCCTCTTCTATTGTAAACTTTTCAAAAAATTATTTTTTTCTCTCGCAAATTTTAAATAAGGCGAGAATGGCCTTTTCTATTGTAAATTTTTCAAAAAATAATTTTTAACTGTCCCAAATTTTAAATACGCCGAGGATTGCCTTTTCTATAGTAAATTTGTCAAAAAATTATTTTTTACTGTCGCAAATTTTAAATACACCGAGTTTGGCCTTTCTATAGAAAATTTTTCAAAAAATAATATTTTACTGTCGAAAATTTCAAATACGCCGAAGATTGCATTTTTTAGTAAATTTTTCAACAAATTATTTTCTACTGTCGCAAAATTTTAAATACGCCGAGGATTGCCTTTTCTATAGTAAATTTTTCAAAAATTATCTTTTACTGTCGCAAATTTTAAATACGACGAGGATTGCCTCTTCTATTGTAAACTTTTCAAAAAATAATTTTTTCTCTCGCAAATTTTAAATAAGGCGAGAATGGCCTTTTCTTTTGTAAATTTTTCAAAAAATAATTTTTAACTGTCCCAAATTTTAAATACGCCGAAGATTGCCTTTTCTATAGTAAATTTGTCAAAAAATTATTTTTTACTGTCGCAAATTTTAAATACGCCGAGGATTGCCTTTTCTATAGTAAATTTTTCAAAAATTATGTTTTACTGTCGCAAATTTTAAATACGCCGAAGATTGCGTTTTCTATTGTAAACTTTTCAAAAAATTATTTTTCTGTCGCAAATTTTAAATACGGCGAGAATGGCCTTTTCTATAGTTAATTTTTCAAAAAATTATTTTTAACTGTCGCAAATTTTAAAAACGCCGAAGATCGCCTTTTCTATAGTAACTTTTTCGAAAATTATTTTTTCTGTCGCAAATTTTGAATACGCGCCCAAGACCATTTCTATTGTAAATTTTTCAAAAAATAATTTTTTACTGTCCCAAATTTTAAATACGCCGAGGATTGCCTTTTCTATAGTAAATTTGTCAAAAAATTATTTTTTACTGTCGCAAATTTTAAATACGCGCAAGATTGCCTTTTCTATAGTAAATTTTTCAAAAATAATTTTTAACTGTCGCAAATTTTAAATACGTCAAGGACTACCTTTTCTATAGTAAATTTCTCAAAAAATAATTTTTTATTGTCGCAAATTTTAAATACGCCGAGGATTGCCTTTTATACTGTAAACTTTTCAAAAAAAATTTTTTTCTGTCGCAAATTTTAAATACGCAGAGTATGGACTTTTCTATGGTAAGTTTTTCAAAAAATAATTTTTTACTGTCGCAAATATTAAATACGCCGAAGATTGCATTTTCTATAGTAAATTTTTCAAAAAATAATTTTTTACTGTCGCAAATTTTAAATGCGCAGAGGATTGCCTTTTCTATAGTAAATTTTTCAAAAAATAATTTTTATTTTCGCAAATTTTGAAAACGGCGAGTACGACCTTTTTCTATAGTAAATTTTTCAAAAAATAAATTTTTACTGTCGCAAATTTTAAATACGCCAAGGATTGCCTTCTCTATAGCAAATTTTTCAAAAATTATTTTTTACTGTCGCAAATTTTTAAAAAGGCCTTTTATAGTAAATTTTTCAAAAATTATCTTTTACTGTCGCAAATTTTAAATACGCCGAGGATTGCCTTTTCTATAGTAAATTTTTCAAAAAATAATTTTTTACTGTCGCAAAGTTTAAATACACCGAGTATGGCCTTTATATAGTAAATTATTCAAAAAATAATATTTTACTGTCGAAAATTTTAAATACGCCGAGGATTGCCTTTTCTAGAGTAAATTTTTCAAAATTATCTTTTACTGTCGCAAATTTTAAATACGCCGAGGATTGCCTTTTCTATTGTAAACTTTTCAAAAAATTATTTTTTTCTCTCGCAAATTTTAAATACGACGAGAATGGCCTTTTCTATAGTAACTTTTTCAAAAATTATTTTTTCTGTCGCAAATTTTGAATACGCGCGCAAGACCATTTCTATTGTAAATTTTTCAAATAATAATTTTTTACTGTCCCAAATTTTAAATACGCCGAGGATTGCCTTTTCTATAGTAAATTTGTCAAAAAATTATTTTTTACTGTCGCAAATTTTAAATATGCCGAGGATTGCCTTTTCTATAGTAAATATTTCAAAAATAATTTTTTACTGTCGCAAATTTTAAATACGCCGAAGATTGCGTTTTCTATTGTAAACTTTTCAAAAAATTATTTTTTTCTGTCGCACATTTTAAATACGCCGAGGATTGCCTTTTCTATAGTAAATTTCTCAAAAAATAATTTCTATTTTCGCAAATTTTAAATACGCCGGGTATAGCCTTTTCTATAGTAAATATTTCAAAAATAATTTTTTACTGTCGCAAATTTTAAATGCGCAGAGGATTGCCTTTTATATAGTAAATTTTTCAAAAAATTATTTTTATTTTCGCAAATTTTGAAAACGGCGAGTACGACCTTTTCTATAGTAAATTTTTCAAAAAATAAATTTTTACTGTCGCAAATTTTAAATACGCCAAGGATTGCCTTCTCTATAGCAAATTTTTCAAAAAATTATTTTTTACTGTCGCAAATTTTTAAAAAGGCCGAGGATTGCCTTTTCTATAGTAAATTTTTCAAAAATTATCTTTTACTGTCGCAAATTTTAAATATGCCGAGGATTGCCTTTTCTATAGTAAATTTTTCAAAAAAAATTTTTTACTGTCGCAAAGTTTAAATACACCGAGTATGGCCTTTATATAGTAAATTATTCAAAAAATAATATTTTACTGTCGAAAATTTTAAATACGCCGAGGATTGCCTTTTCTAGAGTAAATTTTTCAAAATTATCTTTTACTGTCGCAAATTTTAAATACGCCGAGGATTGCCTTTTCTATTGTAAACTTTTCAAAAAATTATTTTTTTCTGTCGCAAATTTTAAATACGACGAGAATGGCCTTTTCTATAGTAACTTTTTCAAAAATTATTTTTTCTGTCGCAAATTTTGAATACGCGCGCAAGACCATTTCTATTGTAAATTTTTCAAATAATAGTTTTTTACTGTCCCAAATTTTAAATACGCCGACGATTGCCTTTTCTATAGTAAATTTGTCAAAAAATTATTTTTTACTGTCGCAAATTTTAAATATGCCGAGGATTGCCTTTTCTATAGTAAATATTTCAAAAATAATTTTTTACTGTCGCAAATTTTAAATACGTCAAGGATTGCCTTTTCTATAGTAAATTTCTCAAAAAATTATTTTCTATTGTCGCAAATTTTAAATACGCCGATGATTGCCTTTTATACTGTAAACTTTTCAAAAAAATTTTTTTCTGTCGCAAATTTTAAATACGCAGAGTATGGCCTTTTCTATGGTAAGTTTTTCAAAAAATAATTTTTTACTGTCGCAAATATTAAATACGCCGAAGATTGCATTTTCTATAGTAAATTTTTCAAAAAATAATTTTTTACTTTAGCAAATTTTAAATGCGCAGAGGATTTCCTTTTCTATAGTAAATTTTTCAAAAAATAATTTTTATTTTCGCAAATTTTGAAAACGGCGAGTACGACCTTTTCTATAGTAAATTTTTCAAAAAATAAATTTTTACTGTCGCAAATTTTAAATACGCCACGGATTGCCTTATCTATAGTAAATTTTTCAAAAAATTATTTTTTACTGTCGCAAATTTTAAATACGCCGAGGATTTCCTTTTCTATAGCAAATTTTTCAAAAATTATTTTTTACGTTCGCAAATTTTAGATACGCCTAGGATTACCTTTTCTATAGTAAATATTTCAAAAAATAATTTTTTACTGTCGCAAATTTTAAATACGCCGAGGATTGCATTTTCTATAGTAAATTTTTCAAAAATTATTTTTTACTGTCGCAAATTTTAAATACACCGAGTTTGGCCTTTCTATAGAAAATTTTTCAAAAAATAATTTTTTACTGTCGCAAATTTTAAATACGCCGAGGATTGCATTTTCTATAGTAAATTTTTCAAAAAATTATTTTTTACTGTCGCAAATTTTAAATACACCGACTTTGGCCTTTCTATAGAAAATTTTTCAAAAAATAATATTTTACTGTCGAAAATTTAAAATACGCCGAAGATTGCATTTTCTATAGTAAATTTTTCAAACAAATTATTTTCTACTGTCGCATAATTTTAAATACGCCGAGGATTGCCTTTTCTATAGTAAATTTTTGAAAAATTATCTTTTACTGTCGCAAATTTTAAATACGCCGGAGGATTGCCTTTCCTATTGTAAACTTTTCAAAAAACTATTTTTTTCTGTCGTAAATTTTAAATACGACGAGAATGGCCTTTTCTATAGTAAATTTTTCAAAAAATAATTTTTTACTGTCGCAAATTTTAAAAACGCCGAAGATCGCCTTTTCTATAGTAACTTTTTCAAAAATTATTTTTTCTGTCGCAAATTTTGAATACGCGCGCAAGACCATTTCTATTGTAAATTTTCAAATAATAATTTTTTACTGTCCCAAATTTTAAATACGCCGAGGATTGCCTTTTCTATAGTAAATTTGTCAAAAAATTATTTTTCACTGTCGCAAATTTTAAATACGCCGAGGATTGCCTTTTCTATAGTAAATATTTCAAAAATAATTTTTTACTGTCGCAAATTTTAAATACGTCAAGGATTGCCTTTTCTATAGTAAATTTCTCAAAAAATTATTTTTTACTGTCGAAAATTTCAAATACGCCGAGGATTTCCTTTTCTATAGTAAATTTTTCGAAAAATTATTTTTAACGTTCGCAAATTTTAGATACGCCTAGGATTACCTTTTCTATAGTAAATATTTCAAAAAATAATTTTTTACTGTCGCAAATTTTAAATACGCCGAGGATTGCATTTTCCATATTAAGTTTTTCAAAAAATTATTTTTTACTGTCGCAAATTTTAAATACACCGAGTTTGGCTTTTCTATAGAAAATTTTTCAAAAAATAATATTTTACTGTCGAAAATTTCAAATACGCCGAAGATTGCATTTTCTATAGTAAATTTTTCAACACATTATTTTCTACTGTCGCATAATTTTAAATATGCCGAGGATTGCCTTTTCTATAGTAAATTTTTCAAAAATTATCTTTTACTGTCGCAAATTCTAAATACGACGAGAATTGCCTCTTCTATTGTAAACTTTTCAAAAAATTATTTTTTTCTCTCGCAAATTTTAAATAAGGCGAGAATGGCCTTTTCTATTGTAAATTTTTCAAAAAATAATTTTTAACTGTCCCAAATTTTAAATACGCCGAGGATTGCCTTTTCTATAGTAAATTTGTCAAAAAATTATTTTTTACTGTCGCAAATTTTAAATACACCGAGTTTGGCCTTTCTATAGAAAATTTTTCAAAAAATAATATTTTACTGTCGAAAATTTCAAATACGCCGAAGATTGCATTTTTAGTAAATTTTTCAACAAATTATTTTCTACTGTCGCATAATTTTAAATACGCCGAGGATTGCCTTTTCTATAGTAAATTTTTCAAAAATTATCTTTTACTGTCGCAAATTTTAAATACGACGAGGATTGCCTCTTCTATTGTAAACTTTTCAAAAAATAATTTTTTCTCTCGCAAATTTTAAATAAGGCGAGAATGGCCTTTTCTATTGTAAATTTTTCAAAAATAATTTTTAACTGTCCCAAATTTTAAATACGCCGAAGATTGCCTTTTCTATAGTAAATTTGTCAAAAAATTATTTTTACTGTCGCAAATTTTAAATACGCCGAGGATTGCCTTTTCTATAGTAAATTTTTGAAAAAAAAATTTTTATTTTCGCAATTTAGTAAATTTTTCAAAGAATTATTTTTTACTTTCGCAAATTTTAAATACGCCGAGGATTGCCTTTCCTATGGTAAATTTTTCAAAAAATTATTTTTTTCTGTCGCAAATTTTAAATACGGCGAGTATGACCTTGTCTATAGTAAATTTTTCGAAAAATTATATTTAACTGTGGGAAACTTTAAAAACGCCGAGGATTGCCTTTTCTATAGTAAATTTTTCAAAAAATTATTTTTTACTGTCGCAAATTTTAATTACGCCGAAGATTGCCTTTTCAATAGTAAATTTTTCAAAAAATAAATTTTACCGTCGCAAATTTGAAATATGATGAGGATTGCCTTTTCTATAGTAAATTTTTCAAAAAATGGTTTTTTTCTGTCGCAAATTTTAAATACGGCGAGTAGGACCTTTTCTATAGTAAATTTTACAACCAATTCTTTTCTACCGTCGCATATTTTAAATACGCAAGGGATTGCCTTTTCTATTGTAAATTTTTCAAAAAATAATATTTTGCTGTCGAAAATTTAAAATACGCCGAGGATTGCCTTTTCTGTAGTAAATTTTCCAACAAATTATTTTCTACCCTCGCAAATTTTAAATACGTCAGGTATTGCCTTTTCTATTGTAAATTTTTCAAAAAATTATTGTTACTGTCGCAAATTTTAAATACGCCTTTTGTATAGTAAGTTTTTCCCAAAAATTTTTTTTACTGTCTCAAATTCTAAATACGCCGAGGATTGCCTTTTCTATTGTCAATTTTGCAAAAAATTATTTTTTACTGTCGCAAATTTTAAATACACCGAGATTTGCCTTTACTATTGTAAATTTTTTAAAAAATTATTTATTACTGTCGCAAATTTTAAATACGCCAGGTATTGCCTTTTCTACTGTAAATTTTTCAAAAAATTATTTTTACTGTCGCAAATTTTAAATACGCCAGGTATTGCCTTTTCTATAGTAAATTTTTCAAAAAATTATTTTTTACTGTCGCAAATTTTAAATACGGCGAGTAGGACCTTTTCTATAGTAAATTTTACAACCAATTCTTTTCTACCGTCGCATATTTTAAATACGCAAGGGATTGCCTTTTCTATTGTAAATTTTTCAAAAAATAATATTTTGCTGTCGAAAATTTAAAATACGCCGAGGATTGCCTTTTCTGTAGTAAATTTTCCAACAAATTATTTTCTACCCTCGCAAATTTTAAATACGCCAGGTATTGCCTTTTCTACTGTAAATTTTTCAAAAAATTATTTTTACTGTCGCAAATTTTAAATACGCCGAGGATTGCCTTTTCTGTAGTAAATTTTCCAACAAATTATTTTCTACCCTCGCAAATTTTAAATACGCCAGGTATTGCCTTTTCTACTGTAAATTTTTCAAAAAATTATTTTTTCTGTCGCAAATTTTAAATACGCAGAGTATGGCCTTTTCTATGGTAAGTTTTTCAAAAAATAATTTTTTACTGTCGCAAATATTAAATACGCCGAAGATTGCATTTTCTATAGTAAATTTTTCAAAAAATAATTTTTTACTTTCGCAAATTTTAAATGCGCACAGGATTTCCTTTTCTATAGTAAATTTTTCAAAAAATAATTTTTATTTTCGCAAATTTTGAAAACGGCGAGTACGACCTTTTCTATAGTAAATTTTTCAAAAAATAAATTTTTACTGTCGCAAATTTTAAATACGCCACGGATTGCCTTATCTATAGTAAATTTTTCAAAAAATTATTTTTTACTGTCGCAAATTTTAAATACGCCGAGGATTTCCTTTTCTATAGCAAATTTTTCAAAAAATTATTTTTTACGTTCGCAAATTTTAGATACGCCTAGGATTACCTTTTCTATAGTAAATTTTTCAAAAAATAATTTTTATTTTCGCAAATTTTGAAAACGGCGAGTACGACCTTTTCTATAGTAAATTTTTCAAAAAATAAATTTTTACTGTCGCAAATTTTAAATACGCCAAGGATTGCCTTCTCTATAGCAAATTTTTCAAAAAATTATTTTTTACTGTCGCAAATTTTTAAAAAGGCCGAGGATTGCCTTTTCTATAGTAAATTTTTCAAAAAATAATATTTTACTGTCGAAAATTTCAAATACGCCGAAGATTGCATTTTTTAGTAAATTTTTCAACAAATTATTTTCTACTGTCGCATAATTTTAAATACGCCGAGGATTGCCTTTTCTATAGTAAATTTTTCAAAAATTATCTTTTACTGTCGCAAATTTTAAATACGACGAGGATTGCCTCTTCTATTGTAAACTTTTCAAAAAATAATTTTTTCTCTCGCAAATTTTAAATAAGGCGAGAATGGCCTTTTCTATTGTAAATTTTTCAAAAAATAATTTTTAACTGTCCCAAATTTTAAATACGCCGAAGATTGCCTTTTCTATAGTAAATTTGTCAAAAAATTATTTTTTACTGTCGCAAATTTTAAATACGCCGAGGATTGCCTTTTCTATAGTAAATTTTTGAAAAAAAAATTTTTATTTTCGCAATTTAGTAAATTTTTCAAAGAATTATTTTTTACTTTCGCAAATTTTAAATACGCCGAGGATTGCCTTTCCTATGGTAAATTTTTCAAAAAATTATTTTTTTCTGTCGCAAATTTTAAATACGGCGAGTATGACCTTGTCTATAGTAAATTTTTCGAAAAATTATATTTAACTGTGGGAAACTTTAAAAACGCCGAGGATTGCCTTTTCTATAGTAAATTTTTCAAAAAATTATTTTTTACTGTCGCAAATTTTAATTACGCCGAAGATTGCCTTTTCAATAGTAAATTTTTCAAAAAATAAATTTTACCGTCGCAAATTTGAAATATGATGAGGATTGCCTTTTCTATAGTAAATTTTTCAAAAAATGGTTTTTTTCTGTCGCATATTTTAAATACGGCGAGTAGGACCTTTTCTATAGTAAATTTTACAACCAATTCTTTTCTACCGTCGCATATTTTAAATACGCAAGGGATTGCCTTTTCTATTGTAAATTTTTCAAAAAATAATATTTTGCTGTCGAAAATTTAAAATACGCCGAGGATTGCCTTTTCTGTAGTAAATTTTCCAACAAATTATTTTCTACCCTCGCAAATTTTAAATACGTCAGGTATTGCCTTTTCTATTGTAAATTTTCAAAAAATTATTGTTACTGTCGCAAATTTTAAATACGCCTTTTGTATAGTAAGTTTTTCCCAAAAATTTTTTTTACTGTCTCAAATTCTAAATACGCCGAGGATTGCCTTTTCTATTGTCAATTTTGCAAAAAATTATTTTTTACTGTCGCAAATTTTAAATACACCGAGATTTGCCTTTACTATTGTAAATTTTTTAAAAAATTATTTATTACTGTCGCAAATTTTAAATACGCCAGGTATTGCCTTTTCTACTGTAAATTTTTCAAAAAATTATTTTTACTGTCGCAATTTTAAATACGCCAGGTATTGCCTTTTCTATAGTAAATTTTTCAAAAAATTATTTTTTACTGTCGCAAATTTTAAATACGGCGAGTAGGACCTTTCTATAGTAAATTTTACAACCAATTCTTTTCTACCGTCGCATATTTTAAATACGCAAGGGATTGCCTTTTCTATTGTAATTTTTCAAAAAATAATATTTTGCTGTCGAAAATTTAAAATACGCCGAGGATTGCCTTTTCTGTAGTAAATTTTCCAACAAATTATTTTCTACCCTCGCAAATTTTAAATACGCCAGGTATTGCCTTTTCTACTGTAAATTTTTCAAAAAATTATTTTTACTGTCGCAAATTTTAAATACGCCGAGGATTGCCTTTTCTGTAGTAAATTTTCCAACAAATTATTTTCTACCCTCGCAAATTTTAAATACGCCAGGTATTGCCTTTTCTACTGTAAATTTTTCAAAAAATTATTTTTTCTGTCGCAAATTTTAAATACGCAGAGTATGGCCTTTTCTATGGTAAGTTTTTCAAAAATAATTTTTTACTGTCGCAAATATTAAATACGCCGAAGATTGCATTTTCTATAGTAAATTTTCAAAAAATAATTTTTTACTTTCGCAAATTTTAAATGCGCACAGGATTTCCTTTTCTATAGTAAATTTTTCAAAAAATAATTTTTATTTTCGCAAATTTTGAAAACGGCGAGTACGACCTTTTCTATAGTAAATTTTTCAAAAAATAAATGTTTACTGTCGCAAATTTTAAATACGCCACGGATTGCCTTATCTATAGTAAATTTTTCAAAAAATTATTTTTTACTGTCGCAAATTTTAAATACGCCGAGGATTTCCTTTTCTATAGCAAATTTTTCAAAAATTATTTTTTACGTTCGCAAATTTTAGATACGCCTAGGATTACCTTTTCTATAGTAAATATTTCAAAAAATAATTTTTTACTGTCGCAAATTTTAAATACGCCGAGGATTGCATTTTCTATAGTAAATTTTTCAAAAAATTATTTTTTACTGTCGCAAATTTTAAATACACCGAGTTTGGCCTTTCTATAGAAAATTTTTCAAAAAATAATTTTTTACTGTCGCAAATTTTAAATTTTAAATACGCCGAGGATTGCATTTTCTATAGTAAATTTTTCAAAAAATTATTTTTTACTGTCGCAAATTTTAAATACACCGACTTTGGCCTTTCTATAGAAAATTTTTCAAAAAATAATATTTTACTGTCGAAAATTTAAAATACGCCGAAGATTGCATTTTCTATAGTAAATTTTTCAACAAATTATTTTCTACTGTCGCATAATTTTAAATACGCCGAGGATTGCCTTTTCTATAGTAAATTTTTGAAAAATTATCTTTTACTGTCGCAAATTTTAAATACGCCGAGGATTGCCTTTCCTATTGTAAACTTTTCAAAAAACTATTTTTTTCTGTCGCAAATTTTAAATACGACGAGAATGGCCTTTTCTATAGTAAATTTTTCAAAAAATAATTTTTTACTGTCGCAAATTTTAAAAACGCCGAAGATCGCCTTTTCTATAGTAACTTTTTCAAAAATTATTTTTTCTGTCGCAAATTTTGAATACGCGCGCAAGACCATTTCTATTGTAAATTTTTCAAATAATAATTTTTTACTGTCCCAAATTTTAAATACGCCGAGGATTGCCTTTTCTATAGTAAATTTGTCAAAAAATTATTTTTCACTGTCGCAAATTTTAAATACGCCGAGGATTGCCTTTTCTATAGTAAATATTTCAAAAATAATTTTTTACTGTCGCAAATTTTAAATACGTCAAGGATTGCCTTTTCTATAGTAAATTTCTCAAAAAATTATTTTTTACTGTCGAAAATTTCAAATACGCCGAGGATTTCCTTTTCTATAGTAAATTTTTCGAAAAATTATTTTTAACGTTCGCAAATTTTAGATACGCCTAGGATTACCTTTTCTATAGTAAATATTTCAAAAAATAATTTTTTACTGTCGCAAATTTTAAATACGCCGAGGATTGCATTTTCCATATTAAGTTTTTCAAAAAATTATTTTTTACTGTCGCAAATTTTAAATACACCGAGTTTGGCCTTTCTATAGAAAATTTTTCAAAAAATAATATTTTACTGTCGAAAATTTCAAATACGCCGAAGATTGCATTTTCTATAGTAAATTTTTCAACAAATTATTTTCTACTGTCGCATAATTTTAAATATGCCGAGGATTGCCTTTTCTATAGTAAATTTTTCAAAAATTATCTTTTACTGTCGCAAATTCTAAATACGACGAGAATTGCCTCTTCTATTGTAAACTTTTCAAAAAATTATTTTTTTCTCTCGCAAATTTTAAATAAGGCGAGAATGGCCTTTTCTATTGTAAATTTTTCAAAAATAATTTTTAACTGTCCCAAATTTTAAATACGCCGAGGATTGCCTTTTCTATAGTAAATTTGTCAAAAAATTATTTTTTACTGTCGCAAATTTTAAATACACCGAGTTTGGCCTTTCTATAGAAAATTTTTCAAAAAATAATATTTTACTGTCGAAAATTTCAAATACGCCGAAGATTGCATTTTTTAGTAAATTTTTCAACAAATTATTTTCTACTGTCGCATAATTTTAAATACGCCGAGGATTGCCTTTTCTATAGTAAATTTTTCAAAAATTATCTTTTACTGTCGCAAATTTTAAATACGACGAGGATTGCCTCTTCTATTGTAAACTTTTCAAAAATAATTTTTTCTCTCGCAAATTTTAAATAAGGCGAGAATGGCCTTTTCTATTGTTAATTTTCAAAAAATAATTTTTAACTGTCCCAAATTTTAAATACGCCGAAGATTGCCTTTTCTATAGTAAATTTGTCAAAAAATTATTTTTTACTGTCGCAAATTTTAAATACGCCGAGGATTGCCTTTTCTATAGTAAATTTTTGAAAAAAAAATTTTTATTTTCGCAATTTAGTAAATTTTTCAAAGAATTATTTTTTACTTTCGCAAATTTTAAATACGCCGAGGATTGCCTTTCCTATGGTAAATTTTTCAAAAAATTATTTTTTTCTGTCGCAAATTTTAAATACGGCGAGTATGACCTTGTCTATAGTAAATTTTTCGAAAAATTATATTTAACTGTGGGAAACTTTAAAAACGCCGAGGATTGCCTTTTCTATAGTAAATTTTTCAAAAAATTATTTTTTACTGTCGCAAATTTTAATTACGCCGAAGATTGCCTTTTCAATAGTAAATTTTTCAAAAAATAAATTTTACCGTCGCAAATTTGAAATATGCCGAGGATTGCCTTTTCTATAGTAAATTTTTCAAAAAATGGTTTTTTTCTGTCGCAAATTTTAAATACGGCGAGTAGGACCTTTTCTATAGTAAATTTTACAACCAATTCTTTTCTACCGTCGCATATTTTAAATACGCAAGGGATTGCCTTTTCTATTGTAAATTTTTCAAAAAATAATATTTTGCTGTCGAAAATTTAAAATACGCCGAGGATTGCCTTTTCTGTAGTAAATTTTCCAACAAATTATTTTCTACCCTCGCAAATTTTAAATACGTCAGGTATTGCCTTTTCTATTGTAAATTTTTCAAAAAATTATTGTTACTGTCGCAAATTTTAAATACGCCTTTTGTATAGTAAGTTTTTCCCAAAAATTTTTTTTACTGTCTCAAATTCTAAATACGCCGAGGATTGCCTTTTCTATTGTCAATTTTGCAAAAAATTATTTTTTACTGTCGCAAATTTTAAATACACCGAGATTTGCCTTTACTATTGTAAATTTTTTAAAAAATTATTTATTACTGTCGCAAATTTTAAATACGCCAGGTATTGCCTTTTCTACTGTAAATTTTTCAAAAAATTATTTTTACTGTCGCAAATTTTAAATACGCCAGGTATTGCCTTTTCTATAGTAAATTTTTCAAAAACTTATTTTTTACTGTCGCAAATTTTAAATACGGCGAGTAGGACCTTTTCTATAGTAAATTTTACAACCAATTCTTTTCTACCGTCGCATATTTTAAATACGCAAGGGATTGCCTTTTCTATTGTAAATTTTTCAAAAAATAATATTTTGCTGTCGAAAATTTAAAATACGCCGAGGATTGCCTTTTCTGTAGTAAATTTTCCAACAAATTATTTTCTACCCTCGCAAATTTTAAATACGCCAGGTATTGCCTTTTCTACTGTAAATTTTTCAAAAAATTATTTTTACTGTCGCAAATTTTAAATACGCCAGGTATTGACTTTTCTATAGTAAATTTTTCAAAAAATTATTTTTTACTGTCGCAAATTTTAAATACGCCAAGGATTGCCTTTTCTATAGTAAATTTTTCAAAAATATATTTTTTTTTTTCGCAAATTTTAAATACGGCGAGTATGGCCCTTTCTATGTTAAATTTTTCAAAAAATAATTTTTTACTGTCGCAAATTTTAAATACGCCGGGGATTGCCTTTTCTATAGTAAATTTGTCAAAAAATTATCTTTTACTGTCGCAAATTTTAAATATGACGAGGATTGCCTTTTCTATTGTAAACTTTTCAAAAAATTATTTTTTTTTTCGCAAATTTTAAATACGGCGAGAATGGACTTTTCTATTGTAAATTTTTCAAAAAATAATTTTTTACTGTCCCAAACTTTAAATACGCCGAGGATTGCCTTTTCTATAGTAAATTTGTCAAAAAATTATTTTTTACTGTCGCAAATTTTAAATACGCCGAGGATTGCCTTTTCTATAGTAAATTTGTCAAAAAATTATCTTTTACTGTCGCAAATTTTAAATATGACGAGGATTGCCTTTTCTATTGTAAACTTTTCAAAAAATTATTTTTTTTTTTCGCAAATTTTAAATACGGCGAGAATGGACTTTTCTATTGTAAATTTTTCAAAAAATAATTTTTTACTGTCCCAAACTTTAAATACGCCGAGGATTGCCTTTTCTATAGTAAATTTGTCAAAAAATTATTTTTTACTGTCGCAAATTTTAAATACGCCAGGTATTGCCTTTTCTATAGTAAATTTTTCAAAAAATTATTTTTTACTGTCGCAAATTTTAAATACGGCGAGTAGGACCTTTTCTATAGTAAATTTTACAACCAATTCTTTTCTACCGTCGCATATTTTAAATACGCAAGGGATTGCCTTTTCTATTGTAAATTTTTCAAAAAATAATATTTTGCTGTCGAAAATTTAAAATACGCCGAGGATTGCCTTTTCTGTAGTAAATTTTCCAACAAATTATTTTCTACCCTCGCAAATTTTAAATACGCCAGGTATTGCCTTTTCTACTGTAAATTTTTCAAAAAATTATTTTTACTGTCGCAAATTTTAAATACGCCAGGTATTGACTTTTCTATAGTAAATTTTTCAAAAAATTATTTTTTACTGTCGCAAATTTTAAATACGCCAAGGATTGCCTTTTCTATAGTAAATTTTTCAAAAATATATTTTTTTTTTTCGCAAATTTTAAATACGGCGAGTATGGCCCTTTCTATGTTAAATTTTTCAAAAAATAATTTTTTACTGTCGCAAATTTTAAATACGCCGGGGATTGCCTTTTCTATAGTAAATTTGTCAAAAAATTATCTTTTACTGTCGCAAATTTTAAATATGACGAGGATTGCCTTTTCTATTGTAAACTTTTCAAAAAATTATTTTTTTTTTTCGCAAATTTTAAATACGGCGAGAATGGACTTTTCTATTGTAAATTTTTCAAAAAATAATTTTTTACTGTCCCAAACTTTAAATACGCCGAGGATTGCCTTTTCTATAGTAAATTTGTCAAAAAATTATTTTTTACTGTCGCAAATTTTAAATACGCCGAGGATTGCCTTTTCTATAGTAAATTTTTCAAAAATTATCTTTTACTGTCGCAAATTTTAAATACG
The DNA here is from genome assembly GCA_963924295.1 of Dioctria rufipes. Taxonomy (NCBI): domain Eukaryota; kingdom Metazoa; phylum Arthropoda; class Insecta; order Diptera; family Asilidae; genus Dioctria; species Dioctria rufipes. The sequence goes on from CAWUPM010000271.1 coordinate 138,117, forward strand.
CCGAAGATTGCGTTTTCTATTGTAAACTTTTCAAAAAAGTATTTTTTTCTGTCGCACATTTTAAATACGCCGAGGATTGCCTTTTCTATAGTAAATTTTTCAAAAAATAATTTCTATTTTCGCAAATTTTAAATACGCCGGGTATAGCCTTTTCTATAGTAAATATTTCAAAAAATAATTTTTTAGTGTCGCAAATTTTAAATACGCCAAAGATTGCCTTTTCTATAGTAAGTTTCTCAAAAAAATTATTTTTTATTGTCGCAAATTTTAAATACGCCGAGGATTGCCTTTTCTATTGTAAACTTTTCAAAAAATAATTTTTTTCTGTCGCAAATTTAAAATACGGCGAGTATGGCCCTTTCTATGGTAAGTTTTTCAAAAAATAATTTTTTACTGTCGCAAATATTAAATACGCCGAAGATTGCATTTTCTATAGTAAATTATTCAAAAAAGAATTTTTTACTGTCGCAAATTTTAAATGCGCAGAGGATTGCCTTTTCTATAGTAAATTTTTGAAAAAAAAATTTTTATTTTCGCAAATTTTGAAAACGGCGAGTACGACCTTTTCTATAGTAAATTTTTCAAAAAATAAATTTTTACTGTCGCAAATTTTAAATACGCCAAGTATTGCCTTCTCTATAGTAAATTTTTCAAAAAATTATTTTTTACTTTCGCAAATTTTAAATACGCCGAGGATTGCCTTTTCTATAGTAAATTTTTCAAAAATTATTTTTTACGTTCGTAAATTTTAGATACGCCTAGGATTACCTTTTCTATAGTAAATATTTCAAAAAATAATTTTTTACTGTCGCAAATTTTAAATACGCCGAGGATTGCCTTTTATATAGTAAATCTTTCAAAAAATAATATATTACTGTCGCAAATTTTAAATACGCCGAGGATTGCATTTTCTATAGTAAATTTTTCAAAAAAAAATTTTTACTTTCGCAAATTTTAAATACACCGAGTTTGGCCTTTCTATAATAAATTTTTCAAAAAATAATATTTTACTGTCGAAAATTTAAAATACGCCGAAGATTGCCTTTTCTATAGTAAATTTTTCACCAAATTATTTTCTACTGTCGCATAATTTTAAATACGCCGAGGATTGCCTTTTCTATAGTAAATTTTTCAAAGAATTTTTTTTTTACTGTCGCAAATTTTAAATACGACGAGGATTGCCTTTTCTATAGTAAATTTTTCAAAGAATTATTTTTTACTTTCGCAAATTTTAAATACGCCGAGGATTGCCTTTTCTATTGTAAATTTTTCAAAAAATTATTTTTTTCTGTCGCAAATTTTAAATACGGCGAGTATGACCTTGTCTATAGTAAATTTTTCGAAAAATTATATTTAACTGTGGCAAACTTTAAAAACGCCGAGGATTGCCTTTTCTATAGTAAATTTTTCAAAAAATTATTTTTTACTGTCGCAAATTATAATTACGCCGAAGATTGCCTTTTCAATAGTAAATTTTTCAAAAAATAAATTTTACAGTCGCAAATTTGAAATATGCCGAGGATTGCCTTTTCTATAGTAAATTTTTCAAAAAATGGTTTTTTTCTGTCGCAAATTTTAAATACTGCGAGTATGACCTTTTCTATAGTAAATTTTATAACCAATTCTTTTCTACCGTCGCATATTTTAAATACGCCAGGGATTGCCTTTTCTATTGTAAATTTTTCAAAAAATAATATTTTACTGTCGAAAATTTAAAATACGCCGAGGATTGCCTTTTCTGTAGTAAATTTTCCAACAAATTATTTTCTACCCTCGCAAATTTTAAATACGCCAGGTATTGCCTTTTCTATTGTAAATTTTTCAAAAAATTATTGTTAATGTCGCAAATTTTATATACGCTGAGGTATCCCTTTAGTATAGTAAATTTTTCCCAAAAATTTTTTTTACTGTCTCAAATTTTAAATACGCCGAGGATCGCCTTTTCTATTGAAAATTTTGCAAAAAATTATTTTTTTTCTGTAGAAAATTCTAAATACGGCGAGGATTGCCTTTTCTATAGTAAGTTTTTCGAAAAATAATTTTTTACGTTCGCAAATTTTAAATACGCCGAAGATTGCCTGTTATATAGTAAATTTTTCAAAAAATAATTTTTTACTGTCGCAAATTTTAAATAACCGAGGTTTGCCTTTACTATAGTAAATGTTTCAAAAATTATTTATTACTGTCGCAAATTTTAAATACGCAGAGTATGGCCTTTCTATAGTAAATTATTCAAAAAATAATATTCTACTGTCGAAAATTTAAAATACGCCGAGGATTGCCTTTTCTATAGTAAATTTTCCAACAAATTATTTTCTACCCTCGCAAATTTTAAATACGCCAGGTATTGCCTTTTCTATTGTAAATTTTGCAAAAAATTATTTTTTACTGTAGCAAATTTTAAATACGCCGAGTATTGCTTTTTCTATTGTAAATTTTTCCAAAAATTATTTTCTTGTGTCGCCACTTTTAAATACGGCGAGTATGGCCTTTTCTATAATAAATTTTTCAAAAAAATATTTTCAAATGTGGCAAACTTTAAAAACGCCGTGGATTGGTTTTCTATAGTAAATTTTTCAAAAAATTATTTTTTACTGTCGCAAATTTTAAATACGCCGAAGATTGCGTTTTATATTGTAAACTTTTCAAAAAATTATTTTTTTCTGTCGCAAATTTTAAATACGCCGAGGATTGCCTTTTATATAGTAAATTTTTCAAAAAATAATTTCTATTTTCGCAAATTTTAAATACGCCGGTTATAGACTTTTCTATAGTAAATTTTTCAAAAAATTATTTTTTACTGCGCAAATTTTAAATACGCCAAGCATTGCCTTTTCTATAGTAAGTTTCTCAAAAAATTATTTTTTATTGTCGCAAATTTTAAATACGCCGAGGATTGCCTTTTCTATTGTAAACTTTTCAAAAAATTATTTTTTTCTGTCGCAAATTTTAATTGCGGAGAGTATGGCCTTTTCTATGGTAAGTTTTTCAAAAAATAATTTTTTACTGTCGCAAATATTAAATAGGCCGAAGATTGCATTTTCTATAGTAAATTATTCAAAAAAGAATTTTTTACTGTCGCAAATTTTAAATGCGCAGAGGATTGCCTTTTCTATAGTAAATTTTTCAAAAAAAAATTTTTATTTTCGCAAATTTTGAAAACGGCGAGTACGACCTTTTCTATAGTAAATTTTTCAAAAAATAAATTTTTACTGTCGCAAATTTTAAATACGCCAAGTATTGCCTTCTCTATAGTAAATTTTTCAAAAAAATATTTTTCACTTTCGCAAATTTTAAATACGCCGAGGATTGCCTTTTCTATAGTAAATTTTTCGAAAAATTATTTTTTACGTTCGCAAATTTTAGATACGCCTAGGATTACCTTTTCTATAGTAAATATTTCAAAAAATAATTTTTTACTGTCGCAAATTTTAAATACGCCGAGGATTGCCTTTTCTATAGTAAATCTTTCAAAAAATAATTTATTACTGGCGCAAATTTTAAATACGCCGAGGATTGCATTTTCTATAGTAAATTTTTCAAAAAATAATTTTTTACTTTAGCAAATTTTAAATACACTGAGTTTGGCCTTTCTATAATAAATTTTTCAAAAAATTATATTTTACTGTCGAAAATTTAAAATACGCCCAAGATTGCCTTTTCTAAAGTAAATTTTTCAACAAATTATTTTCTACTGTCGCATAATTTTAAATACGCCGAGGATTGCCTTTTCTATAGTAAATTTTTCAAAGAATTTTTTTTTTTACTGTCGCAAATTTTAAATACGACGAGGATTGCCTTTTCTATAGTAAATTTTTCAAAGAATTATTTTTACTTTCGCAAATTTTAAATACGCCGAGGATTGCCTTTTCTATTGTAAATTTTTCAAAAAATTATTTTTTTCTGTCGCAAATTTTAAATACGGCGAGTATGACCTTGTCTATAGTATATTTTTCGAAAAATTATATTTAGCTGTGGCAAACTTTAAAAACGCCGAGGTTTGTCTTTTCTATAGCAAATTTTTCAAAAAATTATTTTTTACTGTCGCAAATTTTAATTACGCCGAAAATTGCCTTTTCAATAGTAAATTTTTCAAAAAATAAATTTTACAGTCGCAAATTTGAAATATGCCGAGGATTGCCTTTCTATAGTAAATTTTTCAAACAATGGTTTTTTTCTGTCGCAAATTTTAAATACGGCGAGTATGACCTTTTCTATAGTAAATTTTCCAACAAATTATTTTCTACCCTCGCAAATTTTAAATACGCCAGGTATTGCCTTTTCTATTGTAAATTTTTCAAAAAATTATTGTTAATGTCGCAAATTTTAAATACGCCGAGGTTTGCCTTTTGTATAGTAAATTTTTCCCAAAAATTTTTTTTACTGTCGCATAATTTTAGATACGCCTAGGATTACCCTTTCTATAGTAAATTTTTCAAAGAATTTTTTTTTACTGTCGCAAATTTTAAATACGACGAGGATTGCCTTTTCTATAGTAAATTCTTCAAAGAATTATTTTTTACTTTCGCAAATTTTAAATACGCCGAGAATTGCTTTTCTATTCTAAATTTTTCAAAAAATTATTTTTTTCTGTCGCAAATTTTAAATACGGCGAGTATGACCTTGTCCATAGCAAATTGTTCGAAAAATTATATTTAACTGTGGCAAACTTTAAAAACGACGAGGATTACCTTTTCTATATTAAATTTTTCAAAAAATTATTTTTTACTGTCGCAAATTTTAATTACGCCGAATATTGCTTTTCAATAGTAAATTTTTCAAAAAATAAATTTTACCGTCGCAAATTTGAAATATGCCGAGGATTGCCTTTTCTATAGTAAATTTTTCAAAAAATTGTTTTTTTCTGTCGCAAATTTTAAATACGGCGAGTATGGCCTTTTCTATAATAAATTTTTCAAAAAATTATTTTCAAATGTGGCAAACTTTAAAAACGCCGAGGATTGGTTTTATATAGTAAATTTTTCAAAAAATTATTTTTTACTGTCGCAAATTTTAATTACGCCGAATATTGCCTTTTCTATAGTAAATTTTTCAAAAAATAATTTCTATTTTCGCAAATTTTGAACACGCCGAGTATAGCCTTTTCTATAGTAAATTTTTCAAAAAAAAATTTTGATTTTCGCAAATTTTGAATACGGCGGGTATGGCCTTTTCTATAGTAAATTTTTCAAAAAATACTTTTTTGCTGTCGCAAATTTTAAATACGCCAAGGATTGCCTTTTCTATAGTAAATTTTTCAAAAAATAATTTCTATTTTCGCAAATTTTAAATACGCCGAGTATAGCCTTTTCTATAGTACATTTTTCAAAAAATAATTTTGATTTTCGCAAATTTTGAATACGGCGGGTATGGCCTTTTCTATAGTAAATTTTTCGAAAAATTATTTTCAAAGGTGGCAAACTTTAAAAACGCCGAGGATTGGTTTTATATTGTAAATTTTTCAAAAAATTATTTTTTACTGTCGCAAATATTAAATACGCGGAAGATTGCATTTTCTATAGTAAATTTTTCAAAAAATAATTTTTTACTGTCGCAAATTTTAAATGCGCAGAGGATTGCCTTTTCTATAGTAAATTTTTCAAAAAATAATTTTTATTTTTGCAAATTTTGAAAACGGCGAGTACGGCCTTTTCTATAGTAAATTTTTCAAAAAATAAATTTTTACTGGCGCAAATTTGAAATACGCCAAGGATTGCCTTTTCTATAGTAAATTTTTCAAAAAATTATTTTTACTGCCGCAAATTTTAAATACGCCGATGGTTGCCGTTTCTATAGTAAATTTTTCGAAAAATCATTTTTTACGTTCGCAAATTGTAGATACGCCTAGGATTACCCTTTCTATAGTAAATTTTTCAAAGAATTTTTTTTTACTGTCGCAAATTTTAAATACGACGAGGATTGCCTTTTCTATAGTAAATTCTTCAAAGAATTATTTTTTACTTTCGCAAATTTTAAATACGCCGAGAATTGCTTTTCTATTCTAAATTTTTCAAAACATTATTTTTTTCTGTCGCAAATTTTAAATACGGCGAGTATGACCTTGTCCATAGTAAATTGTTCGAAAAATTATATTTAACTGTGGCAAACTTTAAAAACGACGAGGATTACCTTTTCTATAGTAAATTTTTCAAAAAATTATTTTTTACTGTCGCAAATTTTAATTACGCCGAATATTGCTTTTCAATAGTAAATTTTTCAAAAAATAAATTTTACCGTCGCAAATTTGAAATATGCCGAGGATTGCCTTTTCTATAGTAAATTTTTCAAAAAATTGTTTTTTTCTGTCGCAAATTTTAAATACGGCGAGTATGGCCTTTTCTATAATAAATTTTTCAAAAAATTATATTCAAATGTGGCAAACTTTAAAAACGCCGAGGATTGGTTTTATATAGTAAATTTTTCAAAAAATTATTTTTTACTGTCGCAAATTTTAATTAGGCCGAGGATTGCCTTTTCTATAGTAAATTTTTCAAAAAATAATTTCTATTTTCGCAAATTTTGAATACGCCGAGTATAGCCTTTTCTATAGTAAATTTTTCAAAAAAAAATTTTGATTTTCGCAAATTTTGAATACGGCGGGTATGGCCTTTTCTATAGTAAATTTTTCAAAAAATACTTTTTTACTGTCGCAAATGTTAAATACGCCAAGGATTGCCTTTTCTATAGTAAATTTCTCAAAAAATTATTTTTTATTGTCGCAAATTTTAAATACGCCGAGGATTGCATTTTCTATTGTAAATTTTTCAAAAAATTATTTTTTTCTGTCGCAAATTTTAAATAGGGCGAGTATGACCTTGTCTATAGTAAATTTTTCGAAAAATTATATTTAACTGTGGCAAACTTTAAAAACGCCGAGGATTGCCTTTTCTATAGTAAATTTTTCAAAAAATTATTTTTTACTGTCGCAAATTTTAATTACGCCGAAGATTGCCTTTTCAATAGTAAATTTTTCAAAAAATTAATTTTACCGTCGCAAATTTGAAATATGCCGAGGATTTCCTTTTCTATAGTAAATTTTTCAAAAAATGGTTTTTTTCTGTCGCAAATTTTAAATACGGCGAGTATGACCTTTTCTATAGTAAATTTTGCAACAAATTCTTTTCTACCGTCGCATATTTTAAATACGCCAGGGATTGCCTCTTCTATTGTAAATTTTTCAAAAAATAATATTTTACTGTCGAAAATTTAAAATACGCCGAGGATTGCCTTTTCTGTAGTAAATTTTCCAACAAATTATTTTCTACTCTCGCAAATTTTAAATACGCCAGGTATTGCCTTTTCTATTGTAAATCTTTCAAAAAATAAATTTTACAGTCGCAAATTTGAAATATGCCGAGGATTGCCTTTTCTATAGTAAATTTTTCAAAAAATGGTTTTTTTCTGTCGCAAATTTTAAATACGGCGAGTATGACCTTTTCTATAGTAGATTTTACAACCAATTCTTTTCTACCGTCGCATATTTTAAATACGCCAGGGATTGCCTCTTCTATTGTAAATTTTTCAAAAAATAATATTTTACTGTCGAAAATTTAAAATACGCCGAGGATTGCCTTTTCTGTAGTAAATTTTCCAACAAATTATTTTCTACCCTCGCAAATTTTAAATACGCCAGGTATTGCCTTTTCTATTGTAAATTTTTCAAAAAATTATTGTTACTGTCGCAAATTTTAAATACGCCGAGGATTGCCTTTTGTATAGTAAATTTTTCCCAAAAATTTTTTTTACTGTCTCAAATTTTAAATACGGCGAGGATTGCCTTTTCTATAGTAAATTTTTCGAAAAATTATTTTTTACGTTCGCAAATTTTAAATACGCCTAGGATTGCTGTTATATAGTAAATTTTTCAAAAAATAACTTTTTACTGTCGCAAATTTTAAATACACCGAGGTTTGCCTTTACTATAGTAAATTTTTCAAAAATTATTTATTACTGTCGCAAATTTTAAATACGCCAAGTATTGCCATTTCTATTGTAAATTTTTCAAAAAATAATATTCTACTGTCGAAAATTTAAAATACGCCGAGGATTGCCTTTTGTATAGTAAATTTTTCCCAAAAATTTTTTTTACTGTCTCAAATTTTAAATACGGCTAAGATTGCCTTTTCTATAGTAAATTTTTCGAAAAATTATTTTTTACGTTCGCAAATTTTAAATACGCCGAGGATTGCCTGTTATATAGTAAATTTTTCAAAAAATAACTTTTTACTGTCGCAAATTTTAAATACACCGAGGTTTGCCTTTACTATAGTAAATTTTTCAAAAATTATTTATTACTGTCGCAAATTTTAAATACGCAGAGTATGGCCTTTCTATAGTAAATTATTCAAAAAAAAATATTCTACTGTCGAAAATTTAAAATACGCCGAGGATTGCCTTTTCTATAGTAAATTTTCCAACAAATTATTTTCTACCCTCGCAAATTTTAAATACGCCAGGTATTGCCTTTTCTATAGTAAATTTTGCAAAAAATTATTTTTTACTGTAGCAAATTTTAAATACGCCGAGTATTGCCTTTTCTATTGTAAATTTTTCGAAAAATTATTTTCTTCTGTCGCCACTTTTAAATACGGCGAGTATGGCATTTTCTATAACAAATTTTTCAAAAAATTATTTTCAAATGTGGCAAACTTTAAAAACGCCGAGGATTGGTTTTCTATAGTAAATTTTTCAAAAAATTATTTTTTACTGTCGCAAGTTTTAATTACGCCGAGGATTGCCTTTTCTATAGTAAATTTTTCAAAAAATAATTTCTATTTTCGCAAATTTTAAATACGTCGAGTATAGCCTTTTCTATAGTAAATTTTTCAAAAAATAATTTCTATTTTCGCAAATTTTAAATACGCCGAGTATAGCCTTTTCTATAGTAAATTTTTCAAAAAATAATTTTTTACTGTCGCAAATTTTAAATACGCCAAGGATTGCCTTTTCTATAGTAAATTTCTCAAAAAATTATTTTTTATTATCGCAAATTTTAAATACGCCGAGGATTGCCTTTTCTATAGTAAATTTTCCAACAAATTATTTTCTACCCTCGCAAATTTTAAATACGCCAGGTATTGCCTTTTTTATAGTAAATTTTTCAAAAAATACTTTTTTACTGTCGTAAATTTTAAATACGCCAAGGATTGCCTTTTCTATTGTAAACTTTTCAAAAACTTATTTTTTTCTGTCGCCACTCTTAAATACGGCGAGTATGGCCTTTTCTATAATAAATTTTTCAAAAAATTATTTTCAAATGTGGCAAACTTTAAAAACGCCGAGGATTGGTTTTATATAGTAAATTTTTCAAAAAATTATTTTTTACTGTCGCAAATTTTAATTACGCCGAGGATTGCCTTTTCTATAGTAAATTTTTCAAAAAAAAATTTTGATTTTCGCAAATTTTGAATACGGCGGGTATGGCCTTTTCTATAGTAAATTTTTCCAAAAATACTTTTTTACTGTCGCAAATGATAAATACGCCAAGGATTGCCTTTTCTATAGTAAATTTCTCAAAAATTATTTTTTATTGTCGCAAATTTTAAATACGCCGAGGATTGCCTTTTCTATTGTAAATTTGTCAAAAAATTATTTTTTTCTGTCGCAAATTTTAAATACGGCGATATGACCTTGTCTATAGAAAATTTTTCGAAAAATTATATTTAACTGTGGCAAACTTTAAAAACGCCGAGGATTGCCTTTTCTATAGTAAATTTTTCCCAAAACTTTTTTTTACTGTCTCAAATTTTAAATACGGCGAGGATTGCCTTTTCTATAGTAAATTTTTCGAAAAATTATTTTTTACGTTCGCAAATTTTAAATACGCCGAGGATTGCCTGTTATATAGTAAATTTTTCAAAAAATAACTTTTTACTGTCGCAAATTTTAAATACACCGAGGTTTGCCTTTACTATAGTAAATTTTTCAAAAATTATTTATTACTGTCGCAAATTTTAAATACGCAGAGTACGGCCTTTCTATAGTAAATTATTCAAAAAATAATATTCTACTGTCGAAAATTTAAAATACGCCGAGGATTGCCATTTCTATAGTAAATTTTCCAACAAATTATTTTCTACCCTCGCAAATTTTAAATACGCCAGGTATTGCCTTTTCTATAGTAAATTTTGCAAAAAATTATTTTTTACTGCAGGAAATTTTAAATACGCCGAGTATTGCCTTTTCTATTGTAAATTTTTCCTAAAATTATTTTCTTCTGACCCCACTTTTAAATACGGCGAGTATGGCCTTTTCTATAATAAATTTTTCAAAAAATTATTTTCAAATCTGGCAAACTTTAAAAAGGCCGAGGATTGGTTTTCTATAGTAAATTTTTCAAATAATTATTTTTACTGTCACAAATTTTAATTACGCCCAGGATTGCCTTTTCTATAGTAAATTTTTCAAAAATAATTTCTATTTTCGCAAATTTAAAATACGCCGAGTATAGCCTTGTTATATTTATATTTTTGTTATATATATATACCTTCCTTTTTCACCTCTAAATTTACAGTTATAGCGGTATGTATCTCCTACCTCGGTATTCCTTTGTTTTGGAGGGATAAACACAAACACTATATTTTGGTATCCTTGTTAACTCTTTTATTTTCTGGAACTTGTCCTAATTGCACGGACTTTCTTTTGCTTTTACAACTTTTTTTTTTCACAGAACTTATTTTCTTTACACAACTTTTTTTTTGAACTTTTCCTAAATACGCAGACTTTCTACAACCTTTTTCCTTTTTTTACAATCCACTTTATTTTCTCTCATTACTAACCGAACTATTTTTCGTTTAATTATTTATTTCTCTTAATCACCCGCCGAACCGCCTTATTTCGTGTCTTAAATTCCACTCGCTTTAAACACCGACTGCGCGTACCTTAAGAGATTTCAAACACAACTCAGCCCTTGATCACTTTAATCGCGATCAAGAGTCGTCGTTCAGGGTAGAAAATGCATAATTGCATTTCTACCCTGAGAAAAATTTTCATTTATTCTGGACTTGATTAAACAAGTCCAGAATATTTTTCGTTGGACGGTGGCTTGAAAAAATGAAATTTGATGTTTTTATAAACATCAGCCACCGTCCCGTCGATTAAAATTGCGGCGCGCGTATACATATAATGTAATCTCGCGGCGCGCATTTCTTATCGCGAAAGCTTGTTTTTGTGATATGTATGTACGTTCGTACATACATATTATAATTTTCACGACAAATCGTACTGAAGGTACGATTTGTCTTTTGTTTTATATTTTTTAAATTAAATATTTCAACTGGCAAATTTTGCTGAAGGCAAAATTTGCCATGGGAATAATTTTTGTTTCAACTCTATGGAATGCGAAGAAAATTGCTGACGCAATTTTCTTCACTGATTGAACAGATAAGCTAACCATGTTTTAAGCATGGTTAGCTTATGTGAAAATTTTATGTATGAAATATTTTAATATTTTTTAAATTTTGTTAATATATAATTAGGTATTTATTTTAGGCTTTTTAGGTACATAACAATCCTTCCCCCTGAGAAAAAGAGAATTATTCTTTGAAGAGGAATAATTCTCAGGGGAAGTTGTTTTTGGCGCTAATTGGGCGGTTCGGGTTTTCGGTTCGGTGTGGGCTTACAAAATTTTTGTTAATATGTTTAATCTATGAATATATAATAATTTCTAGATCTATTATTTTTATTTCATTTTTCGATAATCTAACCTGGTAAAACTTTTTTTTTTGGGTTTTGAATTACCTCGTTTTTTTTTTGTATTACACTTTTTAGTATTTTATTGTAATTCTAGGCATTTATCTTTACTTTTATTACTACGCTATCTATTTTTATTTATTTGTTTATTTCTACTGTTTTCTTTATTTTATTTGGATTTAATTCTAATATAATGTTTTTTTTTTTTTTTGTGTATTATTAGTAGGCTGGTAAATTTTTCTTGTCTTTCTTACATTTTTTTTTTTTTATCATACTTTCTTTTCTAGGTGTTAATTAATATCAGTGTTGTTTAATGTTACTTTTAAGACATGTTTTATCTGTTAGTTATTCTGTTATACTTTATCTTTTAGTCCTAATTCTGACTTATTTTTAGTTTAAAATTCTAATACATTTTAATTTTATACTACTCTTTGCATTTTTGGGTACTTCAATCTTAGTGATTTGTTTAATTTTATTTAATTTAAAATTACTTCTATTTTATTTTTCTTTACATGCAGTTATTTATTTTAACTTATTTTATTATGTAATTATAATACAATTTTTCCTCTGACACTTTAGGTCTGTTTTGTGTCTAGTACAAATCGTTTTTGTGAGTTATTCATATCTTTTGTACATGTGACCAGGTTTTCTTTTGTGTATAAATTTACTCTGATCAAGTGACCAATGTTGACAGTGTCAGTTTCGCAGTTTCGATTTGGACTGATTTTGTTTTGGGGAGGCTTCTGGCTCGCCTTAAACTGGGTTGGGGAGCAGGAGTTCGCTCTTCTAAAGGAATTCCCTCTGATACCGGCTGCGCCAATTTTGTTACGTACCTTTGTGGGGATGGCGGGTATTTTATCCAAAACACTTTTTGATTTGTCTCGGGTTCGTTTTATTACCCTTCTATTTCTTTTCTTTACAATCTCCTTCTTTTTATTTTTAAACTTATTATCTTCTTTCACAAATTTATTCTCTCTCCTTTACAAACTTTTCGCAATCTTCTTTTCTTTTCTAAACTTATTATCTTCTTTCACCAAAGTATTCTTTCTCTTTTACAAACTTTTCACAATCTTCTTTTCTTTTATCAACTTGCAGTAACTTTTCAAAATTTTATTCTTTTAAATACTTTTGGTAAATTTTCAAAATTTTATTCTTTTATATACTTTTGGTAACTTTTCAAAATTTTATTCTTTTATATACTTTTGGTAACTTTTCAAAATTTTATTCTTTTATATACTTTTGGTAACTTTTCAAAATTTTATTTTTTATATGCTTTTGGTAATTCGTTGGACGGAGGCTTGAAATTTGACGCTTTTATAAACATCAGCCACCGTCACGACGATTAAAATTGCCGCGCGCGTATACATACAATATATTTTCGCGGCGCGCTCTTCTTATCGCGAAAGCTTTTTGTGATATGTATGTACACTCGTACATACATATTGTAATTTTCACGACAAATCGTACTGAAGGTACGATTTGTCTTTTGCTTTGTTTTTTAAAAGTAAATATTTCTACTGGCAAATTTTGCTGAAGGCAAAATTTGCCATGGGATTAATTTCGTTTGACTTTATGGGATGTGAAGAAAATTGCTGACGCAATTTTCTTCACTGATTGAGTTGATAAGATAACCATGTTTTAGGCATGGTTAGCTTATATGAAAATTTATAATTTGTAATATTTTAATGAATTGGATTTGAAGAACTTATTCAATTTTTAATATCTGTGATAATCATGTTTTAGCATGGTTGTATGTATGTATGCCTTCTAAAATTATTCCCTTTTTATACTTTTCAAGGGTATAATTTACATACATAACAATCCTTCCCCTGAGAAAAAGAGAATTATTCTTTGAAGAGGAATAATTCTCAGGGGAAGTTGTTGTGGGTGCTATTTTGGCGGCTCGGGTCTTGGTTGGTTCTCGGTTGAGTTTTACAACATTTGCAGCTTTACAAAATATTTTCTTGGGTTTTTTTTTTTTTTTTTTTTTAAATTATTTTGTTAAGTTCTTCCCCAGTTAGCAACTATTTGGTTTTTGTTTGATTACCTTATACGTACTACTATTTACTATTTTATTTAGTATTTTATTAGTTTAATTTTAATCTTATATAAAAAAAATTTTAAATTGTTTCTTAGTAGCCTGGTATTGCTTTTATACTCTGTCTATTTTTATTATTTCTACCGTTACTTTATTTTATTCCTGTTCTATGTAGTTCTCTTTACATTCGTTTTATTTATTCTAACTTATTTCGTTACGTAATTTTAAAATTTTTTTTTCTTTGACAACTTTGTCTGCTTTATTTCTTATTTCTGCTATAACATATTTTGTTATTTATTTATTATTTAGTTTTAATATAATTTTGTGTTTTTTTTTTCTTTTCTTTTAAGTAGGTACTCATGTTTTTAAACAAATTTCGTTTGCTTTCGTTATGTCTAATTCTAGTTCATTTTTCTTCAATGCTACTATTTTTACCTATTAATTTGTTATTTAGTTCTTTCCTTTTGCAAAGGCATGTTTTCTCTAATTTTTTCTTTTTATCTATTTATGAATTTAATACATTTAATTTTATTTTTACTCCATGCATTTTTGGGTACTTTATCCTTAGTGATTTGTTTACTTTTGTTTTTGGTTTAATATATACCCTTATTTATTTATTCTTTATTTTTTGCTAATAATTTAATCTTTCTTTTCTAATTATTTGTTTTGGTAGGAGCCTGATGAAACTTATTCTGTTTTTAAAGTTTCCTTTTTTTTTATTAACTATGTATTATTCTAAATTACATTTTACTATTTCTATGTTTATAAAACTACCCCCTTTTTTTTGTTGTATTTTATTTATATATATATATATAGTTTCATATTTATTATTTATTTTTACTAATTCTCATGCTTGTACATTTTTTTTTTTTTTTTAATTAAATTTTTCTACGTACTTAATGTACATATTTTACCAGGCCTACCGTTTATGTCCTTAATTAGATTGATTAGTTGTCCATATTGACAGTGTCCGTGTTCCGTTTTTTAAACAATTTGGATTGATTTTGTTTTGGAGAGGCTTCTGGCTCGCCTTAAACTGGGTTGGGGAGCAAGAGTTCGCTCTTCTAAAGGGATTCCCTCTGATAAAACTTCGGGGTTACCTTGTGGTTGATTTCTCTGTTGTCTAATCTTGATGATAACAGGGTTAAGACATTTTACAGCCACAGCGATCATTATGGCCAGAACTAGTAGGCTCGTAAATGATAGAGAAGTTGTGGACAGGATATGGGATTGTCTGCTTGATACCTTGTTACTGTACTGGTCTAATTTGTGCTGGATATCTTCCAGCGAATGTGTGCCAGTATAGATTGATTTATTGATATCGTCCCCCGTTAAATCTCTATTGAAACTTGCGTTTGGTTTTCAGATTCTGGTACAATGTCAGCCAGACTCAAACTAAATAAGGAATGATTAAATTGGGGAAATTGTTTGGGTTGAATTATTTTCAGCGGGCGTTTACTTTGACCTTCGTATTTGAGCACCTTGTCTCTTATTTGCACTTGACATGGTTGCGTTATCTCTAATATCCCTTATCCTTCTAGTTTCGAGATTACAAAGTGATCTGGACATGTGATATGTAACACCGGGGAGGTACTAAATGCAAATAGCCACGTATTGGGCTTGCTTAGTTTGATCAGCATGTCTTTTTGGGGAGCTTGTACTCTGGTCCTACATTTGGGCACTTCATTTAAAGGATTATATAGTAATTTAATGGCACATTCGTTGGATGTCGTTGCCTTTATTATGAGCGTATTTAGTCGGCCTACATACGTCTTTTCTTCCAAATTACTTGTTATTTTCTTAAAGTTTTTCATGTCCTCGCCTTTTAATAGGAGAAATTCCTGAGTTTTTGCGCTATTGGCTATGTATGAATAACCAGGGTCTGGAATTAATGAATAATTAGCTGACTTGGGTACAGGATAGCATCGAATTTGCTGTAGCCTTATTTGTGGCAGATTGAAAATTGGGAGAGTAATTCTCACCACCAATTTTTTCTGCATGAGGAGTGATTGAGCTCCTGCTGTCTGATATAGGACAGATAGACAATTTTGGTCATTTGGACAATTCGAAGTCGTCTTGCGATATATTTGTAACAAGTTTTGTGGGGATAGGAGCAGTGGATGAATGTGATTTGTTCTACTAGCCATTATTATATACAGAAGGGCTTGTTGTCGATATTCGACTTCGATGATTTGGAGTAATAAGCTTGATCTAATCTCTTGTCTCAGTTGCCTCCTAGTTAGGTCATCGGCCACATGGTGGAGATCGTTTATCTGGTGTGCTATTTTTTGTTGACGATCCATTAGCAAAGCCAGCGGTTTTTGAATCTTTTCCAAGGTAGTTTTTACAATGCTAATTTGTTGTTTCTCTAGCTCGGCTAGGGCTTGTGCGTTTGATTCAATTTCTTCTAACCTGCTGTAAATTTCTTTCTCGTTATTGCTGTCCATGGTACCGAATAAGTAATGCATGGCACCACCTATTCCGTCAAATAAAGATCTGGTCTTGCGTTTTCCTGGTACTAGTTCCTTTATTGTTTCCGTGCGCTTTCGTATGCTATCTATTATAGCGTGAATGTGTAGCTGCTGCACGTTGCACAGATCTCCTTGGTCTGTTATATTTTATGCACAGTTTGTGCACCAAGTGCTCTGCATATTCCGCTAGCTTTATCTGGGTATCTAGTTCGTCCAAATCTATCTCGGTGAGGACATTCCAGGTGTCATGATATACCATGAGGCTTCCTAGGTCCTCGAAAAATATGCCCGAGCCATTTAGTTGGGTCCTTATATAGGGTTTGTCAGCGATCTCTCCTGTTGTGTATTGGATGAGGAGGGCAAATACGATGAATTTTAGCGCCATTTCTGTGGGCAATTCGGAGGAAGAAAACAACCCTATAAGTATATTTGTACTTGTATTGTGCCGTTTTAAACTGGGCAGTGGAGTGACTCCACCGCAAATGTTTCTGGGGAGGTATTGAAATGACGTTTAATGGACATTGGAGTAGGAATTTCAAGTCAACCTGGTTCATTTTTGTACAACATGCTTTTATTCGAAATATGGTTTTAAACGATTATTATGTACAGTCACTATACGTTTACCAATCTTGATGGTGGTATTCACATCACTTGGTATTGCGATTACCTGATAAGGTCCTACCCAGATTTGAGAAAGCTTATGTTTTCTGCTTTCGTTCTTGATGAGGACCTTGTCTCCTACATGGAAAGTTAGGGGCCGTACTGTCTTATCGTAGTACCCCTTTGAGCGCTGTTTATTTGCCAATAAGTTCTTTCGTGCCGTGGCATATGATTTTTGGAGCTTATACTTCAATATGTGATAGTAGCTCTCATGATTGTAAACGGGTTCGGGATCCCGTTTTAAATTTGATGGGACATCCGCTGTGAAGCCGTATAGGCAGTCCATTGGGGTAAGTTTAGTACCCTCGTGTACGCTATTGTTGTACACGAATGCAGCGGTTCGTAGGTATTGGTCCCAAGTTTTGGGATTTTCATCTACGATTGTTCGCAGGTATTCTATCAGGGGTCTATGCGCACGTTCTAGTGCTCCATTAGACTGTGGGTGATATGCTGAAGTTTGTAACTTCTTTACCTTTAGAAGCTTACATACTCTTTTGAATAATTCACTCAGGAAATTTGTTCCCTGATCGGTGAGTATTCTTTTGGGTATGCGATAGCGCGTAACGATTTCATCAAGGAAAACCTGCGCTACTGTGACTGCTTCTGCATTAGGTATTGCATACCAGTCGACAAATTTTGTTAAATTATCTTGGAAGGTCAAGATATATTTGTTAACTGATGTGGTCTCCTCTAATGGACCTACAATATCGAGGTATACTTTGTCGAACGGTTGTTCTGCGATGTCCGTGATAACCATTGGCATTTTATATTGCGGAGATGCTTTCATCGTCTGGCACTTTGGGCATGTTTTAATATATTTCTTGATGTCGCTAAGCATGTGTCTCCACCCATACTTGCGTCTTATACGTTTGTAAGTTTTTATGACACCTTGATGGCCACCAAATGGAGAATCGTGATAATCTTTTAAGATTGTTCGGATTTCCGTAGGGCTCGTGATAACTTCGGGTGTCTTACCAGTACTTACTTTTTGATCAAGCGATGCTGGGTTTAGTGTTTCTGCCTCCGTATGTTGAATTTCGTTTTGGTCCGCTTTCGGGGGCTCTTCTGTCTCCACACGGGAGCTATTTACTGTCTCCTGAGCCTTTTGCTTCTGAGCTCGAGTCACGACTAAACAATGAGCGGATTTCTTCTTTTGTTCGTTATTTGTGGGGTTGTCTTCCTCCACATCTGAGTCCATTGTGTGGTGGACTTGGGCTTCTACCGTTAAGGTGTTGCCTAAACTGTCTTCTTTTAATGTTTGAGGGATGCGACTTAGTGCATCTGCATTAGTGTTGTACTTCCCGGGTTTGTATTCGATATTGTAGTCGAATTCGGATAATTTGTGGTGAAATCTCACCAAACGGGAAGTAGGGTCTTTCACATTGAAGACACCTTTGAGAGGTTTATGGTCAGTGTAGACCGTGAATTTCCGGCCTTGAAGATAGCACCTGAAATTCTTGGTAGCCCAGACAATAGCCAATAACTCTTTCTGTATAGTAGAGTAATTTCTTTCGGCTTTGTTTAATGTGCGGCTTGCATAGGCAATGGGCTGGTCCTTTCCGACTTCTCCTTGAGAAAGAACAGCTCCTAGAGCCTCGTTACTTGCGTCAGTAGTAAGATTAAATGATTTTGAAAAATCAGGGTAAATTAAAAGTGGTGGAGAAATTAAAGCACTTTTCATGCTCTGAAATGCTTCTTGGCATTTCTCTGTCCAAGTGAATTTTACATCCTTTCGTAGTAAATTCGTAATTGGACGTACAATTTTGGAGAAGTCTGGAATGAATTTCCTGTAGTAATTGGCAAGTCCTAAAAGTGACTGAACTTGCCTTACTGTTCTTGGAACAGGAAATGTTTGGACGCAGGCCGTCTTACTTGGGTCTGGTAGGGCTCCTTCGCTAGAACATTTATGTCCTAGGTAAACAACTTCTCTTCTTAGAAACTGGCACTTTTCTGGCTGCAGTTTTAAGTTGTTCTCTCTCAACTTGTCGAAGACTTTTCTCAACTTTTCGTTGTGGTCGTTTAAATTTTTTCCATAGATGACAATGTCATCTAGGTAGACAAAACATTCGAGGCCTTGTAGGCCTGTTAAGACGAAATTCATTAGGCGTTGAAATGTGGCGGGGGCTCCTTTGAGCCCGAATGGCATACGCTTGAACTCGTAGTGCCCATAACTGGTGCTGAAAGCAGTTTTATGTCGACAAAAACTTGGTGATAGCCGTTGGCCATATCGAGTGTGGTGAAATACCTTGCGTGACCTAGTTGGTCGAGAATATCCTCGATTCGGGGTAGCGGGAATGCATCTCCAATTGTCTTTTCGTTTAATTTACGAAAATCGACAACGACGCGCCACCTTTTTTCACCGTCAAGTCCCGCTTTCTTGGGGACAACTAGTAGAGGTGAATTCCAAGGGCTTTTACTAGACTGGACTATCCCGCTGTCTAGCATTTCTTTTAACTGCGCGTTAATGACTTTCCGCTGTGTTTCAGGTAAGCGGTACATTTTTTGATTGATTGGTGCTTGATCCTGCACCAACGGAATATTGTGCGTTATCGCATTTGTATAGGTGAGTTTGTCACCTTTGAGGAAGAAGATATCGTTATACTCTTCGCAGAGTTCCGATATCGAAATTTTTTCTTCCGCGGTTAAATTAGGGTCTAGGCTGAGTTCTTGCTCTCGCCTAGAAATACGCGGGTATTGTTTTGGATCGTCCGGAGTCTCATTATCCGGGTATAGATATCGTACATGTTGTAATATCGCCGTCTTGTCGGCTGAACCTTGTTTTGACTTCCTATTCCTTGTAAATTTGTGTCCTGAAATTGGATTGGATTTAATGAATTCCTTATGAGGCTTTATTTTGTTGTACTTAGCATGTAGCAGGGTACTTGCTTCCTGCTTCGCCGACGGCTGAGTTTGATACACCTGTGCGGTCTTTGCCTTAGGTTGTGTGGAATACTCATGCGCGCCGATGCTAGTATTTTTTGGCCATGTAGGATTTTTTATGCTAGAAGACGGTGGAGTAATATGCACCTTTAGTATAGGCTTTAGCGACTCGCTACCGTTCTTATATGGCCGTTGATTGATTAATAGTGACTTATGCCTCGGGATTTTGGACGGAAGAGCTATATGCACCTTTTTGGCAGGCTTTAGACACTCAGTTCCGTCTCTTGTGTTGTTTGATATTGCCGCTAAATTTGGTAGTGGAATGTGAGTTCTTTTGTGGACTTTTGTGTGTGTTAATGGGACTATGATGTAGTCGTTTATTGGAAATAGCTGTAACTTTAAGCTATGTATGACTACTTGATGACTGTTAGCGTTGAGAATACTAACCAGCACTAATTCTTCTCCAGATGACAGCAAACTGTTTGCCAAGAAGACTCCATCGCTTATCTCTTGGGATAAACAGAGCATTTCTTCTTGCGTTTGTAACGGGACTTGGGCAACAATTTGAGAGCGCGCAGGTATGCAGATTGGTAAAGGTAACCAATTGCTGCCTGATTTCATCGGTCTCTTATTCGCCCAGACAGCCTTTTTCACATTCCTTGGGCTCTTTTGGAGCTTGGCAGCCAGCTTTTCTCGTTTGAGAAGCCTTGAAGACACTGCAGGTGGCTAGTTCAGCCTGTTTAGACTCTACCTCTTCTGCAACTGTTCTTACTTCGACTGCTTTTTCAGAATGTAGCTTGTCCGTTTCAAACTCTAATGGCAAAGCAAACTCGTCTGGATTAGTTTCCGTGCGAGGAAACCTTAGTGCCTTATTAGGACCCTCAATGTTGCAGTTTTTTGCTAAGAAATCATTTCCTAGAAGTCCATCATCGGAAAGGCCAGGCAAGTTCTTTACGACTTGAAACTTGCAGGGAATTTTGTTTTTGAAAACGAAGTTTCCCTGGCAATTTCCCAGCGTCTTTCCCGTACCAAATGGGGTCTGAAGTGTACATGCCTCATTGTGGTTAATTTCTTTGAGGTCTTTTAAAGACCTTTTCTTTATTATACTGACGTCAGCGCCTGTGTCTACTACTAGTTTAGTTTGGCCGTTCAGGCCTATGTCTAAAGGAAGTTTTACTGTAGCGACACTGGAATCGGGCTGCTGAGGAGACCCTAATTTATTAGATGGGAGATTTATAGTCGAGCCGGGGAGTTTTGGGTCGACTGTACGTCGTTTCCCTGACTCCGGGCTTCCCATTTACGTTTTTGTTGGCAGTTATTTACTGCATGTCCAGAACGACCACAAAATTCGCACTTTTTTCGCACATTATATACTCTTGAGTTGTTATTGGGGTTTTGAGGCTCTCTAGGACGTTGGATTGGTGCTTCTCTGTTTTGGGGTCTTTAAAAACTATTGTTGTTCCTTCTGCAGTCACGCACGTCATGATTATACATTTTTCAGTTCACACAATATGGCGTATTTTTCCTTTTGAGGCAATCGGCATATGTGTGGCCTCTTAAATTACAAAAACTGCAAGTCACTTTATTTAAATAGGTATTTTTATTTTTTACATTATAATTTTTATCTGGCGACCTTGGTTCCTGTTTAATATATGCTGTGCCATCCTGTGTGAACTGTGACGTTGGTATGTGACTGCTTGGGTTAGTGGTTATATTGTGTTGCCGGGGATCTTGTGAGTAGGATATGATGCCAGGATTGTATACGCTTTGATTTACTAGAGTACTACTTTGAGTTAATTGTGCGTTATTAGGTACACTGGTACAGGCAGAATTTGGCAATATATTCTGTATCATATTTGTTTGGAATTGTCCTGGAGGTTGCAGGAATAGAGCACTTTGCTGGAGACGTTCCATGTCAAGTGCTCTTTGTACGAGGTCATCCACCGTGCCGTCTGTCATGGTCAGAAGGTATTGGCACATATATGGGTTATTTACGCCTGTTTTCAGTGCGTTTTTCGCGAAATCTTCCAACTGCGTTTTAACAGCTGGTGCTGCTGTGGCTCCGTATTTGGATTCTGCTGCTTCATTGCAGAGTGCCAGCATTTGTTTTACTCGTGCCGTGAAGGCAGTGAGGTTTTCTAAGGGATACTGCCTTGTAGTGATTAATTTATTTACCAGTTCCTGGTAAGTTTCTCTAGGCAGGTATTTGCGATTTAGCCGTTCTTCTACTTCTTTCAAAGTAGTGGGCATATTTGAGGTAAAAAGCTGGTAAGCTTCGCCTCGAAGTCTGGTGGGAAAGATTTGTAAAAATGCTGTTAGTTCATCCACCGAAATGCACTGGATTACCTGCCTGTAGCATCCTAGGAAAGTTTGGAGCTCCAGGCTCAATTTTGGGTGCTGCTCTCCCGAGAATAAGGGTACGAGCTGGGCAGTTAACTTGGGGATTTTCGCGTAATCTGCCATGTTTATATTGGGGATTCTGAAGCTAAAGTTTGACACTTTTGGGGAGCTAGTTTCTTCTATGCTGGTTTCCAAAAGGGAGTCGCCCAGCCAATTCAATAGGATTTCACTCACGGTGGAATCACTGACACTGTCCTCAATGGCACCTTCTATTAATTCTACACTATTATTTGTAATTTCTGTTTCGAGAGAGTGCGAGAGTTCTCCAAACTGCTTTAAGCTTTCTTTAAATTTGTCCGTACTTTCTTTGAATTGCGCGATTTGCTCAAGCCGCCGTTCACGGGACTTTTTGAGCTGTTTATCGATAGAATCGCACTGTATAACAGAAAGTTCGGAGGAGTCTCGCACTTTCCCCTCTAGATATTTTAAATAACTTTCTAAATTTAAATTAGAAGGTCTTACTTGTTGGGGACCTGTAAGGATTGTCCCACTCCTGAGTGTTACCCCTTTTTTTGTTGAATTTGTTGCGGGTGTTTGATTAGCACCCTCTGTTGCGGATGTTGCTCCCGCGTTGCCTCCTTCGTTCCGGGACGGAACTTCCTGTGCGTCGCCCGGTGAGGAGGATTGTTGAGGAGTTGGTTGAAATGGTGTGATTTCCTGCGGCGTCTCGTGGTGGGAGCTTTCCTCGCTCATGGACCACCGTGTGTGAAATTTGCAGCTAGGGGGCTTCTGCCGTCTTAATTCCCTTGGTTCAAATTGAGAGGGGGGCTTATTGCCTTCTTCGAGGTCCCTCTCAATTCAGGATCGCTGGTTTTTGTGATTGAAGTTCTTTTGCTGCCGGGGGGCCCGTGGCCTACTTAAATTCCCCTGGATAAAAGCTGACAGGGGGGCGCGTTGCCTACTTCGAAGTCCCTTTCAGCTCCGGATCGCAGATTGACGGTTGGGGATTCTTCCTTCCTTCAAGTGTAGCTTTAGCACTTTTGGTTGTGAACTTCTGATATCCTGGGCTGGGATGAAGCCCGCTATTGTCCCACGTTGGCACTTTGTGCTTTGATGAGGGGGTGGCTGTGTTTTTTACAAACAGAGCCAGTTAAGGCTGTCCGACCCCGAGCGTTGGGAGCCGACAAGATCGAAATACTCCTGAAGCCAGACTCAACTTCAGGCGGAGGGTAGGGTGTCTTGCCCAGTATTCGATCCCGTCTTCAACTCCTTTTTGATTCGTAGGATAGAGGGTTTTCGAGCGCTTATACTTTGTTTGTTTAAAGTAGGCTTCCTCTATCCTACCGGCTGCGTCAATTTTGTTATATTTATATTTTTGTTATATATATATACCTACCTTTTTCACCTCTAAATTTACAGTTATAGCGGTATGTATCTCCTACCTCGGTGTTCCTTTGTTTTGGAGGGATAAGCACAAACACTATATTTTGGTATCCTTGTTAACTCTTTCATTTTCTGGAACTTGTCCTAATTGCACGGACTTTCTTTTGCTTTTACAACTTTTTTTTTTCACAGAACTTATTTTCTTTACACAACTTTTTTTTTTTTGAACTTTTCCTAAATACGCAGACTTTCTACAACCTTTTTCCTTTTTTTACAATCCACTTTATTTTCTATCATTACTAACGGAACTATTTTTCGTTTTATTATTTATTTCTCTTAATCACCCGCCGAACCGCCTTATTTCGTGTCTTAAATTCCACTCGCTTTAAACACCGACTGCGCGTACCTTAAGAGATTTCAAACACAACTCAGCCCTAGATCACTTTAATCGCAATCAAGAGTCGTCGTTCAGGGTAGAAAATGCATAATTGCGTTTCTACCCTGAGAAAAATTTTCATTTATTCTGGACTTGATTAAACAAGTCCAGAATATTTTTCGTTGGACGATGGCTTGAAAAAATGAAATTTGATGTTTTTATAAACATCAGCCACCGTCCCGTCGATTAAAATTGCGGCGCGCGTATACATATAATGTAATCTCGCGGCGCGCATTCCTTATCGCGAAAGCTTTTTTTTGTGATATGTATGTACGTTCGTACATACATATTATAATTTTCACGACAAATCGTACTGAAGAAACGATTTGTCTTTTGTTTTACATTTTTTAAATTAAATATTTCTACTGGCAAATTTTGCTGAAGGCAAAATTTGCCATGGGAATAATTTCGTTTGACTTTATGGAATGTGAAGAAAATTGCTGACGCAATTTTCTTCACTGATTGAGTTGATAAGATAACCATGTTTTAGGCATGGTTAGCTTATATGAAAATTTATAATTTGTAATATTTTAATGAATTGGATTTGAAGAACTTATTCAATTTTTTATATCTGTGATAATCATGTTTTAGCATGGTTGTATGTATGTATGCCTTCTAAAATTATTCCCTTTTTATACTTTTCAAGGGTATAATTTACATACATAACAGCCTTTTCTATAGTACGTTTTTCAAAAAATAATTTTGATTTTCGCAAATTTTGAATACGGCGGGTATGGCCTTTTCTATAGTAAATTTTTCAAAAAATTATTTTTTACTGTCGCAAATTTTAAATACGCCGAGGGTTGCCGTTTCTATAGTAAATTTTTCGAAAAATCGTTTTTTACGTTCGCAAATTTTAGATACGCCTAGGATTACCCATTCTATAGTAAATTTTTCAAAGAATTTTTTTTTACTGTCGCAAATTTTAAATACGACGAGGATTGCCTTTTCTATAGTAAATTTTTCAAAGAATTATTTTTTACTTTCGCAAATTTTAAATACGCCGAGAATTGCTTTTCTATTGTAAATTTTTCAAAAAATTATTTTTTTCTGTCGCAAATTTTAAATACGGCGAGTATGACCTTGTCTATAGTAAATTGTTCGAAAAATTATATTTAACTGTGGCAAACTTTAAAAACGACGAGGATTGCCTTTTCTATAGTAAATTTTTCAAAAAATTATTTTTTACTGTCGCCAATTTTAATTACGCCGAATATTGCTTTGCAATAGTAAATTTTTCAAAAAATAAATTTGAACGTCGCAAATTTGAAATATGCCGAGGATTGCCTTTTCTATAGTAAATTTTTCAAAAAATTGTTTTTTTCTGTCGCAAATTTTAAATACGGCGAGTTTGGCCTTTTCTATAATAAATTTTTCAAAAAATTATTTTCAAATGTGGCAAACTTTAAAAACGCCGAGGATTGGTTTTATATAGTAAATTTTTCAAAAAATTATTTTTTACTGTCGCAAATTTTAATTACGCCGAGGATTGCCTTTTCTATAGTAAATTTTTCAAAAAATTATTTCTATTTTCGCAAGTTTTGAATACGCCGAGTATAGACTTTTCAATAGTAAATTTTTCAAAAAAAAATTTTGATTTTCGCAAATTTTGAATACGGCGGGTAGGCCTTTTCTATAGTAAATTTTTCCAAAAATACTTTTTTACTGTCGCAAATGTTAAATACGCCAAGGATTGGCTTTTCTATAGTAAATTTCTCAAAAAATTATTTTTTATTGTCGCAAATTTTAAATACGCCGAGGATTGCCTTTTCTATTGTAAATTTTTCAAAAAATTATTTTTTTCTGTCGCAAATTTTAAATACGGCGAGTATGACCTTGTCTATAGTAAATTTTTCGAAAAATTATATTTAACTGTGGCAAACTTTAAAAACGACGAGGATTGCCTTTTCTATAGTAAATTTTTCAAAAAATTATTTTTTACTGTCGCAAATTTTAATTACGCCGAATATTGCTTTGCAATAGTAAATTTTTCAAAAAATAAATTTTAACGTCGCAAATTTGAAATATGCCGAGGATTGCCTTTTCTATAGTAAATTTTTCAAAAAATTGTTTTTTTCTGTCGCAAATTTTAAATACGGCGAGTTTGGCCTTTTCTATAATAAATTTTTCAAAAAATTATTTTCAAATGTGGCAAACTTTAAAAACGCCGAGGATTGGTTTTATATAGTAAATTTTTCAAAAAATTATTTTTTACTGTCGCAAATTTTAATTACGCCGAGGATTGCCTTTTCTATAGTAAATTTTTCAAAAAATTATTTCTATTTTCGCAAGTTTTGAATACGCCGAGTATAGACTTTTCTATAGTAAATTTTTCAAAAAAAAATTTTGATTTTCGCAAATTTTGAATACGGCGGGTAGGCCTTTTCTATAGTAAATTTTTCCAAAAATACTTTTTTACTGTCGCAAATGTTAAATACGCCAAGGATTGCCTTTTCTATAGTAAATTTCTCAAAAAATTATTTTTTATTGTCGCAAATTTTAAATACGCCGAGGATTGCCTTTTCTATTGTAAATTTTTCAAAAAATAATTTTTTTCTGTCGCAAATTTTAAATACGGCGAGTATGACCTTGTCTATAGTAAATTTTTCGAAAAAAAATTTTGATTTTCGCAAATTTTGAATACGGCGGGTATGGCCTTTTCTATAGTAAATTTTTCAAAAAATACTTTTTTACTGTCGCAAATGTGAAATACGCCAAAGATTGCCTTTTCTATAGTAAATTTCTCAAAAAATTATTTTTTATTGTCGCAAATTTTAATTACGCCGAAGATTGCCTTTTCAATAGTAAATTTTTCAAAAAATTAATTTTACCGTCGCAAATTTGAAATATGCCGAGGATTTCCTTTTCTATAGTAAATTTTTCAAAAAATGTTTTTTTTCTGTCGCAAATTTTAAATACGGCGAGTATGACCTTTTCTATAGTAAATTTTACAACAAATTCTTTTCTACCGTCGCATATTTTAAATACGCCAGGGATTGCCTCTTCTATTGTAAATTTTTCAAAAAATAATATTTTACTGTCGAAAATTTAAAATACGCCGAGGATTGCCTTTTCTGTAGTAAATTTTCCAACAAATTATTTTCTACTCTCGCAAATTTTAAATACGCCAGGTATTGCCTTTTCTATTGTAAATCTTTCAAAAAATAAATTTTACAGTCGCAAATTTGAAATATGCCGAGGATTGCCTTTTCTATAGTAAATTTTTCAAAAAATGGTTTTTTTCTGTCGCAAATTTTAAATACGGCGAGTATGACCTTTTCTATAGTGGATTTTACAACCAATTCTTTTCTACCGTCGCATATTTTAAATACGCCAGGGATTTCCTTTTCTATTGTAAATTTTTCAAAAAATAATATTTTACAGTCGAAAATTTAAAATACGCCGAGGATTGCCTTTTCTGTAGTAAATTTTCCAACAAATTATTTTCTACCCTCGCAAATTTTAAATACGCCAGGTATTGCCTTTTCTATTGTAAATTTTTCAAAAAATTATTGTTAATGTCGCAAATTTTAAATAAGCCGAGGTATGCCTTTTGTATAGTAAATTTTTCCCAAAAATTTTTTTTACTGTCTCAAATTTTAAATACGCCGAGGATTGCCTTTTCTATTGTAAATTTTGCAAAAAATTATTTTTTTTCTGTAGCAAATTTTAAATACGGCGAGGATTGCCTTTTCTATAGTAAATTTTTCGAAAAATTATTTTTTACGTTCGCAAATTTTAAATACGCCGAGGATTGCCTGTTATATAGTAAATTTTTCAAAAAATAATTTTTGACTGTCGCAAATTTTAAATAACTGAGGTTTGCCTTTACTATAGTAAATTTTTCAAAAATTATTAATTACTGTCGCAAATTTTAAATACGCAGAGTATGGCCTTTCTGTAGTAAATTATTCAAAAAATAATATTCTACTGTCGAAAATTTAAAATACGCCGAGGATTGCCTTTTCTGTAGTAAATTTTCCATCAAATTATTTTCTACCCTCCCAAATTTTAAATACGCCAGGTATTGCCTTTTCTATTGTAAATTTTTCAAAAAATTATTGTTACTGTCGCAAATTTTAAATACGCCGAGGATTGCCTTTTGTATAGTAAATTTTTCCCAAAAATTTTTTTTACTGTCTCAAATTTTAAATACGGCGAGGATTGCCTTTTCTATAGTAAATTTTTCGAAAAATTATTTTTTACGTTCGCAAATTTCAAATACGCCGCGGATTGCCTGTTATATAGTAAATTTTTCAAAAAATAATTTTTTACTGTCGCAAATTTTAAATACACCGAGGTTTGCCTTTACTATAGTAAATTTTTCAAAAATTATTTATTACTGTCGCAAATTTTAAATACCCAGAGTATGGCCTTTCAATAGTAAATTATTCAAAAAATAATATTCTACTGTCGAAAATTTAAAATACGCCGAGGATTGCTTTTCTATAGTAAATTTTCCAACAAATTATTTTCTACCGAAAATTTTAAATACGCCAGGTATTGCATTTTCTATAGTAAATTTTGCAAAAAATTATTTTTTACTGCAGCAAATTTTAAATACGCCGAGTATTGCCATTTCTATTGTAAATTTTTCCAAAAATTATTTTCTTCTGACGCCACTTTTAAATACGGCGAGTGTGGCCTTTTCTATAATAAATTTTTCAAAAAATTATTTTCAAATCTGGCAAACTTTAAAAACGCCGAGGATTGGTTTTCTATAGTAAATTTTTCAAACAATTATTTTTTACTGTCGCAAATTTTAATTACGCCGAGGATTGCCTTTTGTATAGTAAATTTTTCAAAAAATAATTTCAATTTTCGCAAATTTTAAGTACGCCGAGTATAGCCTTTTCTATAGTACATTTTTCAAAAAATAATTTTGATTTTCGAAAATTTTGAATACGGCGGGTATGGCCTTTTCTATAGTAAATTTTTCAAAAAATAGTTCTTTACTGTCGCAAATTTTAAATACGCCAAGGTTTGCCTTTTCTATAGTGACTTTCTCAAAAAATTATTTTTTGTTGTCGCAAATTTTAAATACGCCGAGGATTGCCTTTTCTATTGTAAATTTTTCCAAAAATTATTTTCTTCTGACGCCACTTTTAAATACGGCGAGTATGGCCTTTTCTATAATAAATTTTTCAAAAAATTATTTTCAAATCTGGCAAACTTTAAAAACGCCGAGGATTGGTTTTCTGTAGTAAATTTTTCAAACAATTATTTTTTACTGTCGCAAATTTTAATTACGCCGAGGATTGCCTTTTCTATAGTAAATTTCTCAAAAAATAATTTCTATTTTCGCAAATTTTAAGTACGCCGAGTATAGCCTTTTCTATAGTACATTTTTCAAAAAATAATTTTGATTTTCGAAAATTTTGAATACGGCGGGTATGGCCTTTTCTATAGTAAATTTTTCAAAAAATAGTTTTTTACTGTCGCAAATTTTAAATACGCCAAGGATTGCCTTTTCTATAGTAAATTTCTCAAAAAATTATTTTTTATTATCGCAAATTTTAAATACGCCGAGGATTGCCTTTTCTATTGTAAACTTTTCAAAAAATTATTTTTTTCTGTCGCAAATTTTAAACACGGAGAGTATGGCCTTTTCTATAGTAAATTTTTCAATAAATTATTTTCAAATGTGGCAAACTTTAAAAACGCCGAGGATTGGTTTTATGTAGTAAATTTTTCAAAAAATTATTTTTTACTGTCACAAATTTTAATTACGCCGACGATTGCCTTTTCTATAGTAAATTTTTCAAAAAATAATTTCTATTTTCGCAAATTTTAAATACGCCGAGTATAGCCTTTTCTATAGTAAATTTTTCAAAAAATAATTTTTTACTGTCGCAAATTTTAAATACCCCAAGGATTGCCTTTTCTATAGTAAATTTCTCAAAAAATTATTTTTTATTATCGCAAATTTTAAATACGCCGAGGATTGCCTTTTCTATTGTAAACTTTACAAAAAATTATTTTTTTCTGTCGCAAATTTTAAACACGGAGAGTATGGCCTTTTCTATAGTAAATTTTTCAATAAATTATTTTCAAATGTGGCAAACTTTAAAAACGCCGAGGATTGGTTTTATATAGTAAATTTTTCAAAAAATTATTTTATACTGTCGCAAATTTTAATTACGCCGAAGATTGCCTTTTGAATAGTAAATTTTTCAAAAAATAAATTTTACAGTTGCAAATTTGAAATATGCCGAGGATTGTCTTTTCTATAGTAAATTTTTCAAAAAATGGTTTTTTTCTGTCGCAAATTTTAAATACGGCGAGTATGACCTTTTCTATAGTAAATTTTACAACCAATTCTTTTCTACCGTCGCATATTTTAAATACGCCAGGGATTGCCTTTTATATTGTAAATTTTTCAAAAAATAATATTTTACTGTCGAAAATTTAAAATAAGCCGAGGATTGCCTTTTCTGTAGTAAATTTTCCAACAAATTATTTTCTACCCTCGCAAATTTTAAATACGCCAGGTATTGCGTTTTCTATTGTAAATTTTTCAAAAAATTATTGTTAATGTCGCAAATTTTAAATACGCCGAGGTATGCCTTTTGTATAGTAAATTTTTCCCAAAAATTTTTTTTACTGTCTCAAATTTTAAATACGCCGAGGATTGCCTTTTCTATTGTAAATTTTGCAAAAAATTATTTTTTTTCTGTGGCAAATTTTAAATACGGCGAGGATTGCCTTTTCTATAGTAAATTTTTGGAAAAATTATTTTTTACGTTCGCAAATTTTAAATACGCCGAGGATTGCCTGTTATATATTAAATTTTTCAAAAAATAATTTTTTACTGACGCAAATTTTAAATAACCGAGTTTTGCCTTTACTATAGTAAATTTTCCAAAAATTATTTATTACTGTCGCAAATTTTAAATACGCAGAGTATGGCCTTTCTATAGTAAATTATTCAAAAAATAATATTCTACTGTCGAAAATTTAAAATACGCCGAGGATTGCCTTTTCTATGGTAAATTTTGCAACAAATTATTTTCTACCCTCGCAAATTTTAAATACGCCAGGTATTGCCTTTTCTATTGTAAATTTTGCAAAAAATTATTTTTTACTGTAGCAAATTTTAAATACGCCGAGTATTGCCTTTTCTATTGTAAATTTTTCCAAAAATTATTTTCTTGTGTCGCCACTTTTAAATACGGCGAGTATGGCCTTTTCTATAATAAATTCTTCAAAAAATTATTTTCAAATGTGGAAAACTTTAAAAACGCCGAGGATTGGTTTTCTATAGTAAATTTTTCAAAAATTTTTTTTTACTGTCGCAAATTTTAAATATGCCGAAGATTGCGTTTTCTATTGTAAACTTTTCAAAAAAATATTTTTTTCTGTCGCAAATTTTAAATACGCCGAGGAATGCCTTTTCTATAGTAAATTTTTCAAAAAATAATTTCTATTTTCGCAAATTTTAAATACGCCGGTTATAGCCTTTTCTATAGTAAATTTTTCAACAAATAATTTTTTACTGTCGCAAATTTTAAATACGCCAAGGATTGCCTTTTCTATAGTAAGTTTCTCAAAAAATTATTTTTTATTGTCGCAAATTTTAAATACGCCGAGGATTGCCTTTTCTATTGCAAACTTTTCAAAAAATTATTTTTTTCTGTCGCAAATTTTAAATGCGCAGAGGATTGCCTTTTCTATAGTAAATTTTTCAAAAAAAAATTTTATTTTCGCAAATTTTGAAAACGGCGAGTACGACCTTTTCTATAGTAAATTTTTCAAAAAATAAATTTTTACTGTCGCAAATTTTAAATACGCCAAGTATTGCCTTCTCTATAGTAAATTTTTCAAAAAATTATTTTTTACTTTCGCAAATGTTAAATACGCCGAGGATTCCCTTTTCTATTGTAAACTTTACAAAAAATTATTTTTTTCTGTCGCAAATTTTAAACACGGAGAGTATGGCCTTTTCTATGGTAAGTTTTTCAAAAAATAATTTTTTACTGTCGCAAATATTAAATACGCCGAAGATTGCATTTTCTATAGCAAATTATTCAAAAAAGAATTTTTTACTGTCGCAAATTTTAAATGCGCAGAGGATTGCCTTTTCTATAGTAAATTTTTCAAAAAAAAAAATTTATTTTCGCAAATTTTGAAAACGGCGAGTACGACCTTTTCTATAGTAAATTTTTCAAAAAATAAATTTTTACTGTCGCAAATTTTAAATACGCCAAGTATTGCCTTCTCTATAGTAAATTTTTCAAAAAATTATTTTTTACTTTCGCAAATGTTAAATACGCCGAGGATTGCCTTTTCTATAGTAAATTTTTCGAAAAATTATTTTTTACGTTCGCAAATTTTAGATACGCCTAGGATTACCTTTTCTATAGTAAATATTTCAAAAAATAATTTTTTACTGTCGCAAATTTTAAATACGCCGAGGATTGCCTTTTCTATAGTAAATCTTTCAAAAATTAATTTATTACTGGCGCAAATTTTAAATACGCCGAGGATTGCATTTTCTATAGTAAATTTTTCAAAAAATAATTTTTTACTTTCGCAAATTTTAAATACACCGAGTTTGGCCTTTCTATAATAAATTTTTCAAAAAATAATATTTTACTGTCGAAAATTTAAAATACGCCGAAGATTGCCTTTTCTATAGTAAATCTTTCAACAAATTATTTTCTACTGTCGCATAATTTTAAACACGCCGAGGATTGCCTTTTCTATAGCAAATTTTTCAAAAAATTATTTTTTACTGTCGCAAATTTTAATTACGCCGAAGATTGCCTTTTCAATAGTAAATTTTTCAAAAAATAAATTTTACAGTCGCAAATTTGAAATATGCCGAGGATTGCCTTTTCTATAGTACATTTTTCAAAAAATGGTTTTTTTCTGTCGCAAATTTTAAATACGGCGAGTATGACCTTTTCTATAGTAAATTTTACAACCAATTCTTTTCTACCGTCGCATATTTTAAATACGCCAGGGATTGCCTTTTCTATTGTAAATTTTTCAAAAAATAATATTTTACTGTCGAAAATTTAAAATACGCCGAGGATTGCCTTTTCTGTAGTAAATTTTCCAACAAATTATTTTCTACCCTCGCAAACTTTAAATACGCCAGGTATTGCCTTTTCTATTGTAAATGCTTCAAAAAATTATTGTTAATGTCGCAAATTTTAAATACGCCGAGGTATGCCTGTGATGGCCCAATATACGGAAGATTCTTCCAACAGCCAAGGGCATTACAGCGAAATAATCAGCAATTGCTAAACAATAACCTCGCATGGTATTGCTCTGCAACTGTCGGTTGTTTTGCTGATTAGCCCAACAGCTGGCTGCGATGAGCGCTTAGTGGAGCAATCGACGATTACGATAATAATTTACCTCGCATGGTAATTATTATGTAAAGCGATTGTTTACAACTAAGCGACTCAGGTGCTGCAACCGGTAGAACAAACGACAAGGTTGTTGTCGTTTGTTTACATCCGCGTTGTTAGTAAAGTTTACTTCCGAATATTGGTATATAAAAGACCAATGACTGGTCTGGCGAGTGCCGTGAAGTATTAAGTCGAGTCTTACCTTTTGTTAGAAGGTGTCAAGTTCCGTTCGGTTCGGGTTAAATTGATTGAATTGTTAAGTAAGGTCAGTTTAACGTTTTAGTAAATATTTGTTTGTAGTAATTCGTGTTCGTGTATAGAGATAGGTCAGATTGGCGTAATAAAAAGTTGTATGATTAAAGTAATGTGATTGTTGTTTTTATTCGAAGAAGAGTTATCGGTGTTAATTATTGTTTTCGTCTTTATGGGTTTACTTTGGGACACGACAATTGGCGCAGCCGGTAAACTTAGGTAAGAAATTTGAGAATTTCTTGCTGTTGTGTTGTTTTTGTTTTTTCATGGTTAATTTTCTTTTTTTTTAAATTTTTTTAAGATTGTCGAAAAATTTTTTTTTTCGATAAATTTATTTTTCAGATATTACAATAAATTAATTCTTTTACTTTTCAGGCTTAATTTAAGAAGTGCTAGATTAAGTGTTGAGTGTTAATCATGAAAATCAGGAAATAATTTTTCTTAAACAAGTTGTACGTTAATTAAATAGGTGCAAAGCCTTATTTGGCTTCGCCATTTATTTAACAACAACTTGTACGTTAATTAAATTGGTGCAAGCCTCATTTGGCTTCGCCATTTATTTAACATTATAATTTAGCAATTCCAACCGGTCATACACGTAGGTACATACAACAAACGTGATAAACAACTTTTCGTATTACAGGGCATTTACATTATTTTTGTGCAATTTTTTTTTTTTTTTGAGGGTACAGAGAAAACAGATTTAAGATTTGTTTTGTGTTGTTTTTTTTGTGTAGTTTAAAATAAAAAATTAAAAAATATTGGATTTCTTTTTGATAATTTTGTTGTTGGGCAATAGGAGACTAAGGATAGTAGATAGTAAGAAGACTAATCGTTATTTCGTTTAATGGTCTCGAGTATAGTGACGGTAATTTCAGTTGTTTTATATAGGGATCGGAGTTATCGAAAATAATTTTGGTCAAGAGGTTGAGTCTAGTTGGGTTTACAATAAGGATAGAAGTTGTGGGGAATAATCCGTGCCAGCATATCAATGTCTGCATGGTGCTAGCTTTGTTATATATCTTAAATGTCCACAGGTAGGAGCAATATATTAACTAGGGAGGAATTAGCACGCTATCAGGCTCAGGAAAGGGAATTAGAACTGGGAACTTAAGAAATTCCAGACAATATTGCAGAGTTATGAACAAGACTGGCAATATATCGAGGAGCATATAACGGGAGAGTTACGGAAAAGGTGGACAGAAAAAGAGGCAATGAAAATACTGGAGGAACTGAATGAGAGTGCTAAAAAAAGTACAAAAGGCGAAGCATTAGATCTACTTGTGACACCAGCATTCGAGGTTATCCAGAGCCGTGAAATAGAAGCAGAACAAGCATTGGAAGAAACCCAGAAGGAGAAAAAAGGGCTCTTAAAGAATATAGACTCGCTAAAGGTACAGCTAAAGGAGGCCGAAGAAGCTACAGCAGAACTAGAGAAAGAACTGGGGCTCGATAGATCTTCACAGAGAAGTCCGAATCAAGATATTAATAAAGCGAACACGAGTAAGGGGTTCAGGCCAAGGAAATTATTATTCTGGGAACAACCTAAGGAGCAGAAGCAACATTCAGAAACAGAGCAAAGTAGAAGAAAGAAACAGGAGTTAGCGCCGAGTAGAAAAGAGGGAAGCGAACGAAACCAGATAATTCCAGAGGAAAGAAACATATCCGGGGAGAACAGTCAGCAAGTCAATATGACAGACGTGCACGAAAAGGTAATGGATCTAGTATCCAAGTATGTGCCCATGCTATCCGGTGAAAGATCATCCAGGCTCTCGAAGGAGGTATATCGCTTCCTGAGTCGTAGTAAAGAACTACACGATCGACTGACGGAAGAAGAGCAGAAGATCTTCATTAGGTGTATAACGTATCGCTTATCGGACGATGCGTACTACTTGGTAAATTCGCAAGAGCCAAAAGATTTCGATTCTTTGCAGCAAGTAATCAAATCAGCTTACATGCCTAAGAAATCTTTTAGTGAATTGCGAACAGAAATGCTGGCATGCAGGCAGAGACCCGGCGAAGATATCAGGGAGTTCGCAGACCGGATGAAAGAATGATTGCAGGGTTGGAGGCAGATGCCGTAGCGACATTCAAAGCAGGCGTTAGGCTTAAACCGACTCAAGTATACCTTACGGGTCGGAAATTTGAATCGCAAGAAGGGGTACAGGAGGAAGCTACATATTACGAAAAGGATGCTCAAAGGCTTCAAGTAATGGGTCCGGAAGGGGTACAGGAGGGCTGGAGGCCCAATACTATAAGGACACAGAACAGATGGAGAACAGATGAGGCTAACTGCGATAGACCCCAACAACCTAGACGAGAAATTTATCCTACAGCTAGGCTGGCATCGCCCACAACCTATCAAGGACCACCAGCGAAGGCAACCCCGCCCAGGATCATTCATTGTTTCAAATGCGGTCAGCCTGGGCACATGGCTAAAGAATGCCAGTGGGGAAAGCAGCCTCCTTACTGCACTAAGTGCAACAACTATGGACATGGTACACTCAGTTGCAAGAAGCAAAATGTTAGGTTCGCAGAGCATCAGTCAATATTCCTAATTTCCAACCGGGGACAGAGGTTCTGTTCTGTCAGTTCTGCAAAACCTGCGATCACTGCACCGCAAACTGTCTTAAAAAATACTTAGCGGAGCATGGAGGGCAACAGTTGGGAAACGGGGAGCGGCAGCTGGGGAGCTTTCCCCCAGCTGCCTTCCACTAACGGTCTTGGAGAGGGTAGGCGTATCTAGAGTAGGAAGCAATGAAATGGAATTAAGTCTAATGAATAACTGCATCATCACGGTCGAAGCCGACATAGGTTTAGAAGGTAAGTTATCATTGCTAGTAGACACGGGATCTACATGCAATTTAGTTAAGATAAATCGGGTAAGAAAAGATACACCAGTGCAAACGCAGAAGAAAATAATAATTGGCGGCTTGTTTGGAGCTCAAAGAAGCTCAATAGGAACTTTCGAAGCCAAGATGCGCGTGGGAAATAAGGTGCAGACTTGCGAGTTCAACACAATCCAGGAAACGGACTCGATACCTGCGGACGGCATATTGGGAATGGCATTTTTAAGAGACAAGGCTACAATTGACTGTGTCAATAAGAAATTGGTAATAAAAGGAGCAGACGAGCGCAAGACGAAATTACCTCTTTTTGGAAATATTACAGGTAATGAAACGGTCATTACCTTAGCAAGGGAGAAAGGCCTTCAGGAAAAGGTGTACAAGCCAGAAATATTAGAGCTCAAGGGAACTCCCCCAAGTAAAGTAAAACAAAGAATAGTGGATCAAATCGCCGCCTTGAAGAATATTATAACCAGTGTGGAAACAGCGTCCAATAATATAAGCAAATATCTTGGCTCTCGAGGACAGTCTCAGAAAGCGAGAAAAACGCGAGATAATACGAATATCCAAGAAGAGGAGATTAGGAATATACCGGTAGCGGAAAGTCCAGGGCTCCAGCAATGGCCAGAATGTGCCTTGGCTTCAGCACATAGCATAGAGATAAAAACAAAGAAAGAAGAAGGGGCAAGATGGGCAGAGGAAATGTGGGGCCAACCACAGGCAAACAAAATAAAGGAATGGGATAAGGAAGCGGACTATCCGCTGACGGCGGTCGAAATTCAATCTCTTCCGACCACTAACTGTGCAGGAGCTTCAGGTGGTAAAAGACCTTGCTGTAGTGATGGCACAAAAGCAAGGCAGCACGCGTTTAGGATCACGGCGATGCGCTTACAGCTAAGAACAGAACAACTGGTAAAAATTCAGGTAGAAAGTAACGATGAACTGGTTTGTATGGCAGAAGAAATCAGTCCGGGGATATACTGCGGCAATACTATTGTTAGACCAAAGAATGGCCAGGCATATGTAGGTATCGTTAACGCCAGGACGGAGCCAGTTGAAATTGTTAATTTTAGACCCAAGCTGGAAAAGTTAGATAGGTATCTGGTGAAGCCACTGAAAAAGGAGCTAGGTACATTAAAAATAAATCAGCAACGGCTTAAGTTGATGAAACAGTCTGTGGGGCTGGGGGAAAGGCTGAATTCGGAAGAGAAAGAGGCAGTAATGCAAATCTGTTACGAATACAGCGATATCTTTCACTTGCCTGGAGATAAGTTGACATACACACCAACAAAAATGTTCAAACTCCCCTTGATGGCTAATACCGGGCCCATAAATAAAAAACAATACAGAATGCCTGAAGCCCACAGAGAGGAATGCCAGGATCAACTTAAAAAGCTCTTAGAGGAAGACATAATTGAGCACAGCAATAGCCCCTTTAATTTTCCAGTGCTATTAATACCGAAAAAAGGAACCGACGAAGCAGGTAAGCGAAAGTATAGACTGTGCGTGGATTTTCGAGAGCTTAACAAAGTCTGTATCCCCTTTTCTTACCCACTACCACGGATTGAGGATATCCTGGACAGGCTGGGCCATTCCAGGTACTTTACTACCTTAGATCTTGCCAATGGTTATCATCAGGTGTTGGTGGACCCAGCAGATCGCGAAAAGACTGCTTTTAGCACAAATTTCAGCCACTTCCATTACAAGAGATTACCATTCGGGTTAAAAACAGCGCCTCCATTCTTTCAATCTTTATTAAACGGGATATTAACAGGCCTTCAGGGTATTAAATGCTTTGTGTACCTTGACGACGTAGTAATATTTGCGAAAAATTTGGATGAGCATAATGAAAAGCTACGGGAAGTATTTCTACGTTTTAGAGAACATAACTTGAAACTACAACCTACAAAATGTCAATTCCTGAAAAAGGAGGTAGTATACCTTGGGCATGTTTGCTCAGAGAAGGGTGTACAACCTGACAAACGGTTAGTAGAAGTGGTACAAAACTTCCCACGACCAAAAACAGTGAGACAGGTCCAGTCTTTCTTGGGGCTGGCAAATTACTACCGTAAATTCGTTCCTAACTTTTCAATGATTTTGGCCCCAATTAATAACCTTTTGAGGAAAAAGGTGAAGTTCAATTGGGGGCCAGAATGTGAGAATTCCTTTAAGGTGATTAAAGATGCTCTAACATCACCACCAGTATTAACTTACCCGAATTTTGATAAGGAGTTCACAGTCATCACGGATGCAAGTGGGGAGTCACTCGGAGCGGTCTTGGAACAAGAAGGTAGGCCGGTGAGTTATGCCAGCCGCACGTTGAACCAAGCCGAAAAAAATTACTCCACCACGGAACGGGTAATTATAAATGCTACCTGCTTGGGAGACATTTTAAAGTTATAACTGACCATCAACCTCTCCGAGGAATTTTTAAGGTTAAGGACACCACATCTCGCATGGTGAGGTTCCACCAAAAACTATCGGAGTATGATTTTGAGATTGTCTACAAGAAGGGAAAAGAAAATGGCAATGCAGATGCACTTAGCAGAATTCTACAAGGTATAGACCAAGATGAAGACAAGTGTGGTAGGGAGTACCCGTGCCTCGCAATTACCCGAGCGCAAGCTGGAAGGAAGAAAGACCAAGAAAACCAGAAAAAGCAGCCTTCTCGAGAATCCGAAGAGGAATGGGATGACATAGATGAGTCTGAGATAAAAGAAATAAGGATCCAGAAAACACAAGACCCAAGTATATAACGGACCCAGGGGACATAGGGATTATATTGAGAGATTTTCATGACTCACGGTTCGGGGGACACTTCGGAAGGAACAAAACCCTGGAAAGGGTAAAGCGTTTCTTTCATTGGAGGGGAATGAAGAAAGATATCTCTAAACATGTTCGGCGCTGTACGAAATGTCAGAGAAATAAACATTCTAAGACCAATAAAATGCCGTTAGTAATAACAGAAATTTCGGAGAAGCCTTTCGATAAAGTATACGTTGATCTAGTTGGCCCGCTGCCGACAAGTCACAACGGAAATAAGTATATTTTGTCCATGATGGATGATCTCACTAGGTTCGTCGATTTCGTAGCAATACCAGATCAAGAGGCGAATACCGTGGCCCAGGCCTTATTCGAACAAATACTTAGTAGATACACATTACCCAAAGAGCTTGTAACAGATCAGGGTGCAAACTTTACGGGCGAAGTCATGAAAGCATTGTGCAAATTACTAAAGATTAAGAAACTGCAAACTACCGCTTATCATCCTCAGTCAAATGCAGTAGAAAGGCAGCATTCGACACTTGCCAATTATCTGAGGAGTTTTGTCGATGAGGAACCTAGAAACTGGGACGAATTTTTGAGGACGGCAGCGCATGCTTATAATAACACAATGCATATGGGTACCAAACTGACGCCAATGGAAACCTTGTTCGGGTTTGTATCCGAAGTTCCTAGTACCTTGCAACGTAAAGCAGAGCCAGTGTACAATGCCGACAGGTATCATGCTGTCCTGCGGTTTAAATTACAGAGAGCTTTCGAAATAGCTCGGAAGAATTTACAGAAAAGTAAACTCACGGCAAAAAGGTACTACGACAGATCAACTAGGATAGAACCTCTCCA
Organism: Dioctria rufipes; assembly: GCA_963924295.1. Lineage (NCBI taxonomy): Eukaryota > Metazoa > Arthropoda > Insecta > Diptera > Asilidae > Dioctria > Dioctria rufipes. The sequence continues at coordinate 178,097 of CAWUPM010000271.1, forward strand.
TGTAGGAGACAAGGTTTTGGTCAAAGATTTAGCGCGGACTGGAAAATTAACATCAATTTTTAAGGGACCCTACGAGATAATATACATACACAACCCGGAGAATATAACAATACTCCAGGGCAGAAAACTCAAGCAGGTACACCCGAATCGCTTGAAAAAATTTCAAGATTAATTTTAATTTCCTTTTAATTTGACATCCAATTTGCTTTTATTGGTGACTAATCAATTTAAATTTTCCAGAAATAACATCCCACAAACCCAGAGACGCAATAGGAACTGAGGGTCGCAGCAGTTTTTGTTTCTATCCGTCTAGGTTGAGCCAATACCAGCACGAGAAGCGTTTTGTGTTGTTAGGAGAAGAAAAGGCGAAAGAGGTGGAATAAGTTAAAAAAAAAAGTAAAGAGGTCTTGGGAAAATATATGTATACCTAAGAATTAGTAAAATTCAAATACAATAATAAAAAAAAAAATTAATAATAATACACCTTGCGAATAAGAAAATAGCATAAGGAGGTTGCCAGTAGTTTACAGTAGAGATAAGTTTCAGTAGTAATCGGGAACTCCAACACCATGAAGACGGTAATTGTGTCAATCTTGGCATGTATAGCGGTCATAAATGCAGAGAACGTGGGCTACACCATACAGCCAATAGCAGATTCCGGAGTACTATTTGAACAAATAGGGAAGGTCAACTTTTATACCAAGCATTGGACCATCTTGTCGAAACTAGAGGTACCTGATTTATCGAACGAGCTTGTATTCGCCAACAACTGCAGCAATCTCATCACGCGACTATGTGCCGAGATCAGTCATTCCGGAATAGTCAAATGCGAGGTAGCGGCAAAGGAGATAAGAAGCTGTGTTCCGTAAACTGGTAGCTCCTGGATGGAACCACCAAAAAATGTTTCGTATTGGTATATAAGTTTTGATTCCAGGATGAAATCTTCAATTGATGGTTTACGCAAAAGGTATAGTCCTTGAGTGACTATGAATATGATAACGAACTGAATGTGATTTAAGATTGAATCACAATACTGTAATGAATTCAACCTTGTGCGTAGCGACACAAATATTATACCATATGCTTGTATAATAAGCTGATATAAATTTCCTTAATTGCTGATGCCTTGCCTTGCTGCACGTGTGTAACGGAGTAGTTTGACAAAGCCGTTATATACCAATTACTGTTCTTGATGGGAAATGTTAGTGTAGCGGTATGTTAAAATCAGAACAATGTAAATAGATTCACATTTCGATTTAATTTCAAATTTATTCGCAGGTATTTAATCACTCTATACATATAGCTAAGCATGTAATACTGTTATTTTAGATAAATTTCGTTAAATTTAGAACTACAACTAGTGATATTCTACACTTCTTCAATATTGAAATGTTAACACAATTGCAAATTAAGCGAACAAAGACCAATTCGCATATATCTTCCAGCTTAACTCAAATGAGAAGTGTATGAACAACTATCTTGAATTGGTTCTGAACAAGATAGATTGAAATTACTGTTGATTTCTAAGAAATATCTACACTTCCTTACTACTGAATTATTAATACAATTATGTGCGAAGCAAACAAAGAACAATTCGCAGATTTATTCCAGCTTGACTCAAAATTGAGAAGTGTAGAAACAGCTATCTTGAATATGTTCTGTACAAGATAGATTAAACTAACTACTCAATATATTATCACTAGATTAGTTAAATTCTAAGAAAAGTTCAAATAATTATTTTAATTATTAAAATTCACCACAAAATTCAAATAAATTTATCACAACTTATATTTTTATTAAAGATAAATCACAATTTTTTAAAAATCCTTCACCAAAAAAATTGCATATGCGCTTACTCTTACCATAAGTCGTTTGTAAGCAGATTTACACAATTTTGCACTTTGAATAAATTTACACTGTATCACTTCCACGATGTTTGCTGGTTGAACTTGAAAAACGTAAGAGAGCGATTCATACAAATGCTCGGCCTTATATAGGGTCTGAATCGCCATTTTGGTGTGTGGAACCCGCAACCATAATGGAAAATACTCAAGATATTTAATTTCTCATCAGCTGGAATTAATACCATTCGATGCGGAATTTTGACATCTACCTTTTTTCATTTAAAAACTTCTTTCAATTATTAAATTCTTTGCATGAAAATTAAATTTAGTAATTGTGCCATAACATGGCGTAACATACTTCCTGTCATCCATAATGAGAAAATTTTCATGTGGATTGCGAATTTTATCTGTCTCTTTTCCACTTGGTGTCTCTTTTCTTCTCATTACTTATATGAGAAATCTTAAATATCAAAATATCTTTTAACGAAGATAATTTTGCACTTTTTTAACGTCGCCATCGTATTCCTCGTTAAAAAATAGTCCAATTTCATGTGCCATATGTTGGCAATATATAAAGTCTGACAGTTTCGCGGTATTTATGATATGTTGTGACAGTTCCGCGATCGCGAGTTTTCCGTGTGTTTTTTAGTGGAAATTGTGCTGCTGTACTACAGGTAAGTTTGTGCAAATTGTGTTATGTGTATTGTGTAGTGTTTGTGTATAATTAGTTTGTAAGAAAATTCATTTATTTGTGAAATTTCAATCTTAACCTGTCTTCAGGTAAGATTTTCTTTTGTTGTTTTCTCCCGGAAAAACATCGCGGGAAGTTGATTTTTCGTATAAAATCAATCGAGTGTCATATATATATTGTATTTATAACATAAATACATTAAAAAATGTTTTTATAACTTTGTTTTTAACAAAGTCAATTTCCCTTTGGCCATCTGTCAAAAGGTGAAAAGTTATGAATTTTCCCTTTAAATTGTTCGCGGGAAAGTTATTTTTCACAGTAAATGTGTTCAGTGACGTCTTTTCTATAATTGGTTTAAATTTCAGTTGAGAGAAACTGAAATTAAACTAATTATAACAAATTTCGTTTCCTATAGTGTTGTTGCTGTTTTGTATGTACTTTATTTACAATTCAATTACATGGGGAAATTGGTTTTTTTTTGTATAATTTTTGTATATTCATTTGTGTTCTTATTCTAATTAATTCAATCCATAATTCATTTAATTAATTCATTATTTCTTTTAATTTCAGATATCACCATATGTACATATGTACGTATATATGCTGCTCTTCGTGGGAGGATAGGAAATTGTATGCCAGTCGACTTCCCTGGCTACTTATTAAGTTAAGTAGTGTAAATTTGATTGACTTTTATTAATTCTTTTTCTTTGTTTCTTTTCAGTTTTCTTCGTCGCTGAACATTCTCCCCCCCGTTGAATGCCTGCATTCAACCGTTTTCGTAGCTTCTCTATTCCTCTTTTGTGATAGCGATTGAAGAGAATTCCACCATCAGCTCGCACATGTAGAAACACTTGATAACGATCGGGAAGATTGATTGTCTTCGTCTTGCGTTTTGCCTTACTGATGGCCTCAAAATCTATACGCTCCAATATGTGTCGCTGTAGGTAGATGTCTATCCCCTCTCGAGTTATAAACCGTTGATGAGTGTTTTCGGCACGCATCTTGAGTTCTTTTATGGTTGTTGTGGCTTTCAGCTGTTCGAGCGAGTCCAATATCATCCCATTGGCTACAGCTGGTTGGGCTGGAGTTGTGTTTGTATGTGGAGTTGTGACATACTTCGCTGAATGTTGCTGCCTGGTTCACTGCTGTTCCTTAGAATGAACGCCTTGCACAGATGCAGATGTGGATGGTGCATTGTTGTGAGCTGCTTTAGGAAGTCCAGTCAACACATCACAGCCAGGTTCAACGAATAGATTCTCCATTGGACTCCTTGGAGGAGAAAAGCGAATGTCCTCGAGGATGTACAGGACATCGTCATTGTGACTCTCCGAATTAGACATCTGGAATGGAAATGTATTAATACCTTGTATGCAAAAGGGGACAATCACCAAACGACATAAACGACAAATAACATAAATAAACAAGTATACTTCTGATTGTCATCCTTGATTATTATCGCTTGGCTGTGTAGTGTTTTCTATGGGTAGTCGACAGATTTTTGTTATGGGTCGCTGTAATATGCTATGCCGTGTTCGTACCTGAACCACGCGTACTAATCCGTCAGTTCCAGGGTAAACTCGTTCAATTATGCCTAATGGCCAATTGGTTGGTGACGTGTGTTCATTTTTTATAATTACAATGTCGCCATTTTTAATGTTAGTTTGTTTTATGGACCATTTTGGTCTGTGCTGCAGCTGATTAAGACAGTCCTTAGACCATCTGTCCCAAAACTGTCTGACCATTTGTTGATGATATTTCCATCTTTGCAATAAGGATGGCCTTTGTTTAGAATAGTCAGGTTCTGGAATGGCATTGAGAGGCTGACCAATCAAAAAATGTCCAGGTGTTAGTGCGAATAATTCATCTGGATCATTGTGTACCTGACATAATGGACGCGAATTTAAACATGCCTCTATTTGCGTAAGTATTGTGGCATATTCTTCGAACGTACATATTGCGTTTCCTAAAGTTCTTCGTAAATGTTGCTTTATCGATTTCACACCAGCCTCCCAGATTCCTCCGAAATGTGGAGTGGCTGGTGGATTGAAGTGCCAGTTTATTGTTTTGGATGCGAGGTATTGTGCAGCTTCTGGTTCTGCTTCCTTGATGGCTTGCCTTAAGTCCTTATCGAGTATCGTTTTGCCTCCGACGAAGTTAGTACCACAATCTGAGAAGATGTCGGTACACAAACCTCTTCTGGCTACGAACCTCCTTAAGGCTGCTAGAAAGGCTTCGGCTGTCAGATCTGACACTAGTTCGATATGTATTGCCCTTGTGGCCATACAGACAAAAATACAAAAATATCCCTTTTGTCGTTTAGCGTTACGAAGTGTTGAGACCTTGACAATGATTGGACCTGCATAATCAATACCTACTTTGGTAAACGGTTTGGTTATGTTTACTCTTGAAGGAGGTAAGTTTCCCATTAATTGTGTACTAGTTAAGTTGCGATGTCTAGCACACGTGATACATTTGTGTATCCTGTTTGTAATGCATCGTCTTGCATTTAGAATCCAATATTCATTGCGACTCATGCTCAAGACTAATGCTGGTCCACCGTGCAATGATTCCTTATGAAGCTTATCAATGATGATTGATGTGATATGATGATGTTGTGGTAAGATGATTGGATGCTTTCTCGTATATGAGATGTCAGCATTCTCTAATCTTCCACCTACTCGTATTAATCCATCTTTGTCCAGAAATGGATTGAGTTTCAATAAGCAACTACTTCTTGGCAACAGCTTATTGTTCAACAGATGATCGTAGTGATCTTTAAATACTGATTGTTGTGTAATCTTCAGAATGGTATTGCTAGCTTGACTCCATTCTGTACTCGTGAAGAAATCTGTTCGTTTGTTTTGTGGATTTCTACAATTATGCTTAAATCGTAGCAACGTTGCTACAATGCGAATCAAACGTGTGAAGGATGAATATCGCAATAAGATATCATCTTCACAGTTAGTGAAAAAACTGTTGGGTGCTTCTCCCTTGGCTTCCAATTTTGTTTGATTGTTGTTGTCCATTTTTGACTTGGGCCAGGTATTTTGATGGTTTCTTAACCATGATGGTCCATGCCACCACAAATTATTTTTGTGCAGAATTTCAGCTGAACTTCCCCTAGACGCAAGGTCTGCTGGATTGTCCTTAGTAGACACATGTTGCCATTGGTTATACTTGATTATATCTTGTATTTCCACAACACGATTGGCAACATACGATTTCCATCTAGATGGGTGATCCTTGATCCATTGAACGACAATCATTGAATCTGTCCATGCAAATACAGGGATGTTTTGTAATTTCATATCATCGACAGTGACTTTAATCAGTCTTGCTAGTATGACTGCTCCATTCAATTCTAGTCGTGGTATCGTTGTTGGCTTGATGGCTGCTACTCTTGACTTCGCTGTTAGAAGATTTGCAATTATACTGCCATCAGAATTCACTACCCGCAAGTATAACACAGCTGCATATGCTCTCTCGGATGCGTCGCAGAAGCCGTGCAGATGTATATTTGTATTGCTAGAATACTGAATCCATCTCGGAATTCTTATTGATTCCACATGTTGTAAATCCCTTAGAAAGTTTTCCCATTGGGTGTGAATGGTATTCGCAACTGGCTCATCCCAAGAGCAACCTGTGATCCACAACATTTGCATCAATATTTTTGCTACAACTATTATTGGTGCAAGCCATCCAAGTGGATCATACAGTGATGCGACCTTTGACAATATAGTTCTTTTAGTGATGATTGTATCCCTTTCTGGTGTAATTATAAACGAAAAATAATCAGGTGCAGGATGCCATCGTATTCCTAGAGTTTTAATTGACTCATTGTCGGAAAAATTTAAAGTATCCTTGACTTCACGATAGTCCATTGGCAAGTCTTCCAGCACCTTTGGTTCATTACTAGCCCATTTCCTAAGATTAAAGCCGCCAGCCTTCATCATATTCAGTAACTCTATTTGCAACTTCTTTGCTTCGGTGATGTTATCAGCACCTGTTAATATATCATCTACATAGAAGTCAGTCAGCGTAACCTTTGAGGCTAGTGGCCAGTTTAAGCTTTCATCCACTGCTAGTTGTTGCAGTGTGCGGACAGCTAGATATGGAGCAGATGATGTACCAAATGTTACTGTCTTAAGTTGATAATCCTGTATTTGGTTTGTGATAGGATGCTGCCATATGACTCTTTGAAAGGTACGATGATCTGGATGCACATCAATTATCCTATACATTTACTCAATGTCCGCGTTCATTGCTATTTTGTACTTTCTCCAGTTGAGTAACGTAGCAAATAGCTTTGGTTGTAACGTTGGTCCCTTCAACAAATAATCATTAATTGATCTTCCGTTTGTAGTCCTTGCCGAGGCGTCAAATACCACTCTTAACTTAGTTGTAGTGCTATCCTTGAACACTGCGTGATGTGGGATATAGTAATGGTTTTCACCATCCCTTGGAGGTTCAACTTCCTCCATGTGTCCACGTTCTATGTAGTCGTTAAGACAGTTTTTGTATTCTGATTCGAATTCAGAATCTCTTGAAAACTGTTTTTGTAGATTCATAAATCTTTTAAACGCTTGTGGCCTTGATTGTCCCAATGTAGGAACTTCATTGTCAACGAATGGAAGATTAACTTGATACTTTCCATTCTTTAGTCGTTGAACTGTTGTTTGATATGTGCTCTCACATTCTTGCTCTCGTTTGCTGAGCATGGATTGAATTGGAAGCTCTTCTAGCTCCCAAAATCGTTTGAGTTGTGTATTCAAGTCAACTTCAGTTGTGGTGAAGGTAAGACTTTCTGTCTGGCCATTGACTGCCTCATTCGTGGATCCCAGTAAGATCCATCCGAAAATAGTGTTTATAGCTACTGGTACTGTGTCAGAGCCTCGTCTGATTCCTGCTTGAAGGATTTTGGCGTATATTCTTGCTCCTAGTAGCGCATCTATGTTACCAGGTTTCCAAAATGCAGGATCTGCCAATTGCAATCCATTTAGATGCTGATAATCTCCTTTGGAAACTACTCTTGTTGGTAGAGCACTTGTTATATTCTTCAAAATGAGAAAATCTTCTTGTATTGTCGTCGAGTTCGATCCGCAAGATCTTAGCTTTAACCTTGTTTGGTTATGTGATATAGTAGCTGGACTAGTGTTTAATCCCTTGATAGCTACTGATGTGGGGATGCGCGTAGCACATAGTTTCTTACAGGCAGTCTCCGTTATCAATGATGATTGAGAGCCACTGTCTATAAGACAACGTAAAACTATAGGTTTACCACGTTCGCAGCTTACCATGACTAACGCTGTCGATAGTAATGCTTGGTGGCTTTCCCTGGTTACAAATGTTTGAGTAGTGTTTAACCCAGAAGCGCTGTCGGCTGATTGTAACCTTGTGTGGATGTTGTATTCCTGTGTACTATTGTTGTGTTGTGTTTGGTTTTGTGACGTTGAGACCGTTTGTGATATATTATTGCTCTGTGTTTTCGATGATTTGGTTGGTTGTGATTTGTGGAAGTTTTCATGTAGTGTGGTGTGATGTTTTTGCTTACATTCAAAGCATGTGTACTTACTACTGCATTTATTAACTAGGTGATCCTTTGAAAAACAATTGAGGCAACGCCCAGACATCTTCATGAATTTTCTTCTTGCTTGTATATCCATCTTTAGATATTTGGGACATTTCTGAACAAAATGGTTTCCATTACATACAGGACATTTACCACCCTTTGCTGTATAACAAGTTAGTGTTGTTTGTTTGAGTGTTGGCCTTGGTTGCCTTGCTATTGGCCTTGGTTGAGATGCGTTTGTTGCTAGAGCATCTGTAATGGATTCCAGAATTCTTAAACGCTTGTTTAAAAATGTCGTGAATTGTGAGAGGCTCGGCAGCTCTTGTGTAGCTCCTTGCTCTTCTTCCCATAATTTCAAAGTAATAAATGGCAGTTTTTGTACTAGAAGATGTATTAATAATACATCCCAAGAGCTTGTGTCTACTTGTAAACTCTTTAATTGTTACAAAGATTCTTCTGTTGTGTCGATTAGTGCCTTTAAACCTTTACTTGTTTCTAAGTTTTGCTTGGGTTGATTAACTAATGCCTTAAGCTGGTGATTGACTAGAATCCGTTTATTTTCATACCGTTCCTTTAGTTTGTTCCAGGCTGGCATGTAGTCCTGGTTTGTGATAGGAGTATGTCTTAATACTTTCTCTGCTTCACCAACTAAACATGTCTTCAAATGATGTAATTTTTGTACATCTGTTAAGCGAGTATTGTTGTGAACTAATGATAGAAACATATCATGAAATGATCGCCATCGATCATAATCACCATTATATGTAGGTAATGCAATCCTAGGCAATGAGGATTCTTGTTGAATAATTGTTGTAGTTGACTGCATTGAAGCAGATGTGTTAGGTTGTGACTCCATAACAGTTGAATACTTCCTTAAGCCTTCCACTAACTCGGACATATATTCTGCGTATTTTAACTCTGATTTACTATAGTTATCTTCTTCCAGAAATGTATTTGATTCATCTGAATCCTGCCCAACCAAAGATTCATTGAGTTCTAAATCAATTGCGCTATAATCTGCCCAGATTTTTTTTAAATCTGAAATTCTGGTTTCGTAGAATCCTTGAGTGCGTTTAGGTATTGCAGTTTTTTTTGCGTTCTCAATAAATTTGTTTAGTCTGTCTCTCAACACAGCTTCCTTATTGAATAGTGCTTGTAGCGAAGACATCTTGCCGTTTAGAATGTATTGTGTAACAGTAATCTATGCAACTGTAACTGTTTACCGCTATGTAACTAATGCTTGCTTTAGTCAAGTGAACTTAAGATTCTAACAAATAAACTGAATCAAATCGAATGCTTCTATTTCCTGGATGGAACCACCAAAAAATGTTCCGTAAACTGGTAGCTCCTGGATGGAACCACCAAAAAATGTTTCGTATTGGTATATAAGTTTTGATTCCAGGATGAAATCTTCAATTGATGGTTTACGCAAAAGGTATAGTCCTTGGGTGACTATGAATATGATAACGAACTGAATGTGATTTAAGATTGAATCACAATATTGTAATGTTACCGTAAATTCTTGATTGAATTCAACCTTGTGCGTAGCGACACAAATATTATACCATATGCTTGTATAATAAGCTGATATAAATTTCCTTAATTGCTGATGCCTTGCCTTGCTGCACGTGTGTAACGGAGTAGTTTGACAAAGCCGTTATATACCAATTACTGTTCTTGATGGGAAATGTTAGTGTAGCGGTATGTTAAAATCAGAACAATGTAAATAGATTCACATTTCGATTTAATTTCAAATTTATTCGCAGGTACTTAATCACTCTATACATATAGCTAAGCATGTAATACTGTTATTTTAGATAAATTTCGTTAAATTTAGAACTACAACTAGTGATATTCTACACTTCTTCAATATTGAAATGTTAACACAATTGCAAATTAAGCGAACAAAGACCAATTCGCATATATCTTCCAGCTTAACTCAAATGAGAAGTGTATGAACAACTATCTTGAATTGGTTCTGAACAAGATAGATTGAAATTACTGTTGATTTGTAAGAAATATCTACACTTCCTTACTACTGAATTATTAATACAATTATGTGCGAAGCAAACAAAGAACAATTCGCAGTTTTATTCCAGCTTGACTCAAAATTGAGAAGTGTAGGAACAGCTATCTTGAATATGTTCTGTACAAGATAGATTAAACTAACTACTCAATATATTATCACTAGATTAGTTAAATTCTAAGAAAAGTTCAAATAATTATTTTAATTATTAAAATTCACCACAAAATTCAAATAAATTTATCACAACTTATATTTTTATTAAAGATAAATCACAATTTTTTAAAAATCCTTCACCAAAAAAATTGCACATGCGCTTACTCTTACCATAAGTCGTTTGTAAGCAGATTTACACAATTTTGCACTTTGAATAAATTTACACTGTATCACTTCCACGATGTTTGCTGGTTGAACTTGAAAAACGTAAGAGAGCGATTCATACAAATGCTCGGCCTTATATAGGGTCTGAATCGCCATTTTGGTGTGTGGAACCCGCAACCATAATGGAAAATACTCAAGATATTTAATTTCTCATCAGCTGGAATTAATACCATTCGATGCGGAATTTTGACATCTACCTTTTTTCATTTAAAAATTTCTTTCAATTATTAAATTCTTTGCATGAAAATTAAATTTAGTAATTGTGCCATAACATGGCGTAACATACTTCCTGTCATCCATAATGAGAAAATTTTCATGTGGATTGCGAATTTTATCTGTCTCTTTTCCACTTGGTGTCTCTTTTCTTCTCATTACTTATATGAGAAATCTTAAATATCAAAATATCTTTTAACGAAGATAATTTTGCACTTTTTTAACGTCGCCATCGTATTCCTCGTTAAAAAATAGTCCAATTTCATGTGCCATATGTTGGCAATATATAAAGTCTGACAGTTTCGCGGTATTTATGATATGTTGTGACAGTTCCGCGATCGCGAGTTTTCCGTGTGTTTTTTAGTGGAAATTGTGCTGCTGTACTACAGGTAAGTTTGTGCAAATTGTGTTATGTGTATTGTGTAGTGTTTGTGTATAATTAGTTTGTAAGAAAATTCATTTATTTGTGAAATTTCAATCTTAACCTGTCTTCAGGTAAGATGTTCTTTTGTTGTTTTCTCCCGGAAAAACATCGCGGGAAGTTGATTTTTCGTATAAAATCAATCGAGTGTCATATATATATTGTATTTATAACATAAATACATTAAAAAATGTTTTTATAACTTTGTTTTTAACAAAGTCAATTTCCCTTTGGCCATCTGTCAAAAGGTGAAAAGTTATGAATTTTCCCTTTAAATTGTTCGCGGGAAAGTTATTTTTCACAGTAAATGTGTTCAGTGACGTCTTTTCTATAATTGGTTTAAATTTCAGTTGAGAGAAACTGAAATTAAACTAATTATAACAAATTTCGTTTCCCATAGTGTTGTTGTTGTTTTGTATGTACTTTGTTTACAATTCAATTACATGGGGAAATTGGTTTTTTTTTGCATAATTTTTGTATATTCATTTGTGTTCTTATTCTAATTAATTCAATCCATAATTCATTTAATTAATTCATTATTTCTTTTAATTTCAGATATCACCATATGTACATATGTACGTATATATGCTGCTCTTCGTGGGAGGATAGGAAATTGTATGCCAGTCGACTTCCCTGGCTACTTATTAAGTTAAGTAGTGTAAATTTGATTGATTTTTATTAATTCTTTTTCTTTGTTTCTTTTCAGTTTTCTTCGTCGCTGAACAAGCTGGGTAGCTAAAATCAAACGACAGCATGAGGAACTAGCCCATCATACGCACGAAGAAGAGACAGTTCGTCGCAAAAAACGTTCCATCTTTGATGGAATAGGTTCAATGTTCAAGACTCTATTCGGAACGATGGATCACGCAGATTCAGAAGAGATACGTGCATCAATTGACGAGATAAACGGAAAAGAGAACCGGACGTTTAACCTCCTCAAAGAACAGACTACTGTAGTAAAATCAACCCTGCACCTATTTAACGTATCGCAGGTTCAAGCGGCAATAGAACGAGAGGAGTTGAAAAATAAGATTTCAGCTATCATAAAAATGCAGAGAAATGAAAGCGAAGAGCTAACCGCATTACAGCTGAGACTAGAGCTGAACGAAATCATTACAATGATGATTCTCCAGCTAAGAGAAATCAGTGACTCTTTAGATACTTTATCAGATATGCTGGTCTCACTAAGCATGGGAAAGCTACACCCACTAATAATCCATGCGAAGGAGATAACGGAAATCATGCGTAATGCCACACGACAATTGGACCTGGATGAGAGATTTCAAAATTTTCAAATTCTAAATCAGATTGCGAAGGTAGAGGCTCTGCAAGTAAATCAACAAATCTTGGTTAAAATTGAGATTCTTCAACCTCAACGAACATCATTTGATCTACATAAAGTATATACAATACCGGCAGCAGTAGGTGAGGAAGGCTTTCACATTTATGAACTTGACGCTGAATTCGTGGCAGCAAACAACCACGAGCGACAGTATGTGCTGCTGAGTCTTCCGCAACATAACAAATGCCAGAAGATCTTGACCAGCGCGGACAATCCACAACTACTGTGTCCACAGCTGGGTCCAACAATCACTGCCATAGGAGACAACTGTGTACTGAACCTTTTCCGGAGTTTTAATGTAAACGCTAGGGCATGCAAAGAAAGAATAGTTCCAAAATGGAATAGCCTCGTTAGAATGGTGACTAAAAATCACTGGCTCTTCGTGATGTCTGATGAGACTAAGCTGGAGGTAAATTGCAGGAACATGCCAACTGCGATAGGAAAGCTGTCATCCACAGGTGTGCTAACTACAGAGGAACAGTGCCATCTGCAGATAGGAGATTGGTTGATATACTCAGAGGACAGCGCGAGGCGCAATATAACACTTTGGCAGCCAACTAGATCAGAGCTTCCAGCCTGGGATGTCATCACAATGCAAACCAAAGCACGGAAATCGGAAATTTTAGAAGATAAAAAAAAATGAAGTGAAGCTGTTAGCAACTGACAACTTTAATCAGGCATGGAGGGATCAAGAAGCTGATATAAATAGAATCCAGGAAGCCATTAAGCAGGAGGAAACCATCAGGCAAGTTATTCCTCATCATATACATCTAGCAGCTACATCAATTACGGGGTGTTTATGCATCGTCACTCTTGCAATATTAGCAGGAATTTTGATCCATCTGAGACGTCGGAAGAAAATACAGACAATAAAGAGCACCAGTCGACTGTCGAGGTTGCCGACCATCCAGATGTCTAAATCAGTCCGAAATATGCAAAAGGAGTCATCGCTGGAAGAAGCAGAACCGAACATTAGCATCGAGGTCATCCCCACAACAGCCAATATACCTACAACATCCCTGCCAAACGTCGTGAAAAAACAACTGGTACAGTTGGAGTGACCACATTAGGGTAGTAGAAAATTTATAAATAGAAGTTATAGGATAGTTTTGTAAAATATAGGGAGCAACCCGTGTAGATTGAAAGCAAGGTAAAGCGAAGCAAGGCCACAAAATTGTAATCATTGGAGAGATTTGCTGATTAAGTTATAGTAAAAGGAATTTATTTTTGTGTTTTGGATTTTTGTTATTATATAGTATTATACAGTAAGTAATGATTTCTAACAATGTAATACGTGTAAGGTAATTAAGGAGTACAATAGATTAATCATAAAATTTTAATGTAATAGAAATAACTTAGAGATGGGAAACTAAAAAGTAGACTCAAGAAAGATAAAAACGAAAAGATTAATGAATATAAAGGAAAATAATATGTTAACAGTGTTGAAAACCAAACGAAGAGGTTGTTAAAAATAAGAGTTAAGAAAAGATTGAAAATTTGGAAGAAATATAAGATTTAAAGAGAATATATGGTCAAAGTTTTTTTTTTAAAAAAATAGGAGTTAAAAAAAGAAAGTTGTAAAGAAGACAAGAATGAAAAGAAAAAGAAAAGAACAAAAGTAAAGATTTCTAAAGTGAAAAAATATAGAAATATATGTTAAAAAGAGTTATACAGATAAATTAAAAAATTATAAGTGAAAATAAATATGTGTAATCGAAAAGTAAAGAAAAGATAGCATACAGGTGGTAAGAAAGAAAAACCATATAAAAAGATAAAAATGTAAGAAGAGATAAATCAGAAGATTTATATTTATATGTAAGAAAAATGTAAAACAATCTGAACCGAACGGAGACCAAAAATATTTTCAATTTTTAAGACTGTTGCACTTCCAGATCTAGTTCTCTGCGGAAACTAGTTTTTCCAAGGGGGGAGGGATGTGATGGCCCAATATACGGAAGATTCTTCCAACAGCCAAGGGCATTACAGCGAAATAATCAGCAATTGCTAAACAATAACCTCGCATGGTATTGCTCTGCAACTGTCGGTTGTTTTGCTGATTAGCCCAACAGCTGGCTGCGATGAGCGCTTAGTGGAGCAATCGACGATTACGATAATAATTTACCTCGCATGGTAATTATTATGTAAAGCGATTGTTTACAACTAAGCGACTCAGGTGCTGCAACCGGTAGAACAAACGACAAGGTTGTTGTCGTTTGTTTACATCCGCGTTGTTAGTAAAGTTTACTTCCGAATATTGGTGCATAAAAGACCAATGACTGGTCTGGCGAGTGCCGTGAAGTATTCAGTAGAGTCTTACCTTTTGTTAGAAGGTGTCAAGTTCCGTTCGGTTCGGGTTAAATTGATTGAATTGTTAAGTAAGGTCAGTTTAACGTTTTAGTAAATATTTGTTTGTAGTAATTCGTGTTCGTGTATAGAGATAGGTCAGATTGGCGTAATAAAAAGTTGTATGATTAAAGTAATGTGATTGTTGTTTTTATTCGAAGAAGAGTTATCGGTGTTAATTATTGTTTTGGTCTTTATGGGTTTACTTAGGGACACGACATGCATTTTGTATAGTAAATTTTTCCCAAAATTTTTTTTTACTGTCTCAAATTTTAAATACGCCGAGGATTGCCCTTTCTATTGTAAATTTTGCAAAAAATTATTTTTTTTCTGTAGCAAATTTTAAATACGGCGAGGATTGCCTTTTCTATAGTATATTTTTCGAAAAATTATATTTTACGTTCGCAAATTTTAAATACACCGAGAATTGCCTGTTATATAGTAAATTTTTCAAAAAATAATTTTTTACTGTCGCAAATTTTAAATAACCGAGGTTTGCCTTTACTATAGTAAATTTTTCAAAAATTATTTATTACTGTCGCAAATTTTAAATACGCAGAGTATGGCCTTTCTATAGTAAATTATTCAAAAAATAATATTCTACTGTCGAAAATTTAAAATACGCCGAGGATTGCCTTTTCTATAGTAAATTTTCCAACAAGTTATTTTCTACCCTCGCAAATTTTAAATACGCCAGGTATTGCCTTTTCTATTGTAAATTTTGCAAAAAAATTATTTTTTACTGTAGCAAATTTTAAATACGCCGAGTATTGCCTTTTCTATTGTAAATTTTTCCAAAAATTATTTTCTTCTGTCGCCACTTTTAAATACGGCGAGTATGGCCTTTTCTATAATAAGTTTTTCAAAAAATTATTTTCAAATGTGGCAAACTTTAAAAACGCCGAGGATTGGTTTTCTATAGTAAATTTTTCAAAAATTATTTTTTACTGTAGCAAATTTTAATTACGCCGAGGATTGCATTTTCTATAGTAAATTTTTCAAAAAATCATTTCTATTTTCGCAAATTTTAAATACGCCGAGTATAGCCTTTTCTATAGTAAATTTTTCAAAAAATAATTTTGATTTTCGCAAATTTTGAATACGGCGGGTATGGCCTTTTCTATAGTAAATTTTTAAATTTTTAAATTTTAATTATACGTAATACTATCTGATATTCTAATGTAGCTAACTCCAGAAGAAGGGTACTAAACAAGGCCCGAAACGTCGAGTGAAAAATAAAAAAGCATAAAACATAGATCGGAGTTTTCCTTAAGAAACATCCCAAACCTTACATCATAGACCCGATCAAAAACATAACCGGCTGGAAACCTCAAATCAGCTGTAAACCATCTTTTCTATAATATTTCACAGTATGGAAACACCGTAGAGCTAATTTCACGATAAAAACAAACGAGAAATCACGTTTTTTCAATGAAAAACCACCTTTAATTGCTCAATTACACTTTTTTATTTACCTGAAGTTAATTTTTTATGCTAAATGCATTTCGGACTTAGTCGTCCATCTTCAGTAGCTTTCTGCTCGACTTTAACTTAAGTTAACTTTAAGTTAAATTTCCATTTGAGGAAACCAGTAAAGGTTGACCGAGTGACGCAATACCCCTGCGCGCAAGAATTCGCACATTGCAATACGATAACCTTGCGCCGGCGGTAAAGCATAGGTGACCAAATTGACATGATGTAATATGATAAGCTACAAGCATTTGGTGAATTGATATGTATGTAGGTACGTATGAATGATAGAAACAATGAAGCTGGGAAATATGTATATACGCATAAAGCAACGAGTGTCGTGATGTAAGAATAACAAGCTGCGAGTAGTTTCCGCAGCTTGTATATTACAAAATAGGAAATTAAGAAAATACACCTGGCCTATACAAATTACACTTTTGGTAAGTAAATGTTAGGCCAGAAATATTACGGAAGCATAGGTAAGGTTAATTTTATATGTAAGATTTTTTGTATAAATACGATGTTGAATTGCAATAAAGAATAGTGTTCAAGTAACATTCAAAGCAACTCAAGTTGTTCTTACTAAGGGAAGTAAAGCTAATAAGCGGCTCCCATCTTCGAACCAAGGGAAGTAAAGCTAATAAGCGGCTCCTATATAATATCCGAGGGAAGTAAAGCTAATAAGCGGCTCCCATCTTCGAACCAAGGGAAGTAAAGCTAATAAGCGGCACCCTTCAACCTACTGCGGCTTCATTCATCAACATTCGACCTGGAATATCTTCATAATGTGAACCTATGAGAGTACTTGAGGACGACTACCTCCCAAGTGCTTCATAAACTCAACAATAATTTGGCGCAGCCGGTAGGATCAAGGAAGGTACATAAATTCAAACCCTTGAAAAACCTTGATCTTCGAACCTACGAGTGCATAGGAACACCTTATTTCCAACAACGGAAAATATCCATTCTTTTCTCTCTTCAATAACAATAAAGAAGCCACCAGCTTGGATATACAACTTCATATCTGCGTAGCGGATAAAGGCAACAAATTTTATTTTCTTCCATTCGTCTCTTCAAGTTAAAGTAAGATAAATTAAAGTAATAAAAATTGTTAATCATAAAAAAAAAAAAAAAAAAATATGTAATAGTCACTGCGGTATATATATATATATAAAAAAAAAAAAGATTGAACAAATTTCAAATAATTAATCTGATTTCTCTGGTTATTGATCGAAGCTCGTTATCTTCTTCCAGAAATGTATTTGATTCATCTGAATCCTGCCCAACCAAAGATTCATTGAGTTCTAAATCAATTGCGCTATAATCTGCCCAGATTTTTTTTAAATCTGAAATTCTGGTTTCGTAGAATCCTTGAGTGCGTTTAGGTATTGCAGTTTTTTTTGCGTTCTCAATAAATTTGTTTAGTCTGTCTCTCAACACAGCTTCCTTATTGAATAGTGCTTGTAGCGAAGACATCTTGCCGTTTAGAATGTATTGTGTAACAGTAATCTATGCAACTGTAACTGTTTACCGCTATGTAACTAATGCTTGCTTTAGTCAAGTGAACTTAAGATTCTAACAAATAAACTGAATCAAATCGAATGCTTCTATTTCCTGGATGGAACCACCAAAAAATGTTCCGTAAACTGGTAGCTCCTGGATGGAACCACCAAAAAATGTTTCGTATTGGTATATAAGTTTTGATTCCAGGATGAAATCTTCAATTGATGGTTTACGCAAAAGGTATAGTCCTTGAGTGACTATGAATATGATAACGAACTGAATGTGATTTAAGATTGAATCACAATATTGTAATGTTACCGTAAATTCTTGATTGAATTCAACCTTGTGCGTAGCGACACAAATATTATACCATATGCTTGTATAATAAGCTGATATAAATTTCCTTAATTGCTGATGCCTTGCCTTGCTGCACGTGTGTAACGGAGTAGTTTGACAAAGCCGTTATATACCAATTACTGTTCTTGATGGGAAATGTTAGTGTAGCGGTATGTTAAAATCAGAACAATGTAAATAGATTCACATTTCGATTTAATTTCAAATTTATTCGCAGGTACTTAATCACTCTATACATATAGCTAAGCATGTAATACTGTTATTTTAGATAAATTTCGTTAAATTTAGAACTACAACTAGTGATATTCTACACTTCTTCAATATTGAAATGTTAACACAATTGCAAATTAAGCGAACAAAGACCAATTCGCATATATCTTCCAGCTTAACTCAAATGAGAAGTGTATGAACAACTATCTTGAATTGGTTCTGAACAAGATAGATTGAAATTACTGTTGATTTGTAAGAAATATCTACACTTCCTTACTACTGAATTATTAATACAATTATGTGCGAAGCAAACAAAGAACAATTCGCAGTTTTATTCCAGCTTGACTCAAAATTGAGAAGTGTAGGAACAGCTATCTTGAATATGTTCTGTACAAGATAGATTAAACTAACTACTCAATATATTATCACTAGATTAGTTAAATTCTAAGAAAAGTTCAAATAATTATTTTAATTATTAAAATTCACCACAAAATTCAAATAAATTTATCACAACTTATATTTTTATTAAAGATAAATCACAATTTTTTAAAAATCCTTCACCAAAAAAATTGCACATGCGCTTACTCTTACCATAAGTCGTTTGTAAGCAGATTTACACAATTTTGCACTTTGAATAAATTTACACTGTATCACTTCCACGATGTTTGCTGGTTGAACTTGAAAAACGTAAGAGAGCGATTCATACAAATGCTCGGCCTTATATAGGGTCTGAATCGCCATTTTGGTGTGTGGAACCCGCAACCATAATGGAAAATACTCAAGATATTTAATTTCTCATCAGCTGGAATTAATACCATTCGATGCGGAATTTTGACATCTACCTTTTTTCATTTAAAAACTTCTTTCAATTATTAAATTCTTTGCATGAAAATTAAATTTGGTAATTGTGCCATAACATGGCGTAACATACTTCCTGTCATCCATAATGAGAAAATTTTCATGTGGATTGCGAATTTTATCTGTCTCTTTTCCACTTGGTGTCTCTTTTCTTCTCATTACTTATATGAGAAATCTTAAATATCAAAATATCTTTTAACGAAGATAATTTTGCACTTTTTTAACGTCGCCATCGTATTCCTCGTTAAAAAATAGTCCAATTTCATGTGCCATATGTTGGCAATATATAAAGTCTGACAGTTTCGCGGTATTTATGATATGTTGTGACAGTTCCGCGATCGCGAGTTTTCCGTGTGTTTTTTAGTGGAAATTGTGCTGCTGTACTACAGGTAAGTTTGTGCAAATTGTGTTATGTGTATTGTGTAGTGTTTGTGTATAATTAGTTTGTAAGAAAATTCATTTATTTGTGAAATTTCAATCTTAACCTGTCTTCAGGTAAGATGTTCTTTTGTTGTTTTCACCCGGAAAAACATCGCGGGAAGTTGATTTTTCGTATAAAATCAATCGAGTGTCATATATATATTGTATTTATAACATAAATACATTAAAAAATGTTTTTATAACTTTGTTTTTAACAAAGTCAATTTCCCTTTGGCCATCTGTCAAAAGGTGAAAAGTTATGAATTTTCCCTTTAAATTGTTCGCGGGAAAGTTATTTTTCACAGTAAATGTGTTCAGTGACGTCTTTTCTATAATTGGTTTAAATTTCAGTTGAGAGAAACTGAAATTAAACTAATTATAACAAATTTCGTTTCCCATAGTGTTGTTGTTGTTTTGTATGTACTTTGTTTACAATTCAATTACATGGGGAAATTGGTTTTTTTTTGCATAATTTTTGTATATTCATTTGTGTTCTTATTCTAATTAATTCAATCCATAATTCATTTAATTAATTCATTATTTCTTTTAATTTCAGATATCACCATATGTACATATGTACGTATATATGCTGCTCTTCGTGGGAGGATAGGAAATTGTATGCCAGTCGACTTCCCTGGCTACTTATTAAGTTAAGTAGTGTAAATTTGATTGATTTTTATTAATTCTTTTTCTTTGTTTCTTTTCAGTTTTCTTCGTCGCTGAACAAGCTGGGTAGCTAAAATCAAACGACAGCATGAGGAACTAGCCCATCATACGCACGAAGAAGAGACAGTTCGTCGCAAAAAACGTTCCATCTTTGATGGAATAGGTTCAATGTTCAAGACTCTATTCGGAACGATGGATCACGCAGATTCAGAAGAGATACGTGCATCAATAGACGAGATAAACGGAAAAGAGAACCGGACGTTTAACCTCCTCAAAGAACAGACTACTGTAGTAAAATCAACCCTGCACCTATTTAACGTATCGCAGGTTCAAGCGGCAATAGAACGAGAGGAGTTGAAAAATAAGATTTCAGCTATCATAAAAATGCAGAGAAATGAAAGCGAAGAGCTAACCGCATTACAGCTGAGACTAGAGCTGAACGAAATCATTACAATGATGATTCTCCAGCTAAGAGAAATCAGTGACTCTTTAGATACTTTATCAGATATGCTGGTCTCAATAAGCATGGGAAAGCTACACCCACTAATAATCCATGCGAAGGAGATAACGGAAATCATGCGTAATGCCACACGACAATTGGACCTGGATGAGAGATTTCAAAATTTTCAAATTCTAAATCAGATTGCGAAGGTAGAGGCTCTGCAAGTAAATCAACAAATCTTGGTTAAAATTGAGATTCTTCAACCTCAACGAACATCATTTGATCTACATAAAGTATATACAATACCGGCAGCAGTAGGTGAGGAAGGCTTTCACATTTATGAACTTGACGCTGAATTCGTGGCAGCAAACAACCACGAGCGACAGTATGTGCTGCTGAGTCTTCCGCAACATAACAAATGCCAGAAGATCTTGACCAGCGCGGACAATCCACAACTACTGTGTCCACAGCTGGGTCCAACAATCACTGCCATAGGAGACAACTGTGTACTGAACCTTTTCCGGAGTTTTAATGTAAACGCTAGGGCATGCAAAGAAAGAATAGTTCCAAAATGGAATAGCCTCGTTAGAATGGTGACTAAAAATCACTGGCTCTTCGTGATGTCTGATGAGACTAAGCTGGAGGTAAATTGCAGGAACATGCCAACTGCGATAGGAAAGCTGTCATCCACAGGTGTGCTAACTACAGAGGAACAGTGCCATCTGCAGATAGGAGATTGGTTGATATACTCAGAGGACAGCGCGAGGCGCAATATAACACTTTGGCAGCCAACTAGATCAGAGCTTCCAGCCTGGGATGTCATCACAATGCAAACCAAAGCACGGAAATCGGAAATTTTAGAAGATAAAAAAAAATGAAGTGAAGCTGTTAGCAACCGACAACTTTAATCAGGCATGGAGGGATCAAGAAGCTGATATAAATAGAATCCAGGAAGCCATTAAGCAGGAGGAAACCATCAGGCAAGTTATTCCTCATCATATACATCTAGCAGCTACATCAATTACGGGGTGTTTATGCATCGTCACTCTTGCAATATTAGCAGGAATTTTGATCCATCTGAGACGTCGGAAGAAAATACAGACAATAAAGAGCACCAGTCGACTGTCGAGGTTGCCGACCATCCAGATGTCTAAATCAGTCCGAAATATGCAAAAGGAGTCATCGCTGGAAGAAGCAGAACCGAACATTAGCATCGAGGTCATCCCCACAACAGCCAATATACCTACAACATCCCTGCCAAACGTCGTGAAAAAACAACTGGTACAGTTGGAGTGACCACATTAGGGTAGTAGAAAATTTATAAATAGAAGTTATAGGATAGTTTTGTAAAATATAGGGAGCAACCCGTGTAGATTGAAAGCAAGGTAAAGCGAAGCAAGGCCATAAAATTGTAATCATTGGAGAGATTTGCTGATTAAGTTATAGTAAAAGGAATTTATTTTTGTGTTTTGGATTTTTGTTATTATATAGTATTATACAGTAAGTAATGATTTCTAACAATGTAATACGTGTAAGGTAATTAAGGAGTACAATAGATTAATCATAAAATTTTAATGTAATAGAAATAACTTAGAGATGGGAAACTAAAAAGTAGACTCAAGAAAGATAAAAACGAAAAGATTAATGAATATAAAGGAAAATAATATGTTAACAGTGTTGAAAACCAAACGAAGAGGTTGTTAAAAATAAGAGTTAAGAAAAGATTGAAAATTTGGAAGAAATATAAGATTTAAAGAGAATATATGGTCAAAGTTTTTTTTTTTTAAAAAATAGGAGTTAAAAAAAGAAAGTTGTAAAGAAGACAAGAATGAAAAGAAAAAGAAAAGAACAAAAGTAAAGATTTCTAAAGTAAAAAAATATAGAAATATATGTTAAAAAGAGTTATACAGATAAATTAAAAAATTATAAGTGAAAATAAATATGTGTAATCGAAAAGTAAAGAAAAGATAGCATACAGGTGGTAAGAAATAAAAACCATATAAAAAGATAAAAATGTAAGAAGAGATAAATCAGAAGATTTATATTTATATGTAAGAAAAATGTAAAACAATCTGAACCGAACGGAGACCAAAAATATTTTCAATTTTTAAGACTGTTGCACTTCCAGATCTAGTTCTCTGCGGAAACTAGTTTTTCCAAGGGGGGAGGGATGTGATGGCCCAATATACGGAAGATTCTTCCAACAGCCAAGGGCATTACAGCGAAATAATCAGCAATTGCTAAACAATAACCTCGCATGGTATTGCTCTGCAACTGTCGGTTGTTTTGCTGATTAGCCCAACAGCTGGCTGCGATGAGCGCTTAGTGGAGCAATCGACGATTACGATAATAATTTACCTCGCATGGTAATTATTATGTAAAGCGATTGTTTACAACTAAGCGACTCAGGTGCTGCAACCGGTAGAACAAACGACAAGGTTGTTGTCGTTTGTTTACATCCGCGTTGTTAGTAAAGTTTACTTCCGAATATTGGTGCATAAAAGACCAATGACTGGTCTGGCGAGTGCCGTGAAGTATTCAGTAGAGTCTTACCTTTTGTTAGAAGGTGTCAAGTTCCGTTCGGTTCGGGTTAAATTGATTGAATTGTTAAGTAAGGTCAGTTTAACGTTTTAGTAAATATTTGTTTGTAGTAATTCGTGTTCGTGTATAGAGATAGGTCAGATTGGCGTAATAAAAAGTTGTATGATTAAAGTAATGTGATTGTTGTTTTTATTCGAAGAAGAGTTATCGGTGTTAATTATTGTTTTGGTCTTTATGGGTTTACTTAGGGACACGACATGCATTTTGTATAGTAAATTTTTCCCAAAATTTTTTTTTACTGTCTCAAATTTTAAATACGCCGAGGATTGCCCTTTCTATTGTAAATTTTGCAAAAAATTATTTTTTTTCTGTAGCAAATTTTAAATACGGCGAGGATTGCCTTTTCTATAGTATATTTTTCGAAAAATTATATTTTACGTTCGCAAATTTTAAATACACCGAGAATTGCCTGTTATATAGTAAATTTTTCAAAAAATAATTTTTTACTGTCGCAAATTTTAAATAACCGAGGTTTGCCTTTACTATAGTAAATTTTTCAAAAATTATTTATTACTGTCGCAAATTTTAAATACGCAGAGTATGGCCTTTCTATAGTAAATTATTCAAAAAATAATATTCTACTGTCGAAAATTTAAAATACGCCGAGGATTGCCTTTTCTATAGTAAATTTTCCAACAAGTTATTTTCTACCCTCGCAAATTTTAAATACGCCAGGTATTGCCTTTTCTATTGTAAATTTTGCAAAAAAATTATTTTTTACTGTAGCAAATTTTAAATACGCCGAATATTGCCTTTTCTATTGTAAATTTTTCCAAAAATTATTTTCTTCTGTCGCCACTTTTAAATACGGCGAGTATGGCCTTTTCTATAATAAGTTTTTCAAAAAATTATTTTCAAATGTGGCAAACTTTAAAAACGCCGAGGATTGGTTTTCTATAGTAAATTTTTCAAAAATTATTTTTTACTGTAGCAAATTTTAATTACGCCGAGGATTGCATTTTCTATAGTAAATTTTTCAAAAAATCATTTCTATTTTCGCAAATTTTAAATACGCCGAGTATAGCCTTTTCTATAGTAAATTTTTCAAAAAATAATTTTGATTTTCGCAAATTTTGAATACGGCGGGTATGGCCTTTTCTATAGTAAATTTTTAAATTTTTAAATTTTAATTATACGTAATACTATCTGATATTCTAATGTAGCTAACTCCAGAAGAAGGGTACTAAACAAGGCCCGAAACGTCGAGTGAAAAATAAAAAAGCATAAAACATAGATCGGAGTTTTCCTTAAGAAACATCCCAAACCTTACATCATAGACCCGATCAAAAACATAACCGGCTGGAAACCTCAAATCAGCTGTAAACCATCTTTTCTATAATATTTCACAGTATGGAAACACCGTAGAGCTAATTTCACGATAAAAACAAACGAGAAATCACGTTTTTTCAATGAAAAACCACCTTTAATTGCTCAATTACACTTTTTTATTTACCTGAAGTTAATTTTTTATGCTAAATGCATTTCGGACTTAGTCGTCCATCTTCAGTAGCTTTCTGCTCGACTTTAACTTAAGTTAACTTTAAGTTAAATTTCCATTTGAGGAAACCAGTAAAGGTTGACCGAGTGACGCAATACCCCTGCGCGCAAGAATTCGCACATTGCAATACGATAACCTTGCGCCGGCGGTAAAGCATAGGTGACCAAATTGACATGATGTAATATGATAAGCTACAAGCATTTGGTGAATTGATATGTATGTAGGTACGTATGAATGATAGAAACAATGAAGCTGGGAAATATGTATATACGCATAAAGCAACGAGTGTCGTGATGTAAGAATAACAAGCTGCGAGTAGTTTCCGCAGCTTGTATATTACAAAATAGGAAATTAAGAAAATACACCTGGCCTATACAAATTACACTTTTGGTAAGTAAATGTTAGGCCAGAAATATTACGGAAGCATAGGTAAGGTTAATTTTATATGTAAGATTTTTTGTATAAATACGATGTTGAATTGCAATAAAGAATAGTGTTCAAGTAACATTCAAAGCAACTCAAGTTGTTCTTACTAAGGGAAGTAAAGCTAATAAGCGGCTCCCATCTTCGAACCAAGGGAAGTAAAGCTAATAAGCGGCTCCTATATAATATCCGAGGGAAGTAAAGCTAATAAGCGGCTCCCATCTTCGAACCAAGGGAAGTAAAGCTAATAAGCGGCACCCTTCAACCTACTGCGGCTTCATTCATCAACATTCGACCTGGAATATCTTCATAATGTGAACCTATGAGAGTACTTGAGGACGACTACCTCCCAAGTGCTTCATAAACTCAACAATAATTTGGCGCAGCCGGTAGGATCAAGGAAGGTACATAAATTCAAACCCTTGAAAAACCTTGATCTTCGAACCTACGAGTGCATAGGAACACCTTATTTCCAACAACGGAAAATATCCATTCTTTTCTCTCTTCAATAACAATAAAGAAGCCACCAGCTTGGATATACAACTTCATATCTGCGTAGCGGATAAAGGCAACAAATTTTATTTTCTTCCATTCGTCTCTTCAAGTTAAAGTAAGATAAATTAAAGTAATAAAAATTGTTAATCATAAAAAAAAAAAAAAAAAAATATGTAATAGTCACTGCGGTATATATATATATATAAAAAAAAAAAAGATTGAACAAATTTCAAATAATTAATCTGATTTCTCTGGTTATTGATCGAAGCTCGTTAAATTACCTATTCTCTCGTTCCATCTCTCTCACTAATATTGAGTAAAAACATCCGCAGGTTTTGCTTTCATGCCTAAAACTGGCCGTAGTTCTTCATGCTCTACCTTTGAGACGGTAATAAATTCATTATCATTTGATAATACCAGTCCTCCAGATAGCCCAAGAGTAGAGTGTAATTCATCCCAAAGTCGACCTTCCGTAAACTGGTATCGTGAGCATCGCTCAGGTAAACGTTTCAGAAGGCACAGCCTAATTAATTTTCTAGTAAGAAGAAATAGCTTAAACGCCCTAATCACAGAAAAATCATTAACCTCGCCTACTTCTAATAACGATACTCCAGATATTTCCCAGAGAAAGCAACCAAACCAACCAGCCAAAATACCAGTGAATTATGAAAAAGTAGTTAAACTAACAGCACAAATGGTGCCCTTGTTTTCTGGAGAATTTAGTCCCCAAATTCTCACAGAATTGCAAACCTTTATAGGCTGTTGCAAACAAGTACAACAGTGCCTAGAAGAGGAGGAAAAGCAAGCTTTTATGCAGATTTTTCCCACTAGATTGAGAGGAAATGCATACCAGCTAATCGCATCTAGCTCACTCACAACATTTGTAGAGGTTGAACAATTACTTTATCGTAATTACTTACCTCGTGAGACTTACCATGAGCTGATAAATAGATTAATCACTTGCCGACAATACCCGCACGAGTCATTTAACTCCTTCACAACTAGGGTAAAAGGCCTATTGTTACAATGTAATGAGGCAGCACAGAATAAATATGGTGCTGAAAATTTCAATATGGTGAAGCGACAAATAGAAGATTTTGCAATGGCTTCAGTGAAAAATGGTGCATATAACCCGCATCTAGGAGCCTATCTACTCACCTTAAATGAGGATTCAGTGGACAAACTCATTCAAAAGGCATTAGATATGGAAAGGTTGCAACAAGGACTCTTTTTCACGCCTCAACCAACAAGCTATATTCCTAACCCCACAAACTCTTTCCAAATGGGCAGTTTTCTAAGACCTAATATTCCAAATTTCGCTAATGCTTATGGTTATCCCATACACGAGAGTGTAAATTTATCTTCCTACCCTTACACAAAGGAGTTCGGAGGACATAACATAAAAACTGAAAGTAGTATACCTCCAATACCGGAACCGCCAAAGGAAACTTTAGTATCCTTTAGTACCGACGAAATCCCTGAACATAATTGGCGGTCTGTGACAAGGAAATCTTCCGGAAGCCCACCTCCCTACCAGAAATCTTTTCAGCAACAGGCAGAAAGAAAGTACGACAAGCAAAAAGTACTCTTAAATAAGATCACCTGTAGCTACTGCAATTACAAAGGGCACACGTATGACGAGTGCCTAAAACGTAAGAATACGCCTTTCTGCATTAACTGCAGAATAAAGGGCCATGATGCCCAACATTGCAAGCAAAATGCTAAGGCACCACCCGAACATGCAAACACGAGTAACAATGTTCGGTGGGAGCAAAGAATTAATCACATACATAATATGTGCGACTTCTGTGGCAGAAGAGGACATATCGTGTCCACTTGTCAGCAGAAACAACGATGGGAGGCCACACATTCGGGAAACGGCACACTGTCGACCGAAAAATCCCCGGCTCGACATTGAATAGAACGGCGCAAATTACTTCAGGGTCCTTTCAAACAAAAAAACAAGATACTAGAGAAAACGTTCCAGTGGTAGATTTACCATTAGACATAAGCAAAAACACAGCCGTTCGGCTGATAGTGGACACTGGAGCTGAAGTATGTCTTATAAAACAGGAAGCACTTGATACGCCAGAACGTATAGAACAGAGTCAAAAGGTCACTCTGAAAACTCCATTTGGAAATGGAGAAACATTGGGTAGCTGCCAAGGCAACTTTTTACTAAGCCGCAGTATCCCATGCCATCTACAGGTTGTAGAAAATAACGCCCAACTCTCTCACGATGGGCTGTTAGGTAATGACTTTCTTGCAAAAAATTGCAATATAGAAGGCCCTAACAAATTACTCCGGTTTCCTCGCACGGAAACCAACCCTATTGAGTTCACGGTACCTCTCGAAACATCCACAGAAGATGGGGAGGAAATACCAAGGGATCAAATAGAGGAGCAATTTAAATCTTCTGCTACCACTTCAATGGCACCCAATAGCAAAAATTCTTTACCTCAAATAGAAGAAATTTCGAGTACCTTGAAAAACAAGAATGAAGACGAAAGTAGGCAATATGAAGTTGTACTTCGGCGATCCAATAGAATACCTCCTCGATCTCAAATGGTACTGAGTATACCATTACAATTAGACCAGGAAATGGTCTGTTTGTCTCAGGAGATTAAAGAAGGAGTATTTGTCGCAAATTGCCTAGTTAGTCCTCATAGAAGTTTTATACCAATAGCAGTTCTAAACGTAAACACGCAACCAGTGTACCTAAAGAACCTAACGCTTACTCTAGTTCCAATTAATTATTATAATTTTAAGCCTCTATATTTACCTTTGGACGACAACAATACCCAAAGTTTTCAGAAAGAAGCCTCTTTTAAACCTCTCTATTTATCTTTGGACGACAATAATACCCAAAGTTCTCAGAAAGAAGGTGGTCCATCTTTCTCTCGTGCACAAAACAGTAGCTACTACAAACACAAAATTAATAAAACAGATTTAAATTCCAATCCATATTCGGTAAACGTAAACCGCATTAAACATTATAATCAAGATAGACTCGCGGCTTTACGTAGAGAATTACTGTTGGATAAAAATTTGAATCAAGAAGAGGAAAAATCAATTCTTGAACTATGCTATAAACATAATGATCTTTTCTATCTAAAAGGAGACAGGCTAACGTGCACTAACACTATAAAGCATACCATACCCACATTATATAATCAACCACCCATAAACCAAAAAATGTATAGACTCCCAGAGACACATCTGGCAGTCATAAATGAGCAAATAACAGAGATGCTAGAGAATGACATAATTCAACTAAGTAAAAGCCCGTGGAACTCTCCGTTACTGGTAGTTCCCAAGAAGGCTGGGCCAGACGGCAATAAACGTTGGCGGGTAGTAGTAGATTTTCGTAAGTTAAACGAAAAATCTATAGGGGATGCCTTTCCACTACCCAGGATAGAAGATATACTAGACCAACTTGGGCACTCGCGCTATTTTACTACACTGGACCTTGCAAGCGGATATCATCAAGTACTTGTTGATCCAAGGGATAGACCTAAAACTGCGTTCAGTACTGCCGACGGGCATTATGAATTTAAGAGAATGCCATTTGGGCTGAAAGGCGCACCTGCGACCTTTCAGCGCCTAATGAATTACATTCTAACGGGTCTCCAAGGATTAGAATGCTTTGTCTATCTCGATGATATTGTAATATATGGAAAAAATTTACAAGATCATAACGAGAAATTGGCTAAGGTATTCGACAGACTTAGAGCCCATAATCTTAAATTACAACTAGAAAAGTGTCAGTTCCTTCGCAGAGAAGTATTTTACCTCGGACACAAATGCTCGAATGAAGGAGCACTTCCAGATTCCAGTAAAACAAGCTGCGTTCAAAATTTTCCTCAACCCCGAACTGTGAGACAAACTCAATCGTTTCTTGGGTTGGCCAACTACTATCGAAAGTTTATTCCGAATTTTTCAAAAATTGCCAGGCCACTAACGAATCTATTACGGAAAGACGTCAAATTTAATTGGACTCAAAAGTGCCAAGACTCTTTCGATAAAATTAAAAATTCCCTAGTAAATCCTCCTTTACTCATATATCCAGACTTTACCAAACCCTTTAATTTGACAACAGATGCTAGCAATGAAGCGTTGGGAGCTGTTCTATCCCAAGGGAAAATAGGCACAGACAGGCCAATAGCGTATGCAAGTAGAAGTTTAAATAAGGCGGAACAAAAATACTCCACAATAGAGAAAGAGTTGCTCGCTATTGTATGGGCCGCCAGGAACTTCAGGTGTTACCTACAAGGGAGAACTTTCACGGTTTATACAGACCACAAACCCCTTAAAGGTGTATTCAATGTAAAAGAACCAACTTCGAGAATAGTCAGGTTCCACCATAAACTTTCGGAATTTGACTACACAATTGAATATAAGCCTGGAAAATTTAACACTAATGCAGACGCCGTTAGCCGAATACCTGCCCAAATAAACCAAACAAATCCCAATTCAATCATTGTGGAAGCTCAGGTACATCACCGTATAGATTCTGATATAGACAACGATGATTCTAACTCTCCGCAACCATCAAAATATAAGCAAGCACGATGCCATGTTGTTACGAGATCGCAAATGAAGGAGACAGAAAATAATATTGAAAATGTAACACAAAACCAAAAAACCCGAAAAATTCGAAAATATTCAAAGAACTACCAAGATGATTCAGTAGAAATTGGCTCAACTGAAAGCAACCAACCTGAAACCAATACATTTGAGCACGACAAATCACCTTCGAATAGTAATTCAATAAATTCCCAAAATCAATTACCTGAGATTATTTCCAACCCTGAAGAAATTCAAATAATTTTAAAGGACTACCATGACTCCGCATTTGGTGGTCATCAAGGAGTAATCAAAACTTATAAAAGAATAAAAAAGAAATATAAGTGGAAAAACATGCTTAGTTCTATCAGGAAATATATTCGAAAATGTTCTAAATGCCAGAAAATGAAGGCTAGCCCGGGGTATCGTATGCCAATGGTCATAACAGATACCGCTCTAATGCCATTCGAGAAAGTTTATTTGGATATAGTAGGTCCTCTTGAAGAAACACACTCAGGCAACAAATACATTTTGACATTCCAAGACAATCTGACGAAATTCGTAGATTGTTATGCCATGCCGAATGGCGAAGCAGAAACGGTAGCAGGAATATTTTTCGACGAGATAATTACTCGTTACCGCATTCCTAAAAAGGTAGGAACTGATCAGGGTTCTAACTTCTTAAGCGATCTTTTTAAACGCGTCTGTAAACTCCTGAAAATAAAAAAATTACAGACTTCCGCTTATCATCCACAATCCAACGGCGCACTTGAACGTACCCACAGACCTCTAGTGGAGTATTTAAGATCTATTGTGTCTGAAAATCCAAAGGCTTGGGATCGATCCCTTAGAACCGCGGCTTTCGTATACAATAATAGTCCACATGATGGCACTAAACTCACTCCAATGGATTGTTTGTTTGGGTTTACAGCTGATGTACCATCAAATCTAAGAAGAGAACCAGAACCCATTTACAACCACGAAAGTTACTATCACATCCTTAAATACAAATTACAAAAAACGTATGCTATCGCCCGAAAAAATCTGTTTAAGGCTAAGGAAAAGTCAAAACTATACTATGATAAGCATTCACGTCCGGTTACATTCCAGCCAGGTGAAAAAGTTCTACTGAAAAATCCGGCGAAGAAACACAAGCTTTCCCAGATATGGCTAGGTCCATATCTCGTGGTACAAGCTTTTACCCCTGTTAATACTGTTATTCAAATTGGTAAACGAAGAGTAACAGTACATAACAACAGATTAAAACCATTTCACGAATAATGGCTAATCTTTGAAAACCAGACAAGGGAGAGAAAGAGAAACATACTTTGGATAATTTACTTTTATTTAAAAAAAAAAAAAAAAATTTTTTTTTTACTCAGAGTAGAACTACTTAAGAGTATTTTTATTTTCATCCTTTTTAAAGCATTAATTTTCTTATCTCCTTCGCCAGCCAATCCAACTTTACACGTTCCTCTTTTACAGTGGCCAAAATAGCCCTCAACCTAAAGTAATGCAAATCTCGGTCCAACTTGACACGCCTACCTACTACTTGCCGATTTAGTTTTATTTAAACTCTCTGCGAAACGCCAAAATATCAAGAATGGGATGCTCGTATGTGAACACTCGAGTAGCGCTTCACACGCAAGTACTCAAGAAACCACAACCAGAATATCCGCATCCACTAAAATCTAATAAGAATGAAACCATTCATAAATTCCTTAATAATATCACTCAGAATACCCAAAAACACATAATCATGCTAAAAGCGGAGGATGCCAATAATATTCTAAACGAAAATTCATACTCTTTGGATCAGCTGGAAGAGCAGATAGATACGCTAGACAAACAAAGAAAAGAGCGAAATAAAACAGAAATGGTTCAAATAAGCTCCCTATCACTGAGCTCCGTAGTAATATTATTACTCAGCATAATCGGAATATTGAAACTATGTAAGTTTATCAGGAACAAGAAAAAGAATATCATAGTCAAAACACCCAAAATAATTACCGTCAATAACCAAAAGGTTCAGTTAGACACTGAGGCAAACCCTCAACTTCGCATAGAAACTACAGAAACCTTAACTCATGAGCCTAAAGCGGATGAAAAATTTAGTAATTTCACCCTACCACAGGAAACGGTGATGACAAACAAAGTCAAACAAATCACCCAAAATTTCCAATCAGAAATTGCGAAAGCAAACACACCCCGAATGATCTCACAACCCCCTACCCAAGAAATAGCGACAGCGATCAAAGAGAGAACTCTTTATCAAACCAAACGGACAGGATTAAAAGAATCAATCAACCCCCGATCTGCCCAGCCTACACAGGCAAGTAACCGACAAAATATGTCAATACAACCCCCAACACCACCACCTCTTCCACCTTCATTAAATCAACCTAAGCCAGATTCAATTACCAGTCCACGACAATTACAGGTAGTTTAATTATTCTCCAGTATTAAGTACCTAAATAACCAGAGACAACAAGAGATAGCTACCTATTTTACAAAAAAAAAATAGTAGAAGGAACAAAACAAATATGCTTAGAAGAAAAAAAATATATATATACATACACATAGACTATTATACCAAAAAACATTAAAAATATGAACAAACTAAGAATATTTATATTATATGCATAATCTTGATAAAAATTATTAGAGGCATAGATAAGATTTTTTTTTCTTCTAATTTTAATACTCTAATTTTACTACTCGTGTATATACACATATATTATTATAGGTTCATGAAAAATTAACATTGTAATAAAAAAAAAAAATATATGTATAGAAAAAATATGTATACACATATATTATTATATTATACAGAGTTGTACGATTAAAAATAAACATACAAATGTGTCAAAATTCAAATAAAAAAAAAACAAGGTTTAATACGAATAAAAATATGTACATACACATATGTATAATATAAATAAAACTAGAAATAAATGTATGAACCGCTGTTAAAATAAGTTAATAAACCCAAAGTTAAAAATTAAACATACCTAGCTGTACCTACAATGTATTATTATTATTTAACATACAACTAAAGAAAATATTGTTAGAATAACCTAGTATTAAGCCAAACCACCATATACCATTGATCTCTCTTCCTAATATTACTACTCATCTCAGCACTCGGCATTATGCGTGTACAAGTATAAAAACAAGTAAAACAGTAAACATTTTTTTTTGTAAATTCCCAAACCCAATTTTTTTTTTAATGCGTTATTCCTCTTCCAAGAATAACACATTTTTTAAGAAGGGGGAGATTTGTTACATATAATAAACTCATCTATAATGCATTCATTAAGATCATATCATCTATAATGTATGTAAGATGAAGTATTGAATATACATACCTACATTACAATTCATATAAATAAAAAGATAAAGCATTGCATATACGTACATACCTACATTGCATTATAATTCCTATCAAGAAAAAATAATGCATTGTATGTACATACATACCTAACTACATCATTTTATTGTCATTGCACTCATCACTGACCTACGCCAATTTCCATTTGAGGAAACCAGTAAAGGTTGACCGAGTGACGCAATACCCCTGCGCGCAAGAATTCGCACATTGCAATACGATAACCTTGCGCCGGCGGTAAAGCATAGGTGACCAAATTGACATGATGTAATATGATAAGCTACAAGCATTTGGTGAATTGATATGTATGTAGGTACGTATGAATGATAGAAACAATGAAGCTGGGAAATATGTATATACGCATAAAGCAACGAGTGTCGTGATGTAAGAATAACAAGCTGCGAGTAGTTTCCGCAGCTTGTATATTACAAAATAGGAAATTAAGAAAATACACCTGGCCTATACAAATATTACGGAAGCATAGGTAAGGTTAATTTTATATGTAAGATTTTTTGTATAAATACGATGTTGAATTGCAATAAAGAATACTGTTCAAGTAACATTCAAAGCAACTCAAGTTGTTCTTACTAAGGGAAGTAAAGCTAATAAGCGGCTCCCATCTTCGAACCAAGGGAAGTAAAGCTAATAAGCGGCTCCCATATAATATCCGAGGGAAGTAAAGCTAATAAGCGGCTCCCATCTTCGAACCAAGGGAAGTAAAGCTAATAAGCGGCTCCCTTCAACCTACTGCGGCTTCATTCATCAACATTCGACCTGGAAGATCTTCATAAGGTAAACCTATGAGAGTACTTGAGGACGACTACCTCCCAAGTGCTTCATAAACTCAACAATAATTTAAATTATTATTATTATTATTAACTTTACTTCCCTTGGTTCGAAGATGGGAGCCGCTTATTAGCTTTACTTCCCTCGGATATTATATGGGAGCCGCTTATTAGCTTTACTTCTCTCGGATATTATATGGGAGCCGCTTATTAGCTTTACTTCCCTTAGTAAGAACAACTTGAGTTGCTTTGAATGTTACTCGAACTCTATCAAACTATGTATGTATGAGTTTTGCTCCGTACATGCGCTAGTTGTAGCATTATGTACTCTGCATAGTTGACTAATGAGAAAACCTGTATGTTCTATTAGTGTAGTTTCAGCTTCCAAGTCGCTTATGTTTATTTGAGTGAATAGATTCCATGTGTCGTGGAATAATAAGATTTTTCCCAAATCCTCAAACATAATTCCCGTGTTGTTTAGGGTCTGAACTTCATAGGGCTCCGTAGCAGCATTTGTTATTATCATGAGGCTTGGCAAAACGGTAATCATGAACATTAGGGCCATATCTAGAGGAGAGAAAAATCTGTAAAATTGCACCAAATAAAGATCTCGAAGAAAAAAAAAAAAAAAAAAAAAATTTAAGATATATTATAAACTCAAGGTATATTATATATAAAAAAAAAATATTATTAGTTTTTTTTTCTTTGTTGTGTTTTAAATCAGTATTGTTACAAAATAATGGAATTAATTCACTGAAGGCGTTTTTTCAGGTCAACTGACCGAATTTGCATTTTGCTAATTGTGCATTTTTTGCATATATGTCAAAATTATTTGTATTGATTTGTAAATCAGTTCTGACGGTACACCTCAAATGCATTGTTTACTTGTGATAATAATTGTGTCATGCAAAAAAAAATTTAAATTGTTATGACTTGTATTTCGTGTTGATATGATTGGCTTTTTTTGGAGTTTTATGGTTGACCGGAATTACATGGTGATTTTCAAGATAAGCAGTTTTTATGTATAAATAGCGTGTGATATAAATCAATTTCACCTGTTAAGTTTTGATATTCATTCAAGTTCTTTTAAAAATTTTTTTTTTTTGGGAGTGTATTATGGCTAACGAAATTAGTGAGGCAATTGACAGGCTCATTGCTAAAGTGGAAGCAAACAAGATCCCAGAGAGGAACATCAGCGATCTGACGCTGTATCCAGCCAGCGAACCGATTGAGCCCTACGTGCCCAAGGCGTTACCTGTGACAGCACAGGGGGCACCGGATTATCTTCCTGGACCACGGAGGTTGACCCTCGAGGAGTACAGGGAAAGAACGGGGCTGAGCTGTCAGGATAAGCAGGAGAGTCCAGTAAAACCTCTACCAACTCGAGGTGGTAAACGCGCCAGGGTGGCCAGGGAGTTGCAGTATTTTAGACTGAGGGCTAGTCTAGCAGCGACAAAGGAGGAACGCTCGAGATATGAAGGACTGGCTAAGGAGAAATTAAAAGAGCTGAATATTATCAAAAGGGCGAAAAAGAATAAAAATTAAGTTCGTAATTAAATTTTTTTTTTGTTAAATTCAAATAAAATATATTATTCAGTTGTATATGTATTTTGTTTTCTGTTTTT
Source organism: Dioctria rufipes (assembly GCA_963924295.1). Taxonomy (NCBI): domain Eukaryota; kingdom Metazoa; phylum Arthropoda; class Insecta; order Diptera; family Asilidae; genus Dioctria; species Dioctria rufipes. The sequence continues at coordinate 214,228 of CAWUPM010000271.1, forward strand.
TTTGTTTTTTTTTTTTTTTGATCAAGGTATACTTCTCTCTTTTTTTTTGAATAGGCATGTTGGGCTGCCTTTATTGTTGTTTGGGGGAATGTCGTCTCTTTTCTATCTTCTGGTTGTGGTTTCTTGAGTACTTGCGTGTGAAGCGCTACTCGAGTGTTCACATACGAGCATCCCCTTCTTGATATTTTGGCGTTTCGCAGAGAGTTTAAATAAAACTAAATCGGCAAGTAGTAGGTAGGCGTGTCAAGTTGGACCGAGATTTGCATTACTTTAGGTTGAGGGCTATTTTGGCCACTGTAAAAGAGGAGCGTGTAAAGTTTGATTGGCTGGCGAAGGAGATAATGAAGAAAATTAATGCTTTAAAAAGGATGAAAAAATAAAAATATTCTTAAGTAGTTCTATTCTGAGTAAAAAAAAAAAAAATTAAAAATAAAAGCAAATTATCCAAAGTATGTTTCTCTTTCTCTCCCTTGTCTGGTTTTCAAAGATTAGCCATTATTCGTGAAATGGTTTTAATCTGTTGTTATGTACTGTTACTCTTCGTTTACCAATTTGAATAACAGTATTAACAGGGGTAAAAGCTTGTACCACGAGATATGGACCTAGCCATATCTGGGAAAGCTTGTGTTTCTTCGCCGGATTTTTCAGTAGAACTTTTTCACCTGGCTGGAATGTAACCGGACGTGAATGCTTATAATAGTATAGTTTTGACTTTTCCTTAGCCTTAAACAGATTTTTTCGGGCGATAGCATACGTTTTTTGTAATTTGTATTTAAGGATGTGATAGTAACTTTCGTGGTTGTAAATGGGTTCTGGTTCTCTTCTTAGATTTGATGGTACATCCGCTGTAAACCCAAACAAACAATCCATTGGAGTGAGTTTAGTGCCATCATGTGGACTATTATTGTATACGAAAGCCGCGGTTCTCAGGAATCGATCCCAAGCCTTTGGATTTTCAGACACAATAGATCTTAAATACTCCACTAGAGGTCTGTGGGTACGTTCAAGTGCGCCGTTGGATTGTGGATGATAAGCGGAAGTCTGTAATTTTTTTATTTTCAGGAGTTTACAGACGCGTTTAAAAAGATCGCTTAAGAAGTTAGAACCTTGATCAGTTACTACCTTTTTAGGAATGCGGTAACGAGTAATTATCTCGTCGAAAAATATTCCTGCTACCGTTTCTGCTTCGCCATTCGGCATGGCATAACAATCTACGAATTTCGTCAGATTGTCTTGGAATGTCAAAATGTATTTGTTGCCTGAGTGTGTTTCTTCAAGAGGACCTACTATATCCAAATAAACTTTCTCGAATGGCATTAGAGCGGTATCTGTTATGACCATTGGCATACGATACCCCGGGCTAGCCTTCATTTTCTGGCATTTAGAACATTTTCGAATATATTTCCTGATAGAACTAAGCATGTTTTTCCACTTATATTTCTTTTTTATTCTTTTATAAGTTTTGATTACTCCTTGATGACCACCAAATGCGGAGTCATGGTAGTCCTTTAAAATTATTTGAATTTCTTCAGGGTTGGAAATAATCTCAGGTAATTGATTTTGGGAATTTATTGAATTACTATTCGAAGGTGATTTGTCGTGCTCAAATGTATTGGTTTCAGGTTGGTTGCTTTCAGTTGAGATAATTTCTACTGAATCATCTTGGGAGTTCTTTGAATATTTTCGAATTTTTCGGGTTTTTTGGTTTTGTGTTACATTTTCAATATTATTTTCTGTCTCCTTCATTTGCGATCTCGTAACAACATGGCATCGTGCTTGCTTATATTTTGATGGTTGCGGAGAGTTAGAATCATCGTTGTCTATATCAGAATCTATACGGTGATGTACCTGAGCTTCCACAATGATTGAATTGGGATTTGTTTGGTTTATTTGGGCAGGTATTCGGCTAAGGGCGTCTGCATTAGTGTTAAATTTTCCAGCTTATATTCAATTGTGTAGTCAAATTCCGAAAGTTTATGGTGGAACCTGACTAATCTCGAAGTTGGACCTTTTACATTGAATACACCTTTAAGGGGTTTGTGGTCTGTATAAACCGTGAAAGTTCTCCCTTGTAGGTAACACCTGAAGTTCCTGGCAGCCCATACAATAGCGAGCAACTCTTTCTCTATTGTGGAGTATTTTTGTTCCGCCTTATTTAAACTTCTACTTGCATACGCTATTGGCCTGTCTGTGCCTATTTTGCCAACGCTTCATTGCTAGCATCTGTTGTCAAATTAAAGGGTTTGGTAAAGTCTGGATATATGAGTAAAGGAGGATTTACTAGGGAATTTTTAATTTTATCGAAAGAGTCTTGGCACTTTTGAGTCCAATTAAATTTGACGTCTTTCCGTAATAGATTCGTTAGTGGCCTGGCAATTTTTGAAAAATTCGGGATAAACTTTCGATAGTAGTTGGCCAACCCAAGGAACGATTGAGTTTGTCTCACAGTTCGGGGTTGAGGAAAATTTTGAACGTAGCTTGTTTTACTGGAATCTGGAAGTGCTCCTTCATTCGAGCATTTGTGTCCGAGGTAAATTACTTCTCTGCGAAGGAACTGACACTTTTCGGGTTGTAATTTAAGATTATGGGCTCTAAGTCTGTCGAATACCTTAGCCAATTTCTCGTTATGATCTTGTAAATTTTTTCCATATATTACAATATCATCGAGATAGACAAAGCATTCTAATCCTTGGAGACCCGTTAGAATGTAATTCATTAGGCGCTGAAAGGTCGCAGGTGCGCCTTTCAGCCCAAATGGCATTCTCTTAAATTCATAATGCCCGTAGGCAGTACTGAACGCAGTTTTAGGTCTATCCCTTGGATCAGCAAGTACTTGATGATATCCGCTTGCAAGGTCCAGTGTAGTAAAATAGCGCGAGTGCCCAAGTTGGTCTAGTATATCTTCTATCCTGGGTAGTGGAAAGGCATCCCCTATAGATTTTTCGTTTAACTTACGAAAATCTACTACTACTCGCCAACGTTTATTGCCGTCTGGCCCAGCCTTCTTGGGAACTACCAGTAACGGAGAGTTCCACGGGCTTTTACTTAGTTGAATTATGTCATTCTCTAGCATCTCTGTTATTTGCTCATTTATGACTGCCCGATGTGTCTCTGGGAGTCTATACATTTTTTGGTTTATGGGTGGTTGATTATATAATGTGGGTATGGTATGCTTTATAGTGTTAGTGCACGTTAGCCTGTCTCGTTTTAGATAGAAAAGATCATTATATTTATAGCATAGTTCAAGAATTGATTTTTCCTCTTCTTGATTAAAATTTTTATCCAACAGTAATTCTCTACGTAAAGCCGCGGAGTCTATATTGATTATAATGTTAATGCGGTTTACGTTTACCGAATATGGATTGGAATTTAAATCTGTTTTATTATTTTTGTGTTTGTAGTAGCTACTGTTTTGTGCACGAGAGAAAGATGGACCACCTTCTTTCTGAGAACTTTGGGTATTATTGTCGTCCAAAGATAAATAGAGAGGTTTAAAAGAGGCTTCTTTCTGAAAACTTTGGGTATTGTTGTCGTCCAAAGGTAAATATAGAGGCTTAAAATTATAATAATTAATTGGAACTAGAGTAAGCGTTAGGTTCTTTAGGTACACTGGTTGCGTGTTTACGTTTAGAACTGCTATTGGTATAAAACTTCTATGAGGACTAACTAGGCAATTTGCGACAAATACTCCTTCTTTAATCTCCTGAGACAAACAGACCATTTCCTGGTCTAATTGTAATGGTATACTCAGTACCATTTGAGATCGAGGAGGTATTCTATTGGATCGCCGAAGTACAACTTCATATTGCCTACTTTCGTCTTCATTCTTGTTTTTCAAGGTACTCGAAATTTCTTCTATTTGAGGTAAAGAATTTTTGCTATTGGGTGCCATTGAAGTGGTAGCAGAAGATTTAAATTGCTCCTCTATTTGATCCCTTGGTATTTCCTCCCCATCTTCTGTGGATGTTTCGAGAGGTACCGTGAACTCAATAGGGTTGGTTTCCGTGCGAGGAAACCGGAGTAATTTGTTAGGGCCTTCTATATTGCAATTTTTTGCAAGAAAGTCATTACCTAACAGCCCATCGTGAGAGAGTTGGGCGTTATTTTCTACAACCTGTAGATGGCATGGGATACTGCGGCTTAGTAAAAAGTTGCCTTGGCAGCTACCAATGTTTCTCCATTTCCAAATGGAGTTTTCAGAGTGACCTTTTGACTCTGTTCTATACGTTCTGGCGTATCAAGTGCTTCCTGTTTTATAAGACTTACTTCAGCTCCAGTGTCCACTATCAGCCGAACGGCTGTGTTTTTGCTTATGTCTAATGGTAAATCTACCACTGGAACGTTTTCTCTAGTATCTTGTTTTTTTGTTTGAAAGGACCCTGAAGTAATTTGCGCCGTTCTATTCAATGTCGAGCCGGGGATTTTTCGGTCGACAGTGTGCCGTTTCCCGAATGTGTGGCCTCCCATCGTTGTTTCTGCTGACAAGTGGACACGATATGTCCTCTTCTGCCACAGAAGTCGCACATATTATGTATGTGATTAATTCTTTGCTCCCACCGAACATTGTTACTCGTGTTTGCATGTTCGGGTGGTGCCTTAGCATTTTGCTTGCAATGTTGGGCATCATGGCCCTTTATTCTGCAGTTAATGCAGAAAGGCGTATTCTTACGTTTTAGGCACTCGTCATACGTGTGCCCTTTGTAATTGCAGTAGCTACAGGTGATCTTATTTAAGAGTACTTTTTGCTTGTCGTACTTTCTTTCTGCCTGTTGCTGAAAAGATTTCTGGTAGGGAGGTGGGCTTCCGGAAGATTTCCTTGTCACAGACCGCCAATTATGTTCAGGGATTTCGTCGGTACTAAAGGATACTAAAGTTTCCTTTGGCGGTTCCGGTATTGGAGGTATACTACTTTCAGTTTTTATACTATGTCCTCCGAACTCCTTTGTGTAAGGGTAGGAAGATAAATTTACACTCTCGTGTATGGGATAACCATAAGCATTAGCGAAATTTGGAATATTAGGTCTTAGAAAACTGCCCATTTGGAAAGAGTTTGTGGGGTTAGGAATATAGCTTGTTGGTTGAGGCGTGAAAAAGAGTCCTTGTTGCAACCTTTCCATATCTAATGCCTTTTGAATGAGTTTGTCCACTGAATCCTCATTTAAGGTGAGTAGATAGGCTCCTAGATGCGGGTTATATGCACCATTTTTCACTGAAGCCATTGCAAAATCTTCTATTTGTCGCTTCACCATATTGAAATTTTCAGCACCATATTTATTCTGTGCTGCCTCATTACATTGTAACAATAGGCCTTTTAGCCTAGTTGTGAAGGAGTTAAATGACTCGTGCGGGTATTGTCGGCAAGTGATTAATCTATTTATCAGCTCATGGTAAGTCTCACGAGGTAAGTAATTACGATAAAGTAATTGTTCAATCTCTACAAATGTTGTGAGTGAGCTAGATGCGATTAGCTGGTATGCATTTCCTCTCAATCTAGTGGAAAAAATCTGCATAAAAGCTTGCTTTTCCTCCTCTTCTAGGCACTGTTGTACTTGTTTGCAACAGCCTATAAAGGTTTGCAATTCTGTGAGAATTTGGGGACTAAATTCTCCAGAAAACAAGGGCACCATTTGTGCTGTCAGTTTAACTACTTTTTCATAATTCACTGGCATTTTGGCTGGTTGGTTTGGTTGCTTTCTCTGGGAAATATCTGGAGTATCGTTATTAGAAGTAGGCGAGGTTAATGCTTTTTCTGTGATTAGGGCGTTTAAGCTATTTCTTCTTACTAGAAAATTAATTAGGCTGTGGCTTCTGAAACGTTTACCTGAGCGATGCTCACGATACCAGTTTACGGAAGGTCGACTTTGGAATGAATTACACTCTACTCTTGGGCTTTCTGGAGGACTGGTATTATCAAATGATAATGAATTTATTACCGTCTCAAAGGTAAAGCATGAAGAACTACGGCCAGTTTTAGGCATGAAAGCAAAACCTGCGAGAGAATAGGTTATTTAACGAGCTTCGATCAGTAACCAGAGAAATCAGATTAATTATTTGAAATTTGTTCAATCTTTTTTTTTTTTATATATATATATATATCGCAGTGACTATTATATATATTTTTTTTTTCTTTTTTATGATTAACAATTTTTATTACTTTAATTTATCTTACTTTAACTTGAAGAGACGAATGGAAGAAAATAAAATTTGTTGCCTTTATCCACTACGCAGATATGAAGTTGTATATCCAAGCTGGTGGCTTCTTTATTGTTATTGAAGAGAGAAAATAATGGATATTTTCTGTTGTTGGAAATAAGGTGTTCCTATGCACTCGTAGGCTCGAAGATCAAGGTTTTTCAAGGGTTTGAATTTATGTACCTTCCTTGATCCTACCGGCTGCGCCAAATTATTGTTGAGTTTATGAAGCACTTGGGAGGTAGTCGTCCTCAAGTACTCTCATAGGTTCACCTTATGAAGATCTTCCAGGTCGAATGTTGATGAATGAAGCCGCAGTAGGTTGAAGGGAGCCGCTTATTAGCTTTACTTCCCTTGGTTCGAAGATGGGAGCCGCTTATTAGCTTTACTTCCCTCGGATATTATATGGGAGCCGCTTATTAGCTTTACTTCCCTCGGATATTATATGGGAGCCGCTTATTAGCTTTACTTCCCTTAGTAAGAACAACTTGAGTTGCTTTGAATGTTACTCGAACTCTATCAAACTATGTATGTATGAGTTTTGCTCCGTACATGCGCTAGTTGTAGCATTATGTTAAAAGAGTCCTTGTTGCAACCTTTCCATATCTAATGCCTTTTGAATGAGTTTGTCCACTGAATCCTCATTTAAGGTGAGTAGATAGGCTCCTAGATGCGGGTTATATGCACCATTTTTCACTGAAGCCATTGCAAAATCTTCTATCTGTTGTTTAACCACTTTAAAATTTTCACTGCCGTATTTATTTTGTGCTGCGTCGTTACATTGTACTAGAAGACTTCTTAGTCTATTAGTAAACGAACTAAAGGGTTCCTGTGGATATTGTCGGCAAGTAATGAGTTTATTTATTAATTCGTGGTATGTTTCACGGGGTAAGTAAGTTCGATACAGTAACTGTTCAACCTCTTCAAATTTTGTTAGAGCACTGGATGTAATTAATTGATAGGCATTTCCTCTCAATCTAGTTGGGAAAACATGCATGAAAGCTACTTTTTCCTCCTCTTCTAGACACTGTTGTACTTGTTTGCAACAGCCTATAAAGGTTTGCAATTCTGTGAGAATTTGGGGACTAAATTCTCCAGAAAACAAGGGCACCATTTGTGCTGTCAGTTTAACTACTTTTTCATAATTCACTGGCATTTTGGCTGGTTGGTTTGGTTGCTTTCTCTGGGGAATATCTGGAGTATCGTTATTAGAAGTAGGCGAGGTTAATGATTTTTCTGTGATTAGGGCGTTTAAGCTATTTTTTCTTACTAGAAAATTAATTAGGCTGTGCCTTCTGAAACGTTTACCTGAGCGATGCTCACGATACCAGTTTACGGAAGGTCGACTTTGGGATGAATTACACTCTACTCTTGGGCTATCTGGAGGACTGGTATTATCAAATGATAATGAATTTATTACCGTCTCAAAGGTAGAGCATGAAGAACAACGGCCAGTTTTAGGCATGAAAGCAAAACCTGCGGACAGTGGCGTAGATAAGAATTCAGGGGCCCACCCGCGAAAATTTTTAGGGGCCCTTTTTAAATATACATTTAGACCTCAGGTATAGTCGATACTGTACTTTATAGAACGCAAGACATTCATAATTGAGAGCAAAAAGTTGTGGAAGATATAAATATTCCTAGTTAAGTATGGACATTATGCATGTATTAATACATATACATATTATACCTATATATAAATCCTCTCTGGTAAAATAATAAGTATGGTGTAAAATTTGGTATTTATTATAATAATATCCAAAAATATTATTACAAATTTTTCTTATATCTGAGGATGATACAGATGCTCAAAAGTGCAGTTAAATTAAACAGTGAATTATAAAAAGAAGAAATTACAAGAACTTACCCGACTTAATTAGAAGATGAAACACAAAAGCGTCTTTTTTTCAGAAGCATAAAGTTTTCAACTAGCTCTTCTAGATTGACGGACTTACTTTGTTCATGTTCAATACTTATAACAGCCAAAGCACTTAACCGAACTTGTTTAATAGTGCTGCGTAAATAAGTTTTAATCAATTTCAGTTTCGAAAACGATCTTTCTGCTGTTGCGGATGTTACCGGTAATGTTAAATATAATTGAAATAATGTACACAAATCTGGAAGACTAGTTGCTACACATGTATTTTCCACTATTAATAAATTTGCCAGTTCTTTAATAGATGACTTTTGTTTAATATCATTGCTGAAAACAGTCTTGAAATTAATTAACTGAATAGGTAGGTCTTCCGAAAAATCATCACCATATTTGCTCAGAACCTGCCTTCCACATTCCATTATTGCTTCATTCGTTAAACTGATAAATTTTGAAGGGTTGAGAAATGTGAAAAGCTTCACAATTTCATTTATAGAGGAAAATCTTCTAGATAGTTGGTTGATAATAATATCAAGTGATGCATTAAAAACTTCAATCTGAAATTTTTTCAAGGGATTAGGAATTACGCAGCCATCCTCAAATTCATCAAAAAATTTCTTCTGGCGTTTTTCTTTCAACTTAGGCTGAATATTCCAAGACTTTGCTAGGCTATTAGCTTCTTCTTCAAGTTTATCGAAATTGTGTCGAAGTTGTGATAAGTTCTTTTGTCCAGTGTTGAGCAATTCGCAAGCTTTTTCTAAATCGCATGAGGGACTCTGTAGTAGTTTTGAAATTAAATTTATGGCTTCTAAGATTTTACTTTGAAACACGAGTATTAAAATGAACTCGTAACTGTCCATTTTATTCTGCAAAGACTTTGCTTCATTTCTATCATTTGGTTTTTTGCACAATAAGATGAAGTTTGATAAGCATTGCATCACCGATTGATAATTATATCTTATAGAGAGTAAACATTCATATCTAGAGGACCACCTTGTCAGGCAGAGTTTTTTGAGGGTGTATTTCATTTTATTTACATGTAATGATGTTTCATTTAGTGCTTGCCAACGCGGGAGACTTTCACTGAAAAAAACATAAATACTTTGTAGAAGGTCATAGAAGTTTTGAATCTCTCTAATGTTCTTAACCGAATCATTTAAAACTAAATTCAAATTGTGAGCTGAGCAATGCACATAATCAGCAGTAGCAACTCGATTCTTGATTCTTGCCTGCAAACCGCTATATTTTCCAGACATATTAGCAGCCCCATCATATCCTTGTCCCCGACACTTTTCAATTTTAATTTTAAAATTATCCAAGGCAGTAAGAACGACATTCTCAAGGTTCTGTGAATTTTGTTCGGTTAGTTCTATAAATCCAATAAATGACTCTTTTACTTCTAGTTTGTTATGTACTCCTTTATCTGCATTTGGCTTTATGCTTGCATACCGTATAACAATACTTAGTTGGTCTTTTTTGGATATATCTTGGGTACTATCAATTATAAGGGAAAAGAATGGAGCGTCATTGATACCTTCCGTTATTTTTTCTAAAACGCTTTTAGCCAGATGTGTAATTATTTCATTTTGGATGTCAGGACTCAAGTACTTATTTCGAATATTGGTATTTGACAAATGGGCTTTTAGTATGGGGTCATATCGCGATATTAAGTCAATAATATTTAAGAAATTACCACTCGTTGCTCCAATTTCGTAAGCGCTTATACTTTCTCGATGACCTCGTAAAGCCATATTGCAAATTGATAAAGTTCTTATCACATCGCAGATTCTTATTAAAACTTCTTTAATTTTTTCATTACTACTTCTTCGATTATCGATGGTTCTATTTTTCTCCCAAGTGCTGTAGGTTATACATGATTCCAAATGAGCATGACTTTCTTCGTGAATTTTAATTTTCTTACTCAAGCCTCTCCAGTCATTAATTGTTCCCTTACACCAACTTACTGCTTTTACATTATCAGAGAAAAGCCAACACGGTTGACAATAAACCCCCTTCAATGCCTGAGAGTAACAAAGCCAAAAACGATCAATTTGTTGGCCAGTTCTTGTTTTAACCACATAGTAATCAGTGCTGAAGGCTCTATTGTCATTTTCATTCTTCGGAAATGGACCCATGGGTTTATTTGGACCTGCAGCAATAATTTTTCGTTTTACATCGTCCGATAGGTGTCCCGAAAATAAAGCCCTGTCTGTAACAAAATGTGTTAGATCCTCCTGATCACATTCATCTTCGTTTTCTGAGGCAGCTATATTTGATTCCTGTTCGACAATTGCAACATTTTCATCAGCTCCAATAATTTTAACAGAGGTAGACGCACTAGCTTCTGAGGCTTTTTCAAAGAAACTACTAATCTTCGGTAACTTATGTGCTTTTTCACATTTTTCTTGTCTCAATTTTCGTTTTTGTGCACCACTCATATATTTCCTTTCACTCATTTTCACACAAAAATACTTTGCACGACACTTATACGAATGTATACGAAAAATATTTGAATATTAAGTTCTATATTTTACTTATATTCTCAATTTAATAATAAAATAATATAATCTCCAATGAGAATCGAAACACTTTACATGAAGTCGTCCTATCTTGAGTATCCTTTGTATGGATATATCCCGTCGCGCATCCAAATCTAGACTGAAAAAATCTAAATACTTTTTACTTAAATACGCAGCTATCTTTCTGATTCCCAGAAAAACAATAAAATTTGCCTGTTTTAAGGCAGATTGCTCATTTTCTATAATTTCAGTAATAGGAATTCAGTTCAAAAATCAACGATGCTTCACCTGAAGTAGGGAAGGCCTCAATTTTTTTCCTAGAAATTTACTGGACATTTTTCATTCGAATTTGTATGCATTATTGGAGGCCAACAGCATTGCCTCGCTATTAGCATTGACAAACTAATAAGATACAAAGACTGCGACGATGCCTCCTCGACCTGATGTAGGGAAGACCACAATTTTTTCTTAGAGATTTACTGGAAATCTTTTCTTTGAAATTTGTACGCATTTTTGGAGGCTGACAACGACGCACAGTAAAGTATTGTATCTGAAAATAGCTCCAGTCGGCCACCAAAGTGAACAAAAGTTCTGCCGAAACATTTTCTGTAATTTTTTAAGAAGAAATTGAGGCTTTCCCTACATCACGTTGAAGCATCGTCGCAGTCTTTGTATGTATTAGTTTGTCTATGCTAATAGCCAAATATGAAAAATGTGTTGGTAATGTTGAATTCCGGATATGAGAATGGTATATAATCTATAAAAATCAGTAGTAAAATGAGCAATAAAATTGAAAATATCTGGAAAAAAAAGATATTTCTCTGAAATTTTCATGACTTTTATTATATGTATACTTTTAGAGTAAAATGTTGGAATTCTTTGAAAATTTAGTTACCAGTTTGGGGCCCCTAAATTTCCGGGGCCCCCCCGCCTGGCGGGGTTTGCGGGTGCCTTATCTACGCCACTGCCTGCGGATGCTTTTACTCAATATTAGTGAGAGAGATGGAACAAGAGAATAGGTAATTTAACGAGCTTCGATCAATAACCAGAGAAATCAGATTAATTATTTGAAATTTGTTCAATCTTTTTTTATATATATATATATATACCGCAGTGACTATTATATATTTTTTTTTTTTTTTTATGATTAACAATTTTTATTACTTTAATTTATTTTACTTTAACTTGAACTTCGCTCAATAACCAGAGAAAGAGAAATCAGAATAATTATTTGAAATATACTATATGCCGCAGTGACTACTATATTTTTTTTTTTATGATTATCTATTTTTTATTAACTTACTTTACCTTACTTTAACTTGAAGAGACGAATGGAAGAAAATAAAATTTGTTGCCTTTATCCGCTACGCAGATATGAAGTTGTATATCCAAGCTGGTGGCTTCTTTATTGTTATTGAAGAGAGAAAAGAATGGATATTTTCTGTTGTTGGAAATAAGGTGTTCCTATGCACTCGTAGGTTCGAAGATCAAGGTTTTTCAAGGGTTTGAATTTATGTACCTTCCTTGATCCTACCGGCTGCGCCAAATTATTGTTGAGCTTATGAAGCACTTGGGAGGTAGTCGTCCGCAAGTACTCTCATAGGTTCACCTTATGAAGATATTCCAGGTCGAATGTTGATGAATGAAGCCGCAGTAGGTTGAAGGGGCCGCTTATTAGCTTTACTTCCCTTGGTTCGAAGATGGGAGCCGCTTATTAGCTTTACTTCCCTCGGATATTATATGGGAGCCGCTTATTAGCTTTACTTCCCTTAGTAAGAACAACTTGAGTTGCTTTGAATGTTACTCGAACTCTATCAAACTATGTATGTATGAGTTTTGCTCCGTACATGCGCTAGTTGTAGCATTATGTTAAAAGAGTCATTGTTGCAACCTTTCCATATCTAATGCCTTTTGAATGAGTTTGTCCACTGAATCCTCATTTAAGGTGAGTAGATAGGCTCCTAGATGCGGGTTATATGCACCATTTTTCACTGAAGCCATTGCAAAATCTTCTATCTGTTGTTTAACCACTTTAAAATTTTCACTGCCGTATTTATTTTGTGCTGCGTCGTTACATTGTACTAGAAGACTTCTTAGTCTATTAGTAAACGAATTAAAGGGTTCCTGTGGATATTGTCGGCAAGTAATGAGTTTATTTATTAATTCGTGGTATGTTTCACGGGGTAAGTAAGTTCGATACAGTAACTGTTCAACCTCTTCAAATTTTGTTAGAGCACTGGATGTAATTAATTGATAGGCATTTCCTCTCAATCTAGTTGGGAAAACATGCATGAAAGCTACTTTTTCCTCCTCTTCTAGACACTGTTGTACTTGTTTGCAACAGCCTATAAAGGTTTGCAATTCTGTGAGAATTTGGGGACTAAATTCTCCAGAAAACAAGGGCACCATTTGTGCTGTCAGTTTAACTACTTTTTCATAATTCACTGGCATTTTGGCTGGTTGGTTTGGTTGCTTTCTCTGGGGAATATCTGGAGTATCGTTATTAGAAGTAGGCGAGGTTAATGATTTTTCTGTGATTAGGGCGTTTAAGCTATTTTTTCTTACTAGAAAATTAATTAGGCTGTGCCTTCTGAAACGTTTACCTGAGCGATGCTCACGATACCAGTTTACGGAAGGTCGACTTTGGGATGAATTACACTCTACTCTTGGGCTATCTGGAGGACTGGTATTATCAAATGATAATGAATTTATTACCGTCTCAAAGGTAGAGCATGAAGAACAACGGCCAGTTTTAGGCATGAAAGCAAAACCTGCGGATGCTTTTACTCAATATTAGTGAGAGAGATGGAACAAGAGAATAGGTAATTTAACGAGCTTCGATCAATAACCAGAGAAATCAGATTAATTATTTGAAATTTGTTCAATCTTTTTTTATATATATATATATATACCGCAGTGACTATTATATATATTTTTTTTTTTTTATGATTAACAATTTTTATTACTTTAATTTATTTTACTTTAACTTGAACTTCGCTCAATAACCAGAGAAAGAGAAATCAGAATAATTATTTGAAATATACTATATGCCGCAGTGACTACTATATTTTTTTTTTTATGATTATCTATTTTTTATTAACTTACTTTACCTTACTTTAACTTGAAGAGACGAATGGAAGAAAATAAAATTTGTTGCCTTTATCCGCTACGCAGATATGAAGTTGTATATCCAAGCTGGTGGCTTCTTTATTGTTATTGAAGAGAGAAAAGAATGGATATTTTCTGTTGTTGGAAATAAGGTGTTCCTATGCACTCGTAGGTTCGAAGATCAAGGTTTTTCAAGGGTTTGAATTTATGTACCTTCCTTGATCCTACCGGCTGCGCCAAATTATTGTTGAGCTTATGAAGCACTTGGTAGGTAGTCGTCCGCAAGTACTCTCATAGGTTCACCTTATGAAGATATTCCAGGTCGAATGTTGATGAATGAAGCCGCAGTAGGTTGAAGGGGCCGCTTATTAGCTTTACTTCCCTTGGTTCGAAGATGGGAGCCGCTTATTAGCTTTACTTCCCTCGGATATTATATGGGAGCCGCTTATTAGCTTTTCTTCCCTTGGTTCGAAGATGGGAGCCGCTTATTAGCTTTACTTCCCTTAGTAAGAACAACTTGAGTTGCTTTGAATGTTACTTGAACACTATTCTTTATTGCAATTCAACACCGTATTTATACAAAAAATCTTACATATAAAATTAACCTTACCTATGCTTCCGTAATATTTCTGGCCTAACATTTACTTACCAAAAGTGTAATTTGTATAGGCCAGGTGTATTTTCTTAATTTCCTATTTTGTAATATACAAGCTGCGGAAACTACTCGCAGCTTGTTATTCTTACATCACGACACTCGTTGCTTTATGCGTATATACATATTTCCCAGCTTCATTGTTTCTATCATTCATACGTACCTACATACATATCAATTCACCAAATGCTTGTAGCTTATCATATTACATCATGTCAATTTGGTCACCTATGCTTTACCGCCGGCGCAAGGTTATCGTATTGCAATGTGCGAATTCTTGCGCGCAGGGGTATTGCGTCACTCGGTCAACCTTTACTGGTTTCCTCAAATGGAAATTGGCGTAGGTCAGTGATGAGTGCAATGACAATAAAATGATGTAGTTAGGTATGTATGTACATACAATGCATTATTTTTTCTTGATAGGAATTATAATGCAATGTAGGTATGTACGTATATGCAATGCTTTATCTTTTTATTGATATGAATTATAATGTAGGTATGTATATTCAATACTTCATCTTACATACATTATAGATGATATGATCTTAATGAATGCATTATAGATGAGTTTATTATATGTAACATCTGTAGCAAATTTTAAATACGGCGAGGATTGCCTTTTCTATAGTAAATTTTTCGAAAAATTATTTTTTACGTTCGCAAATTTTAAATACGCCGAGTATTGCCGGTTATATAGTAAATTTTTCAAAAAATTATTTTTTACTGTCGCAAATATTAAATACGCGGAAGATTGCATTTTCTATAGTAAATTTTTCAAAAAATGATTTTTTACTGTCGCAAATTTTAAATGCGCAGAGGATTGCCTTTTCTATAGTAAATTTTTCAAAAAATAATTTTTATTTTTGCAAATTTTGAAAACGGCGAGTACGGCTTTTTCTATAGTAAATTTTTCAAAAAATAAATTTTTACTGTCGCAAATTTTAAATACGCAAAGATTGCCTTCTCTATAGTAAATTTTTCAAAACATTATTTTTTACTGTCGCAAATTTTAAATACGCCGAGGGTTGCCTTTTCTATAGTAAATTTTTCGAAAAATCATTTTTTACTTTCGCAAATTTTAGATACGCCTAGGATTACCCTTTCTATAGTAAATTTTCCAAAGAATTTTTTTTACTGTCGCAAATTTTAAATACGGCGAGGATTGCCTTTTCTATAGTAAATTTTTCAAAGAATTATTTTTTACTTTCGCAAATTTTAAATACGCCGAGAATTGCTTTTCTATTGTAAATTTTTCAAAAAATTATTTTTTCCTGTCGCAAATTTTAAATACGGCGAGTATGACCTTGTCTATAGTAAATTGTTCAAAAAATTATATTTAACTGTGGCAAACTTTAAAAACGACGAGGATTGCCTTTTCTATAGTAAATTTTTCAAAAAATTATTTTTTACTGTCGCAAATTTTCAATACGGCGAGTATGACCTTGTCTATAGTAAATTGTTCAAAAAATTATATTTAACTGTGGCAAACTTTAAAAACGACGAGGATTGCCTTTTCTATAGTAAATTTTTCAAAAAATTATTTTTTACTGTCGCAAATTTTAATTACGCCGAATATTGCTATTCAATAGTAAATTTTTCAAAAAATAAATTTTACCGTCGCAAATTTGAAATATGCCGAGGATTGCCTTTTCTATAGTATGGCCTTTTCTATAATAAATTTTTCAAAAAATTATTTTCAAATGTGGCAAACTTTAAAAACGCCGAGGATTGGTTTTATATAGTAAATTTTTCAAAAAATTATTTTTTACCGTCGCAAATTTTAATTACGCCGAAGATTGCCTTTTTAATAGTAAATCTTTCAAAAAATAAATTTTACAGTCGCAAATTTGAAATATGCCGAGGATTGCCTTTTCTATAGTAAATTTTTCAAAAAATGGTTTTTTTCTGACGCAAATTTTAAATACGGCGAGTATGACCTTTTCTATAGTAAATTTTACAACCAATTCTTTTCTACCGTCGCATATTTTAAATATGTCAGGGATTGCCTTTTCTATTGTAAATTTTTCAAAAAATAATATTTTACTGTCGAAAATTTAAAATACGCCGAGGATTGCCTTTTCTGTAGTAAATTTTCCAACAAATTATTTTCTACCCTCGCAAATTTTAAATACGCCAGGTATTGCCTTTTCTATTGTAAATTTTTCAAAAAATTATTGTTAATGTCGCAAATTTTAAATACGCCGAGGTATGCCTTTTGTATAGTAAATTTTTCCCAAAAATTTTTTTTACTGTCTCAAATTTTAAATACGCCGAGGATTGCCTTTTCTATTGTAAATTTTGCAAAAAATTATTTTTTTTCTGTAGCAAATATTAAATACGGCGAGGATTGCCTTTTCTATAGTAAATTTTTCGAAAAATTATTTTTTCGTTCGCAAATTTTAAATACGCCGAGGATTGCCTGTTATATAGTAAATTTTTCAAAAACTAATTTTTTACTGTCGCAAATTTTAAATAACCGAGGTTTGCCTTTACTATAGTAAATTTTTCAAAAATTATTTATTACTGTCGCAAATTTTAAATACGCAGAGTATGGCCTTTCTATAGTAAATTATTCAAAAAATAATATTCTACTGTCGAAAATTTAAAATACTCCGAGGATTGCCTTTTCTGTAGTAAATTTTCCAACAAATTATTTTCTACCCTCGCAAATTTTAAATACGCCAGGTATTGCCTTTTCTATTGTAAATTTTTCAAAAAATTATTGTTACTGTCGCAAATTTTAAATACGCCGAGGATTGCCTTTTGTATAGTAAATTTTTCCCAAAAATTTTTTTTACTGTCTCAAATTTTAAATACGGCGAGGATTGCCTTTTCTATAGTAAATTTTTCGAAAAATTATTTTTTACGTTCGCTAATTTTAAATACGCCGAGGATTGCCTGTTATATAGTAAATTTTTCAAAAAATAATTTTTTACTGTCGCAAATTTTAAATACACCGAGGTTTGCCTTTACTATAGTAAATTTTTCAAAAATTATTTATTACTGTCGCAAATTTTAAATACCCAGAGTATGGCTTTTCTATAGTAAATTATTCAAAAAATAATATTCTACTGTCGAAAATTTAAAATACGCCGAGGATTGCCTTTTCTATAGTAAATTTCCAACGAATTATTTTCTACCCTCGCAAATTTTAAATACGCCAGGTATTGCCTTTTCTATAGTAAATTTTGCAAAAAATTATTTTTTATTGCAGCAAATTTTAAATACGCCGAGTATTGCCTTTTCTATTGTAAATTTTTCCAAAAATTATTTTCTTCTGACGCCACATTTAAATACGGCGAGTATGGCCTTTTCTATAATAAATTTTTCAAAAAATTATTTTCAAATCTGGCAAACTTTAAAAACGCCGAGGATTGGTTTCCTATAGTAAATTTTTCAAACAATTATTTTTTATTGTCGCAAATTTTAATTACGCCGAGGATTGCCTTTTCTACAGTAAATTTTTCAAAAAATAATTTCTATTTTCGCAAATTTTAAATACGCCGAGTATAGCCTTTTCTATAGTAAATTTTTCAAAAAATAATTTTGATTTTCGCAAATTTTGAATACGGCGGGCATGGCCTTTTCTATAGTAAATTTCTCAAAAAATTATTTTTTATTATCGCAAATTTTAAATACGCCGAGGATTGCCTTTTCTATTGTTAACTTTTCAAAAAATTATTTTTCTCTGTCGCAAATTTTAAACACGGAGAGTATGGCCTTTTCTATAGTAAATTTTTCAATAAATTATTTTCAAATGTGGCAAACTTTAAAAACGCCGGGGATTGGTTTTATATAGTAAATTTTTCAAAAAATTATTTTTTACTGTCGCAAATTTTAATTACGCTGAGGATTGCCTTTTCTATAGTAAATTTTTCAAAAAATAATTTCTATTTTCGCAAATTTTAAATACGCCGAGTATAGCCTTTTCTATAGTAAATTTTTCAAAAAATAATTTTGATTTTCGCAAATTTTGAATACGGCGGGCATGGCCTTTTCTATAGTAAATTTTTCAAAAAATTATTTTCAAAGGTGGCAAACTTTAAAAACGCCGAGTATTGGTTTTATATTGTAAATTTTTCAAAAAATTATTTTTTACTGTCGCAAATATTAAATACGCGGAAGATTGCATTTTCTATAGTAAATTTTTCAAAAAATAATTTTTTACTGTCGCAAATTTTAAATGCGGCGAGGATTGCCTTTTCTATAGTAAATTTTTCAAAAAATAATTTTTATTTTTGCAAATTTTGAAAACGGCGAGTACGGCTTTTTCTATAGTAAATTTTTCAAAAAATAAATTTTTAATGTCGCAAATTTTAAATACGCAAAGATTGCCTTCTCTACAGTAAATTTTTCAAAAAATTATTTTTTACTGTCGCAAATTTTAAATACGCCGAGGGTTGCCTTTTCTATAGTAAATTTTTCGAAAAATCATTTTTTGCTTTCGCAAATTTTAGATACGCCTAGGATTACCCTTTCTATAGTAAATTTTCCAAAGATTTTTTTTTTACTGTCGCAAATTTTAAATACGACGAGGATTGCCTTTTCTATAGTAAATTTTTCAAAGAATTATTTTTTACTTTCGCAAATTTTAAATACGCCGAGAATTGCTTTTCTATTGTAAATTTTTCAAAAAATTATTTTTTCCTGTCGCAAATTTTAAATACGGCGAGTATGACCTTGTCTATAGTAAATTGTTCAAAAAATTATATTTAACTGTGGCAAACTTTAAAAACGACGAGGATTGCCTTTTCTATAGTAAATTTTTCAAAAAATTATTTTTTACTGTCGCAAATTTTAATTACGCCGAATATTGCTATTCAATAGTAAATTTTTCAAAAAATAAATTTTACCGTCGCATTTTTGAAATATGCCGAGGATTGCCTTTTCTATAGTATGGCCTTTTCTATAATAAATTTTTCAAAAAATTATTTTGAAATGTGGCAAACTTTAAAAACGCCGAGGATTGGTTTTATATAGTAAATTTTTCAAAAAATTATTTTTTACCGTCGTAAATTTTAATTACGCCGAAGATTGCCTTTTTAATAGTAAATCTTTCAAAAAATAAATTTTACAGTCGCAAATTTGAAATATGCCGAGGATTGCCTTTTCTATAGTAAATTTGTCAAAAAATGGTTTTTTTCTGTCGCAAATTTTAAATACGGCGAGTATGACCTTTTCTATAGTAAATTTTACAACCAATTCTTTTCTACCGTCGCACATTTTAAATATGTCAGGGATTGCCTTTTCTATTGTAAATTTTTCAAAAAATAATATTTTACTGTCGAAAATTTAAAATACGCCGAGGATTGCCTTTTCTGTAGTAAATTTTCCAACAAATTATTTTCTACCCTCGCAAATTTTAAATACGCCAGGTATTGCCTTTTCTATTGTAAATTTTTCAAAAAATTATTGTTAATGTCGCAAATTTTAAATACGCCGAGGTATGCCTTTTGTATAGTAAATTTTTCCCAAAAATTTTTTTTACTGTCTCAAATTTTAAATACGCCGAGGATTGCCTTTTCTTTTGTAAATTTTGCAAAAAATTATTTTTTTTCTGTAGCAAATTTTAAATACGGCGAGGATTGCCTTTTCTATAGTAAATTTTTCGAAAAATTATTTTTTACGTTCGCAAATTTTAAATACTCCGAGGATTGCCTGTTATATAGTAAATTTTTCAAAAAATAATTTTTTACTGTCGCAAATTTTAAATAACCGAGGTTTGCCTTTACTATAGTAAATTTTTCAAAAATTATTTATTACTGTCGCAAATTTTAAATACGCAGAGTATGGCCTTTCTATAGTAAATTATTCAAAAAATAATATTCTACTGTCGAAAATTTAAAATACTCCGAGGATTGCCTTTTCTGTAGTAAATTTTCCAACAAATTATTTTCTACCCTCGCAAATTTTAAATACGCCAGGTATTGCCTTTTCTATTGTAAATTTTTCAAAAAATTATTGTTACTGTCGCAAATTTTAAATACGCCGAGGATTGCCTTTTGTATAGTAAATTTTTCCCAAAAATTTTTTTTACTGTCTCAAATTTTAAATACGGCGAGGATTGCCTTTTCTATAGTAAATTTTTCGAAAAATTATTTTTTACGTTCGCAAATTTTAAATACGCCGAGGATTGCCTGTTATATAGTAAATTTTTCAAAAAATAATTTTTTACTGTCGCAAATTTTAAATACACCGAGGTTTGCCTTTACTATAGTAAATTTTTCAAAAATTATTTATTACTGTCGCAAATTTTAAATACCCAGAGTATGGCCTTTCTATAGTAAATTATTCAAAAAATAATATTTTACTGTCGAAAATTTAAAATACGCCGAGGATTGCCTTTTCTATAGTAAATTTTCCAACGAATTATTTTCTACCCTCGCAAATTTTAAATACGCCAGGTATTGCCTTTTCTATAGTAAATTTTGCAAAAAATTATTTTTTACTGCAGCAAATTTTAAATACGCCGATTATTGCCTTTTCTATTGTAAATTTTTCCAAAAATTATTTTCTTCTGACGTCACATTTAAATACGGCGAGTATGGCCTTTTCTATAATAAATTTTTCAAAAAATTATTTTCAAATCTGGCAAACTTTAAAAACGCCGAGGATTGGTTTTCTATAGTAAATTTTTCAAACAATTATTTTTTACTGTCGCAAATTTTAATTACGCCGAGGATTGCCTTTTCTATAGTAAATTTTTCAAAAAATAATTTCTATTTTCGCAAATTTTAAGTACGCCGAGTATAGCCTTTTCTATAGTACATTTTTCAAAAAATAATTTTGATTTTCGAAAATTTTGAATACGGCGGGTATGGCCTTTTCTATAGTAAATTTTTCAAAAAATAGTTTTTTACTGTCGCAAATTTTAAATACGCCAAGGTTTGCCTTTTCTATAGTAACTTTCTCAAAAAATTATTTTTTATTGTCGCAAATTTTAAATACGCCGAGGATTGCCTTTTCTATTGTAAATTTTTCCAAAAATTATTTTCTTCTGACGCCACTTTTAAATACGGCGAGTATGGCCTTTTCTATAATAAATTTTTCAAAAAATTATTTTCAAATCTGGCAAACATTAAAAATGCGGAGGATTGGTTTTCTATAGTAAATTTTTCAAACAATTATTTTTTACTGTCGCAAATTTTAATTACGCCGAGGATTGCCTTTTCTATAGTAAATTTTTCAAAAAATAATTTCTATTTTCGCAAATTTTAAGTACGCCGAGTATAGACTTTTCTATAGTACATTTTTCAAAAAATAATTTTGATTTTCGAAAATTTTGAATACGGCGGGTATGGCCTTTTCTATAGTAAATTTTTTAAAAAATAGTTTTTTACTGTCGCAAATTTTAAATACGCCAAGGATTGCCTTTTCTATAGTAAATTTCTCAAAAAATTATTTTTTATTATCGCAAATTTTAAATATGCAGAGGATTGCCTTTTCTATTGTAAACTTTTCAAAAAATTATTTTTTTCTGTCGCAAATTTTAAACACGGAGAGTATGGCCTTTTCTATAGTAAATTTTTCAATAAATTATTTTCAAATGTGGCAAACTTTAAAAACTCCGAGGATTGGTTTTATATAGTAAATTTTTCAAAAAATTATTTTTTACTGTCACAAATTTTAATTACGCCGACGATTGCCTTTTCTATAGTAAATTTTTCAAAAAATAATTTCTATTTTCGCACATTTTAAATACGCCGAGTATAGCCTTTTCTATAGTAAATTTTTCAAAAAATAATTTTTTACTGTCGCAAATTTTAAATACCCCAAGGATTGCCTTTTCTATAGTAAATTTCTCAAAAAATTATTTTTTATTATCGCAAATTTTAAATACGCCGAGGATTGCCTTTTCTATTGTAAACTTTACAAAAAATTATTTTTTTCTGTCGCAAATTTTAAACACGGAGAGTATGGCCTTTTCTGTAGTAAATTTTTCATTAAATTATTTTCAAATGTGGCAAACTTTAAAAACGCCGAGGATTGGTTTTATATAGTAAATTTTTCAAAAAATTATTTTTTAATGTCGCAAATTTTAATTACGCCGAAGATTGCCTTTTCAATAGTAAATTTTTCAAAAAATAAATTTTACAGTCGCAAATTTGAAATATGCCGAGGATTGTCTTTTCTATAGTAAATTTTTCAAAAAATGGTTTTTTTCTGTCGCAAATTTTAAATACGGCGAGTATGCCCTTTTCTATAGTAAATTTTACAACCAATTCTTTTCTACCGTCGCATATTTTAAATACGCCAGGGATTGCCTTTTATATTGTAAATTTTTCAAAAAATAATATTTTACTGTCGAAAATTTAAAATAAGCCGAGGATTGCCTTTTCTGTAGTAAATTTTCCAACAAACTATTTTCTACCCTCGCAAATTTTAAATACGCCAGGTATTGCCTTTTCTATTGTAAATTTTTCAAAAAATTATTGTTAATGTCGCAAATTTTAAATACGCCGAGGTATGCCTTTTGTATAGTAAATTTTTCCCAAAAATTTTTTTTACTGTCTCAAATTTTAAATACGCCGAGGATTGCCTTTTCTATTGTAAATTTTGCAAAAATTTATTTTTTTTCTGTGGCAAATTTTAAATACGGCGAGGATTACCTTTTCTATAGTAAATTTTTGGAAAAATTATTTTTTACGTTCGCAAATTTTAAATACGCCGAGGATTGCCTGTTATATAGTAAATTTTTCAAAAAATAATTTTTTACTGTCGCAAATTTTAAATAACCGAGGTTTGCCTTTTCTATAGTAAATTTTTCAAAAATTATTTATTACTGTCGCAAATTTTAAATACGCAGAGTATGGCCTTTCTATAGTAAATTATTCAAAAAATAATATTCTACTGTCGAAAATTTAAAATACGCCGAGGATTGCCTTTTCTATGGTAAATTTTCCAACAAATTATTTCCTACCCTCGCAAATTTTAAATACGCCAGGTATTGCCTTTTCTATTGTAAATTTTGCAAAAAAATATTTTTTACTGTAGCAAATTTTAAATACGCCGAGTATTGCCTTTTCTATTGTAAATTTTTCCAAAAATTATTTTCTTGTGTCGCCACTTTTAAATACGGCGAGTATGGCCTTTTCTATAATAAATTTTTCAAAAAATTATTTTCAAATGTGGCAAACTTTAAAAACGCCGAGGATTGGTTTTCTATAGTAAATTTTTCAAAAAATTATTTTTTACTGTCGCAAATTTTAAATATGCCGAATATTGCGTTTTCTATTGTAAACTTTTCAAAAAAATATTTTTTTCTGTCGCAAATTTTAAATACGCCGAGGAATGCCTTTTCTATAGTAAATTTTTCAAAAAATAATTTCTATTTTCGCAAATTTTAAATACGCCGGTTATAGCCTTTTCTATAGTAAATTTTTCAAAAAATAATATTTTACTGTCGCAAATTTTAAATACGCCAAAGATTTCCTTTTCTATAGTAAGTTTCTCAAAAAATTATTTTTTATTGTCGCAAATTTTAAATACGCCGAGGATTGCCTTTTCTATTGTAAACTTTTCAAAAAATTATTTTTTTCTGTCGCAAATTTTAAATACGGAGAGTATGGCCTTTTCTATAGTCAGTTTTTCAAAAAATAATTTTTTACTGTCGCAAATATTAAATACGCCGAAGATTGCATTTTCTATAGTAAATTATTCAAAAAAGAATTTTTTACTGTCGCAAATTTTAAATGCGCAGAGGATTGCCTTTTC
This sequence comes from Dioctria rufipes, assembly GCA_963924295.1. Classification (NCBI taxonomy): domain Eukaryota; kingdom Metazoa; phylum Arthropoda; class Insecta; order Diptera; family Asilidae; genus Dioctria; species Dioctria rufipes. Next base: position 238,286 of record CAWUPM010000271.1, read on the forward strand.
TATAGTAAATTTTTAAAAAAAAAAATTTTATTTTCGCAAATTTTGAAAACGGCGAGTACGACCTTTTCTATAGTAAATTTTCAAAAAATAAATTTTTACTGTCGCAAATTTTAAATACGCCAAGTATTTCCTTCTCTATAGTAAATTTTTCAAAAAATTATTTTTTACTTTCGCAAATGTTAAATACGCCGTGGATTGCCTTTTCTATAGTAAATTTTTCGAAAAATTATTTTTTACGTTCGCAAATTTTAGATACGCCTAGGATTACCTTTTCTATAGTAAATATTTCAAAAAATAATTTTTTACTGTCGCAAATTTTAAATACGCCGAGGATTGCCTTTTCTATAGTAAATCTTTCAAAAAATAATTTATTACTGGCGCAAATTTTAAATCCGCCGAGGATTGCATTTTCTATAGTAAATTTTTCAAAAAATAATTTTTTACTTTCGCAAATTTTAAATACACCGAGTTTGGCCTTTCTATAATAAATTTTTCAAAAAATAATATTTTACTGTCGAAAATTTAAAATACGCCGAAGATTGCCTTTTCTATAGTAAATTTTTCAACAAATTATTTTCTACTGTCGCATAATTTTAAACACGCCGAGGATTGCCTTTTCTATAGTAAATTTTTCAAAGAATTTTTTTTTTTACTGTCGCAAATTTTAAATACGACGAGGATTGCCTTTTCTATAGTAAATTTTTCAAAGAATTATTTTTTACTTTCGCAAATTTTAAATACGCCGAGGATTGCCTTTTTTACTGTCGCAAATATTAAATACGCCGAAGATTGCATTTTCTATAGTAAATTATTCAAAAAAGAATTTTTTACTGTCGCAAATTTTAAATGCGCAGAGGATTGCCTTTTCTATAGTAAATTTTTAAAAAAAAAAATTTTATTTTCGCAAATTTTGAAAACAGCGAGTACGACCTTTTCTATAGTAAATTTTCAAAAAATAAATTTTTACTGTCGCAAATTTTAAATACGCCAAGTATTGCCTTCTCTATAGTAAATTTTTCAAAAAATTATTTTTTACTTTCGCAAATGTTAAATACGCCGTGGATTGCCTTTTCTATAGTAAATTTTTCGAAAAATTATTTTTTACGTTCGCAAATTTTAGATACGCCTAGGATTACCTTTTCTATAGTAAATATTTCAAAAAATAATTTTTTACTGTCGCAAATTTTAAATACGCCGAGGATTGCCTTTTCTATAGTAAATCTTTCAAAAAATAATTTATTACTGGCGCAAATTTTAAATCCGCCGAGGATTGCATTTTCTATAGTAAATTTTTCAAAAAATAATTTTTTACTTTCGCAAATTTTAAATACACCGAGTTTGGCCTTTCTATAATAAATTTTTCAAAAAATAATATTTTACTGTCGAAAATTTAAAATACGCCGAAGATTGCCTTTTCTATAGTAAATTTTTCAACAAATTATTTTCTACTGTCGCATAATTTTAAACACGCCGAGGATTGCCTTTTCTATAGTAAATTTTTCAAAGAATTTTTTTTTTTACTGTCGCAAATTTTAAATACGACGAGGATTGCCTTTTCTATAGTAAATTTTTCAAAGAATTATTTTTTACTTTCGCAAATTTTAAATACGCCGAGGATTGCCTTTTCTATTGTAAATTTTTCAAAAAATTATTTTTTTCTGTCGCAAATTTTAAATACGGCGAGTATGACCTTGTCTATAGTAAATTTTTCGAAAAATTATGTTTAACTGTGGCAAACTTTAAAAACGCCGAGGATTGCCTTTTCTATAGCAAATTTTTCAAAAAATTATTTTTTACTGTCGCAAATTTTAATTACGCCGAAGATTGCCTTTTCAATAGTAAATTTTTCAAAAAATAAATTTTACAGTCGCAAATTTGAAATATGCCGAGGATTGCCTTTTCTATAGTAAATTTTTCAAAAAATGGTTTTTTTCTGTCGCAAATTTTAAATACGGCGAGTATGACCTTTTCTATAGTAAATTTTACAACCAATTCTTTTCTACCGTCGCATATTTTAAATACGCCAGGGATTGCCTTTTCTATTGTAAATTTTTCAAAAAATAATATTTTACTGTCGAAAATTTAAAATACGCCGAGGATTGCCTTTTCTGTAGTAAATTTTCCAACAAATTATTTTCTACCCTCGCAAACTTTAAATACGCCAGGTATTGCCTTTTCTATTGTAAATGTTTCAAAAAATTATTGTTAATGTCGCAAATTTTAAATACGCCGAGGTATGCCTTTTGTATAGTAAATTTTTCCCAAAAATTTTTTTTACTGTCTCAAATTTTAAATACGCCGAGGATTGCCTTTTCTATTGTAAATTTAGCAAAAAATTATTTTTTTTCTGTAGCAAATTTTAAATACGGCGAGGATTGCCTTTTCTATAGTAAATTTTTCGAAAAATTATTTTTTACGTTCGCAAATTTTAAATACGCCGAGGATTGCCGGTTATATAGTAAATTTTTCAAAAAAATATTTTTTACTGTCGCAAATTTTAAATACGCCGACGTTTGCCTTTACTATAGTAAATTTTTCAAAAATTATTTATTACTGTCGCAAATTTTAAGTACGCAGAATATGGCCCTTCTATAGTAAATTATTCAAAAAATAATATTCTACTGTCGAAAATTTAAAATACGCCGAGGATTGCCTTTTCTATAGTAAATTTTCCAACAAATTATTTTCTACCCTCGCAAATTTTAAATACGCCAGGTATTGCCTTTTCTATAGTAAATTTTGCAAAAAATTATTTTTTACTGTAGCAAATTTTAAATACGCCGAGTATTGCCTTTTCTATTGTAAATTTTTCGAAAAATTATTTTCTTCTGTCGCCACTTTTAAATACGGCGAGTATGGCATTTTCGATAATAAATTTCTCAAAAAATTATTTTCAAATGTGGCAAACTTTAAAAACGCCGAGGTTTGGTTTTCTATAGTAAATTTTTCAAAAAATTATTTTTTACTGTCGCAAATTTTAATTACGCCGAGGATTGCCTTTTATATAGTAAATTTTTCAAAAAATTGTTTTTTTCTGTCGCAAATTTTAAATACGGCGAGTATGACCTCTTTTCTACCGTCGCAAATTTTAAATACGCCAGGGATTGCCTTTTCTATTGTAAATTTTTCAAAAAATAATATTTTACTGTCGAAAATTTAAAATACGCCGAGGATTGCCTTTTCTATAGTAAATTTTCCAACAAATTATTTTGTACCCTCGCAAATTTTAAATACGCCAGGTATTGCCTTTTCTATTGTAAATTTTTCAAAAAATTATTGTTACTGTCGCAAATTTTAAATACGCCGAGGATTGCCTTTTGTATACTAAATTTTTCCCAAAATGTTTTTTACTGTCTCAAATTTTAAATACGCCGAGGATTGCCTTTTCTATTGTAAATTTTGCAAAAATTTTTTTTTTTTCTGTAGCAAATTTTAAATACGGCGAGGATTGCCTTTTCTATAGTAAATTTTTCGAAAAATTATTTTTTACGTTCGCAAATTTTAAATACGCCAAGTATTGCCGGTTATATAGTAAATTTTTCTAAAAATAATTTTTTACTGTCGCAAATTTTAAATACGCCGACGTTTGCCTTTACCATAGTAAATTTTTCCAAAATTATTTATTACTGTCGCAAATTTTAAGTAGGCAGAATATGGCCTTTCTATAGTAAATTATTCAAAAAATAATATTCTACTGTCGAAAATTTAAAATACGCCGAGGATTGCCTTTTCTATAGTAAATTTTCCAACAAATTATTTTCTACCCTCGCGAATTTTAAATACGCCAGGTATTGCCTTTTCTATAGTAAATTTTGCAAAAAAATATTTTTTACTGTAGCAAATTTTAAATACGCCGAGTATTGCCTTTTCTATTGTAAATTTTTCGAAAAATTATTTTCTTCTGTCGCCACTTTTAAATACGGCGAGTATGGCATTTTCTATAATAAATTTTTCAAAAAATTATTTTCAAATGTGGCAAACTTTAAAAACGCCGGGGATTGGTTTTCTATAGTAAATTTTTCAAAAAATTATTTTTTACTGTCGCAATTTTTAATTACGCCGAGGATTGCCTTTTCTATAGTAAATTTTTCAAAAATATAATTTCTATTTTCGCAAATATTGAATACGCCGAGTATAGCCTTTTCTGTAGTAAATTTTTCAAAAAAAATTTTGATTTTCGCAAATTTTGAATACGGCGGGTATGGCCTTTTCTAAAGTAAATTTTTCCAAAAATACTTTTTACTGTCGCAAATGTTAAATACGCCAAGGATTGCCTTTTCTATAGTAAATTTCTCAAAAAATTATTTTTTATTGTCGCAAATTATAAATACGCCGAGGATTGCCTTTTCTATTGTAAATTTTTTAAAAAATTATTTTTTACTGTCGCAATTTTTAAATACGCCGAAGATTGCATTTTCTATAGTAATATACGTCGGGTATGGCCTTTTCTATAGTAAATTTTTCAAAAAAATACATTTTTACTGTCGTAAATTTTAAATACGCCAAGGATTGCCTTTTCTATTGTAAACTTTTCAAAAAATTATTTTTTTCTGTCGCCACTCTTAAACACGGCGAGTATGGCCTTTTCTATAATAAATTTTTCAGAAAATTATTTTCAAATGTGGCAAACTTTAAAAACGCCGAGGATTGGTTTTATATAGTAAATTTTTCAAAAAATTATTTTTTACTGTCGCAAATTTTAATTACGCCGAGGATTGCCTTTTCTATAGTAAATTTTTCAAAAATATAATTTCTATTTTCGCAAATATTGAATACGCCGAGTATAGCCTTTTCTGTAGTAAATTTTTCAAAAAAAATTTTGATTTTCGCAAATTTTGAATACGGCGGGTATGGCCTTTTCTAAAGTAAATTTTTCCAAAAATACTTTTTACTGTCGCAAATGTTAAATACGCCAAGGATTGCCTTTTCTATAGTAAATTTCTCAAAAAATTATTTTTTATTGTCGCAAATTTTAAATACGCCGAGGATTGCCTTTTCTATTGTAAATTTTTCAAAAAATTATTTCTTTCTGTCGCAAATTTTAAATACGGCGAGTATGACCTTGTCTATAGTAAATTTTTCGAAAAATTGTATTTAACTGTGGCAAACTTGTAAAACGCCGAGGATTGCCTCTTCTATAGTAAATTTTTCCCAAAATTTTTTTTTGCTGTCTCAAATTTTAAATACGGCGAGGATTGCCTTTTCTATAGTAAATTTTTCGAAAAATTATTTTTTACGTTCGCAAATTTTAAATACGCCGAGGATTGCCTGATATATAGTAAATTTTTCAAAAAAAACTTTTTACTGTCGCAAATTTTAAATACACCGAGGTTTGCCTTTACTATAGTAAATTTTTCAAAAATTATTTATTACTGTCGCAAATTTTAAATACGCAGAGTATGGCCTTTCTATAGTAAATTATTCAAAAAATAATATTCTACTGTCGAAAATTTAAAATACGCCGAGGATTGCCTTTTCTATAGTAAATTTTCCAACAAAATATTTTCTACCCTCGCAAATTTTAAATACGCCAGGTATTGCCTTTTCTATTGTAAATTTTGCAAAAAATTATTTTTTACTGTAGCAAATTTTAAATACGCCGAGTATTGCCTTTTCTATTGTAAATCTTTCCAAAAATTATTTTCTTCTGACGCCACTTTTAAATACGGCCAGTATGGCCTTTTCTATAATAAATTTTTCAAAAAATTATTTTCAAATCTGGCAAACTTTAAAAACGCCGAGGATTGGTTTCCTATAGTAAATTTTTCAAACAATTATTTTTTATTTTCGCAAATTTTAATTACGCCGAGGATTGCCTTTTCTACAGTAAATTTTTCAAAAAATAATTTCTATTTTCGCAAATTTTAAATACGCCGAGTATAGCCTTTTCTATAGTAAATTTTTCAAAAAAAAAAATTTGATTTTCGCAAATTTTGAATACGGCGGGTATGGCCTTTTCTATAGTAAATTTTTTCCAAAAATACTTTTTTACTGTCGCAAATGTTAAATACGCCAAGGATTGCCTTTTCTCTAGTAAATTTCTCAAAAAATTATTTTTTATTGTCGCAAATTTTAAATACCCCGAGGATTGCCTTTTCTATTGTAAATTTTTCAAAAAATTATTTCTTTCTGTCGCAAATTTTAAATACGGCGAGTATGACCTTGTCTATAGTAACTTTTTCGAAAAATTATATTTAACTGTGGCAAACTTTAAAAACGCCGAGGATTGCCTTTTCTATAGTAAATTTTTCCCAAAAATTTTTTTTACTGTCTCAAATTTTAAATACGGCGAGGATTGCCTTTTCTATAGTAAATTTTTCAAAAATTATTTATTACTGTCGCAAATTTTAAATACGCCGAGAATTGCCTGTTATATAGTAAATTATTCAAAAAATAATATTCTACTGTCGAAAATTTAAAATACGCCGAGGATTGCCTTTTCTATAGTAAATTTTCCAACAAAATATTTTCTACCCTCGCAAATTTTAAATACGCCAGGTATTGCCTTTTCTATTGTAAATTTTGCAAAAAATTATTTTTTACTGTAGCAAATTTTAAATACGCCGAGTATTGCCTTTTCTATTGTAAATCTTTCCAAAAATTATTTTCTTCTGACGCCACTTTTAAATACGGCCAGTATGGCCTTTTCTATAATAAATTTTTCAAAAAATTATTTTCAAATCTGGCAAACTTTAAAAACGCCGAGGATTGGTTTCCTATAGTAAATTTTTCAAACAATTATTTTTTATTTTCGCAAATTTTAATTACGCCGAGGATTGCCTTTTCTACAGTAAATTTTTCAAAAAATAATTTCTATTTTCGCAAATTTTAAATACGCCGAGTATAGCCTTTTCTATAGTAAATTTTTCAAAAAAAAAAATTTGATTTTCGCAAATTTTGAATACGGCGGGTATGGCCTTTTCTATAGTAAATTTTTTCCAAAAATACTTTTTTACTGTCGCAAATGTTAAATACGCCAAGGATTGCCTTTTCTCTAGTAAATTTCTCAAAAAATTATTTTTTATTGTCGCAAATTTTAAATACCCCGAGGATTGCCTTTTCTATTGTAAATTTTTCAAAAAATTATTTCTTTCTGTCGCAAATTTTAAATACGGCGAGTATGACCTTGTCTATAGTAACTTTTTCGAAAAATTATATTTAACTGTGGCAAACTTTAAAAACGCCGAGGATTGCCTTTTCTATAGTAAATTTTTCCCAAAAATTTTTTTTACTGTCTCAAATTTTAAATACGGCGAGGATTGCCTTTTCTATAGTAAATTTTTCGAAAAATTATTTTTTACGTTCGCAAATTTTAAATACGCCGAGAATTGCCTGTTATATAGTAAATTTTTCAAAAAATAACTTTTTACTGTCGCAAATTTTAAATACACCGAGGTTTGCCAAAAATTATTTATTACTGTCGCAAATTTTAAATACGCAGAGTATGGCCTTTCTATAGTAAATTATTCAAAAAATAATATTCTACTGTCGAAAATTTAAAATACGCCGAGGATTGCCTTTTCTATAGTAAATTTTCCAACAAATTATTTTCTACCCTCGCAAATTTTAAATTCGCCAGGTATCGCCTTTTCTATTGTAAATTTTGCAAAAAATTATTTTTTACTGTAGCAAATTTTAAATACGCCGAGTATTGCCTTTTCTATTGTAAATTTTTCCAAAAATTATTTTCTTCTGTCGCCACTTTTAAATACGGCGAGTACGGCCTTTTCTATAGTAAATTTTTCAAAAAATAAATTTTTACTGTCGCAAATTTTAAATACGCCAAGGATTGCCTTCTCTATAGTAAATTTTTCAAAAAACTGTTTTTTACTGTCGCAAATTTTAAATACGCCGAGGGTTGCCTTTTCTATAGTAAATTTTTCGAAAAATCATTTTTTACGTACGCAAATTTTAAATACGCCGAGGATTGCCTTTTTTATTGAAAGTTTTTCAAAAAATTATTTTTTTCTGTCGCAAATTTTAAATACGGCGAGTATGACCTTGTATATAGTAAATTTTTCGAAAAATTATATTTAACTGTGGCAAACTTCAAAAACGCCGAGGATTGCCTTTTCTATAGTAAATTTTTCAAAAAATTATTTTTTACTGTCGCAAATTTTAATTACGCCGAAGATTGCCTTTTCAATAGTAAATTTTTCAAAAAATAAATTTTACCGTCGCAAATTTGAAATATGCCGAGGATTGCCTTTTCTATAGTAAATTTGTCAAAAAATTGTTTTTTTCTGTCGCAAATTTTAAATACGGCGAGTATGACCTCTTCTATAGTAAATTTTACAACAAACTCTTTTCTACCGTCGCAAATTTTAAATACGCCAGGGATTGCCTTTTCTATTGTAAATTTTTCAAAAAATAATATTTTACTGTCGAAAATTTAAAATACGCCGAGGATTGCCTTTTCTATAGTAAATTTTCAAACAAATTATTTTCTACCCTCGCAAATTTTAAATTCGCCAGCTATCGCCTTTTCTATTGTAAATTTTGCAAAAAATTATTTTTTACTGTAGCAAATTTTAAATACGCCGAGTATTGCCTTTTCTATTGTAAATTTTTCCAAAAATTATTTTCTTCTGTCGCCACTTTTAAATACGGCGAGTACGGCCTTTTCTATAGTAAATTTTTCAAAAAATAAATTTTTACTGTCGCAAATTTTAAATACGCCAAGGATTGCCTTCTCTATAGTAAATTTTTCAAAAAACTGTTTTTTACTGTCGCAAATTTTAAATACGCCGAGGATTGCCTTTTCTATAGTAAATTTTCCAACAAATTATTTTCTACCCTCGCAAATTTTAAATACGCCAGGTATTGCCTTTTCTATAGTAAATTTTGCAAAAAAATATTTTTTACTGTAGCAAATTTTAAATACGCCGAGTATTGCCTTTTCTATTGTAAATTTTTCGAAAAATTATTTTCTTCTGTCGCCACTTTTAAATACGGTGAGTATGGCATTTTCTATAATAAATTTTTCAAAAAATTATTTTCAAATGTGGCAAACCTTAAAAATGCCGAGGATTGGTTTTCTATAGTAAATTTTTCAAAAAATTATTTTTTACTGTCGCAAATTTTAATTACGCCGAGGATTGCCTTTTCTATAGTAAATTTCTCAAAAAATTATTTTTTATTGTCGCAAATTTTAAATACGCCGAGGATTGCCTTATCTATTGTAAACTTTTCAAAAAATTATTTTTTTCTGTCGCAAATTTTAAATACGGAGAGTATGGCCTTTTCTATAGTAAGTTTTTCAAAAAAAATTTTTTACTGTCGCAAATATTAAATACGCCGAAGATTGCATTTTCTATAGTAATATACGTCGGGTATGGCCTTTTCTATAGTAAATTTTTCAAAAAAATACATTTTTACTGTCGTAAATTTTAAATACGCCAAGGATTGCCTTTTCTATTGTAAACTTTTCAAAAAATTATTTTTTTCTGTCGCCACTCTTAAATACGGCGAGTATGGCCTTTTCTATAATAAATTTTTCAAAAAATTATTTTCAAATGTGGCAAACTTTAAAAACGACGAGGATTGGTTTTATATAGTAAATTTTTCAAAAAATTATTTTTTACTGTCGCAAATTTTAATTACGCCGAGGATTGCCTTTTCTATAGTAAATTTTTCAAAAATATAATTTCTATTTTCGCAAATATTGAATACGCCGAGTATAGCCTTTTCTGTAGTAAATTTTTCAAAAAAAAATTTGATTTTCGCAAATTTTGAATACGGCGGGTATGGCCTTTTCTAAAGTAAATTTTTCCAAAAATACTTTTTACTGTCGCAAATGTTAAATACGCCAAGGATTGCCTTTTCTATAGTAAATTTCTCAAAAAATTATTTTTTATTGTCGCAAATTTTAAATACGCCGAGGATTGCCTTTTCTATTGTAAATTTTTCAAAAAATTATTTCTTTCTGTCGCAAATTTTTAATACGGCGAGTATGACCTTGTCTATAGTAAATTTTTCGAAAAATTGTATTTAACTATGGCAAACTTTAAAAACGCCGAGGATTGCCTTTTCTATAGTAAATTTTTCCCAAAAATTTTTTTTACTGTCTCAAATTTTAAATACGGCGAGGATTGCCTTTTCTATAGTAAATTTTTCGAAAAATTATTTTTTACGTTCGCAAATTTTAAATACGCCGAGGATTGCCTGTTATATAGTAAATTTTTCAAAAAAAACTTTTTACTGTCGCAAATTTTAAATACACCGAGGTTTGCCTTTACTATAGTAAATTTTTCAAAAATTATTTATTACTGTCGCAAATTTTAAATACGCAGAGTATGGCCTTTCTATGGTAAATTATTCAAAAAATAATATTCTACTGTCGAAAATTTAAAATACGCCGAGGATTGCCTTTTCTATAGTAAATTTTCCAACAAAATATTTTCTACCCTCGCAAATTTTAAATACGCCAGGTATTGCCTTTTCTATTGTAAATTTTGCAAAAAATTATTTTTTACTGTAGCAAATTTTAAATACGCCGGGTATTGCCTTTTCTATTGTAAATCTTTCCAAAAATTATTTTCTTCTGACGCCACTTTTAAATACGGCGAGTATGGCCTTTTCTATAATAAATTTTTCAAAAAATTATTTTCAAATCTGGCAAATTTTAAAAACGCCGAGGATTAGTTTCCTATAGTAAATTTTTCAAACAATTATTTTTTATTGTCGCAAATTTTAATTACGCCGAGGATTGCCTTTTCTACAGTAAATTTTTCAAAAAATAATTTCTATTTTCGCAAATTTTAAATACGCCGAGTATAGCCTTTTCTATAGTAAATTTTTCAAAAAAAATTATGATTTTCGCAAATTTTGAATACGGCGGGTATGGCCTTTTCTATAGTAAATTTTTCCAAAAATACTTTTTTACTGTCGCAAATGTTAAATACGCCAAGGATTGCCTTTTCTATAGTAAATTTCTCAAAAAATTATTTTTTATTGTCGCAAATTTTAAATACCCCGAGGATTGCCTTTTCTATTGTAAATTTTTCAAAAAATTATTTCTTTCTGTCGCAAATTTTAAATACGGCGAGTATGACCTTGTCTATAGTAACTTTTTCGAAAAATTATATTTAACTGTGGCAAACTTTAAAAACGCCGAGGATTGCCTTTTCTATAGTAAATTTTTCCCAAAAATTTTTTTTACTGTCTCAAATTTTAAATACGGCGAGGATTGCCTTTTCTATAGTAAATTTTTCGAAAAATTATTTTTTACGTTCGCAAATTTTAAATACGCCGAGAATTGCCTGTTATATAGTAAATTTTTCAAAAAATAACTTTTTACTGTCGCAAATTTTAAATACACCGAGGTTTGCCTTTACTATAGTAAATTTTTCAAAAATTATTTATTTCTGTCGCAAATTTTAAATACGCAGAGTATGGCCTTTCTATAGTAAATTATTCAAAAAATAATATTCTACTGTCGAAAATTTAAAATACGCCGAGGATTGCCTTTTCTATAGTAAATTTTCCAACAAATTATTTTCTACCCTCGCAAATTTTAAATACGCCAGGTATCGCCTTTTCTATTGTAAATTTTGCAAAAAATTATTTTTTACTGTAGCAAATTTTAAATACGCCGAGTATTGCCTTTTCTATTGTAAATTTTTCCAAAAATTATTTTCTTCTGTCGCCTCTTTTAAATACGGCGAGTACGGCCTTTTCTATAGTAAATTTTTCAAAAAATAAATTTTTACGTTCGCAAATTTTAAATACGCCAAGGATTGCCTTCTCTATAGTAAATTTTTCAAAAAACTGTTTTTTACTGTCGCAAATTTTAAATACGCCGAGGGTTGCCTTTTCTATAGTAAATTTTTCGAAAAATCATTTTTTACGTTCGCAAATTTTAAATACGCCGAGGATTGCCTTTTTTATTGAAAGTTTTTCAAAAAATTATTTTTTTCTGTCGCAAATTTTAAATACGGCGAGTATGACCTTGTATATAGTAAATTTTTCGAAAAATTATATTTAACTGTGGCAAACTTCAAAAACGCCGAGGATTGCCTTTTCTATAGTAAATTTTTCAAAAAATTATTTTTTACTGTCGCAAATTTTAATTACGCCGAAGATTGCCTTTTCAATAGTAAATTTTTCAAAAAATAAATTTTACCGTCGCAAATTTGAAATATGCCGAGGATTGCCTTTTCTATAGTAAATTTGTCAAAAAATTGTTTTTTTCTGTCGCAAATTTTAAATACGGCGGGTATGACCTCTTGTATAGTAAATTTTACAACAAACTCTTTTCTACCGTCGCAAATTTTAAATACGCCAGGGATTGCCTTTTCTATTGTAAATTTTTCAAAAAATAATATTTTACTGTCGAAAATTTAAAACACGCCGAGGATTGCCTTTTCTATAGTAAATTTTCCAACAAATTATTTTGTACCCTCGCAAATTTTAAATACGCCAGTTATTGCCTTTTCTGTTGTAAATTTTTCAAAAAATTATTGTTACTGTCGCAAATTTTAAATACGCCGAGGATTGCCTTTTGTATAGTAAATTTTTCCCAAAATGTTTTTTACTGTCTCAAATTTTAAATACGCCGAGGATTGCCTTTTCTATTGTAAATTTTGCAAAAAATTATTTTTTTTCTGTAGCAAATTTTAAATACGGCGAGGATTGCCTTTTCTATAGTAAATTTTTCGAAAAATTATTTTTTACGTTCGCAAATTTTAATTACGCCGAGGATTGCCGGTTATATAGTAAATTTTTCAAAAAATAATTTTTTACTGTCGCAAATTTTAAATACGCCGAGTATTGCCTTTTCTATAGTAAATTTTCCATAAAATTATTTTCTACCCTCGCAAATTTTAAATACGCCAGGTATTGCCTTTTCTATAGTAAATTTTGCAAAAAATTATTTTTTACTGTAGCAAATTTTAAATACGCCGAGTATTGCCTTTTCTATTGTAAATTTTTCGAAAAATTATTTTCTTCTGTCGCCACTTTTAAATATGGCGAGTATGGCATTTTCTATAATAAATTTTTCACAAAAATTATTTTCAAATGTGGCAAACTTATAAAAACGCCGAGGATTGGTTTTCTATAGTAAATTTGTCAAAAAATTGTTTTTTTCTGTCGCAAATTTTAAATACGGCGAGTATGACCTCTTCTATAGTAAATTTTACAACAAACTCTTTTCTACCGTCGCAAATTTTAAATACGCCAGGGATTGCCTTTTCTATTGTAAATTTTTCAAAAAATAATATTTTACTGTCGAAAATTTAAAATACGCCGAGGATTGCCTTTTCTATAGTAAATTTTCCAACAAATTATTTTCTACCCTCGCAAATTTTAAATTCGCCAGCTATCGCCTTTTCTATTGTAAATTTTGCAAAAAATTATTTTTTACTGTAGCAAATTTTAAATACGCCGAGTATTGCCTTTTCTATTGTAAATTTTTCCAAAAATTATTTTCTTCTGTCGCCACTTTTAAATACGGCGGAGTACGGCCTTTTCTATAGTAAATTTTTCAAAAAATAAATTTTTACTGTCGCAAATTTTAAATACGCCAAGGATTGCCTTCTCTATAGTAAATTTTTCAAAAAACTGTTTTTTACTGTCGCAAATTTTAAATACGCCGAGGATTGCCTTTTCT